>CM025780.1:56524574-56557803 GCA_014636745.2 Centella asiatica
TTTAAAATTAATCATTTGTCGATTGGTTGTTACTTAAATTTTATATAATTGAAACTTAATTATAGTACAAGTATATTAAATCATATAAAATAATAGGGCTAAGTCCATTCATTCTGCCTAAATTTATTTGTATTTTACCACATTAATTTATCATAATAATAGTCTGACACCCTAATATTTATAAAAGTAACCACAATAGTTTCAAGAATTACTAATCTCTCCCATTATATAATTAAAAGGATAAAGTATTGATTATAGGTAGTGAAATGGTTGTCATTGCTACATATAGTATTAAAATGTGGGATATGTACAAATTATTAAATTTTATATACTAAAATGAACTTGTTCAGTGGTGTCAGGCTTCATAATTTCTAAACGAAGTTATGGTTTAATTAACCTCAACAATGCATCGGGTGAGATCTATCTCTATTTATGGGTAACTAGTTAGAGAATGTAAAGTGATTTGTGTTGCGTCCTCCTGATTTTGTATTGGCTTATATTAATAACATATAATTTGCAATATATTGCAATGATCATTGGATTATACTCATAAGATTAACCTTATAATATTTATGTTAGGTCACTTTATATTACTTAAATTATAATAATTTAATCAACAATATAATTTGTGTAGATTAAACGGGCATAAATGTTAAGGAGAAAAGTAATTTTAATAACAAAAGTATGAGATTAAACTTTTTATCCCAACCAAAAATATGAAATAAAATAGAAATAATGCTAAAATAGTAAACAGGGAAAACAAAATTGAAACAAACGGGAGAGAGAGTGAGAGACAGAGATATGGAAATGGCGGGACATAAAAAATAGAAGCGGGAACCAAATTGGGGAAATTTCAATTCTTTCAAAATTGGGACTTTTTACCAAAGAAAAGAACAAAAAGAGCCAAAGCTAGAATCTTCCTTCTCCAAGAGCAGTTCAGTCCGCTACTGCTGCTTTGGTTCATGCTAATCTCTACATAAACAACCGAAGCCAAAACTATATTAGCTGAACGAAAAAGGAAGAATAATCGCTACTGCTGCTGTGGGTTCTAGAGGAGGCTTTCTAGCGTGGGTTCTTTCTAGGTCAAACTTTTGCACGGGTTCATTGTCACTAGTAAGTTTTTGGTCCCCTAATTTGCTAATGAAGTCATTAATTCTTCTTGATGAATGCACGTTCATGAGGATTTGAGTTTTGCTTGGTGACAATTGTAAACTTTCTGGGTTGTTGGACTTCATTTCCATTTCTGGTCTTTCTTCAGTTATGGTTTTTTCTTTGTTCGTACATATATATTCTTTAAATAAGAATATATCTGGTAATTATGCATGATTATAAATTGTTCAGTTTACAATTGCTCAATCTATTTGTGCTCTGCTCTCATAAATAATACATTTTTTTCCATTCTTTTTGTTATTTGTTATTTTAATAGGTTATTTTCTATGGATAAGTCATGGATGAAAATTGTCCATAGAACAAAGGATGAAAGATTTAAATTGGGTTTGGACGAGTTCTTCAGATTTGCATACCGTAACAAAAGATGAAAAGGATAAAATACTCGATTTCATAGAGGATCTAAAGTTTCCTGATGGATTTGCTTCAAACATGGGTAGATGTATTAAAGAGAATGAATTTCAGATTTCTGGAATGAAGAGTCATGATTTCTATGTATTTATCCAAAGAGTGATGCCACTAGCCATTCGCGGAAGTTTGACAAAGGAGGTGCGACAAGTGATGTATGAACTTAGCGAGTTCATCCAAAAAGTCTGCGCTCGAAGCACATATATTGATGTTCTTAAGATAGAAGAGAATAGAATTGCTCTTATTTTGTGCAAGTTGGAGAGATTATTTCCTCCATCATTCTTTGACATCATGGTTCATCTTTTGATTCACTTGCCACATGAAGCAATGTTAGCTGGTCCCCCGCAATATCAGTGGATGTTCTCAGTAGAAAGGTAATGAAATTATGATATTGGTTTAAATTTTTTTTTTCATCATTGTTATTTGTTAATATTATTATTTACTTCAGGAAAATGGGGACTTTGAAAGGTTATGTCAACAATAAAGCTCAACCAGAAGGGTGTATTTCCGAGAGATATATAGACAATGAATGTTTGACATTCTGTTCTATGTACATGCATGATGTGGAAACTATTTTCAATAAGGTCGAGCATAACAATGAAATGGCGGAGGCTAGTGGTGAAATTTATGTTTTCTCTAGCAAGGCTCGACCATTGGGCAGCTCGAAGTGCTTTGATCTTGTTGAGACATAATTGAATAAGATTCATACCTACATCTTGAATAACTGTAGAGATGCTGATATGGATGGCCTAATAGAGTAAGTTATAATTTCATATTTTCCCTTCTGATTTTTTTATATTTATGCACTCACATTGAACTTTAATTCCATAGAAAGCATAAGCTAAAGCCTGAGGAGGAGGGTTATGAGAATGTCGAGCAGCGTCACAACGAGAAATTTGCTACATGGTTTAAGGAACTTGTAAGTCTTGCTATAACAAATGCATGATTTATTTGGAAAAAAAAGAACTTTAAATTAGAACTGATTAGCTAATACTTTTATGGTTAATACTAATAGATTCTTTCTAGTCCACAATATCCTCGAGAAGAATTTCGAATTTTGGCACGTGGCCCTCTATGCCGTGTGAGTAGATATACTGGTTGCATGGTAAATGGGTATAAATTTCACACCCAAAGTCGTGAAAATGATAGAAAAACTCAAAATAGTGGGGTTGTAGTGGAGGGCGAGCATGGACATAATACAATGGATTTCTATGGACTTTTGCAAGATATATATGAGTTAGAATATCTAGGATGCAAGAAGCGTGTATTGGTTTTCAAGTGTGACTGGTATTTTTTTGGTGATAGAACCGGGTTGCAACAAGATAGAGAGTCAACGTTAACTAGTGTTAATATATCACAAAAATGGTATAAAGAACAACCATATGTGCTTGCATCTGAAGCTAAACAAGTTTTTTATGCTCCTGATCTAAAATTGGGCTCCAATTGGAGGGTTGTGCAAAGTGTTACCCCTCGTGCTTCCTATGATGTTATTGAATTGGATGAGACAGATGAGACTACACAACTTGAAGAAGTGTACCAAGAACAAAATCCAACTATGAGTCACATGAATCCTGTAAATACAATGAACCTGTCTCTTACTAGGGGTGTAACTCCATTACTTGAGGTGAATGCCACAATTGTCAATGAGTCGGGGAAGCAGTCATCAAGAAAGAAGCGAAAAAACAATGCTGGATATGATTCATTCATTGATGATAAGGACAATGAAGCATTTGGTAATGATGGTGAAGACGAGGACGAGGACGAAGACGAAGACGAAGACGAAGACGATGACGATGACGATGAAGAGGAAGAGGAAGACAAAGAGGAAGAGGAAGAGGCAGAGGAAGACGAGGAATAGGAGGAACCTCTAAGGTAATTTGTTGGTCTTTTCCACTTCTAAAAAATATTAACATTTTTTTATCCTTATTGTTGGGGCTACCTATAGGGCTTGTTGGTTGACACATGGCAACAAGAGAAAAATTATGATATGTAATCTGGCCGATAAGATCCCCTGCAACCTTGTTAATGCGAAGTTGGTGGTAATTTTTTTTTTCCCTTTATTGAAGTTCTGCCTTTCTCATCAGAGTTAATGGCTTCTCTACTTTTAATCCCCAATTTATTTAAGTTTGTCTTTAAACTTTTGGGCTTTTTTGGTTTTATACATAACTGATGGAATGATCATTTTTGTAATGTTTTGATTTTTATGCATTGGGGCTGTGTTTTAGTGGTTTGTTGCGTTGTTGCTTCGATTTATCTGTTGCAGTTTGGTTGTTGTAGTGGTTTTAGATGCAGTTTGGGTTGTTGGGGTTGTAGTGGATTTTGAATTTTCTGCTGCAGTTTTGGTTGTTGTAGTGGTTTTAGAAGCAGTTTGTTGTTGTTCTGGTTTTCGAATTTACTGCTGCAGTTTGGTTGCTGCTGCAGCTGGTTTTTATCTTTTCCAGAAGTAGACTATTTTATGCTTTGGCCTGTGGTTTGGTGGAATTCTGTTTGCAATATGCTCTTGCTGCAATCCAGCAGTAGTTGTTTTCTGCAATCCCGCAGTTGCTGATTTCTGCTGCATTTCGGCTCATGCTGCAGCATTGGAAAAAAATTTCTGCAGTCAGTTTGGATGTTGTAGAGTTGGTTGCAGAGTTGCTTTCTGCAGTGTTGGTATTGATGCCGTTTTGTTTTTGTTTTATTTGTCATGCGCTGCAGTTGGATTTTCCTTCCAATAGTTGTATGTTGCTATGTGGTTTCTGCAGTGTTACTCGCTTTAGTTCTCTACTGTAGTTTGGTTTTGTTTTCTTTGTTCGTTTGGGTTTTCCTTTCCATCCTTTCGGATGTCTTTTCCTATTTAGCGACCTGTGCTAGTAGGTAGGGAGGTATGCCTCTCTTCTTTTTGTATCTTCTTTTCTTTTATACATATCCAATTTAGCAAAAAAAAATAAAAATACATAACTGATGGAATGATCCTTTTTGTAATGTTTTGATTTTTATGCATTGGGGCTGTGTTTTATTGGATGCCTTATTGCTACAGGTTTGTGTCTTTCTATAAATTAACCACCTACTACCTTTTGCAGGCTTTTCCTTGAATTGCAGTTCTGAAAGGGATGGCAGTTATACAGTAGGGTCCTATGGCAGTAGCAGCGTCCTATGGTAGCAGCAGGATCCTATGGTAATTTCTGCAGCAGGGATGGCAGTTTAGTAAGACTGTTGTGTGCTGATTGTTTGACTATTGGTCTCAAATGAAATTTTATTTGCTAACTTAAAGGTAGTTATTGTAATATGATCATGAAGTTATTATACAAATTTTACAAGGTACTGCTGGCTGTCTGCTGGACATGAATTGATGAAGTTATTATACAAATCTTGAGACAAGTGGATAAGAAGGTACAATTTCTCGGCATCTACTTCAGTTGATTTTTTTAATTCGAGTCAGATGTGCTTTCACGAGTTTCTATTCATGTTCAGCATTGAAGTCTGTTTCTTTCCCCTTTCTCTCTCTGTCTCTCACTATCTTTTTTTTTACCCCTCTTTAGGATAAAATATAGTTACAGACCGATGTTGTATTGACCCCTGGGGAATGGGCTGATAGCCTTACCAACATAAGTATCGGTGATTTACTACTATCTGAACCACCTGATCATATTGATTCCAATTGCATCAGTCCATCTGTGTCTACTATCTCTCACTTTCAGGCCCCATTCAGCGGTGATTCTTTTGATACTGCAATTGCTGCACTTATTTATAAACATCAGGACAAGTCTACCTTCCAACCAAATTTACATGTTTGGATAGTGTTTGTAATAGATACATTGTAGTTGTGAATTGTGAATTGGAGTATTGTGGATTTTAAGATTTTTATTTATTATTGAAAGGAATATCTTTTGTGTAGTAAATTGCATTGAAAGTTTATTATTAGATTTTTGTAGGGACAATAAAGGTGAACATTTAAGGATTAAAGACCAAAAGCTTTGGTGACCACTTTTCCATCACTATCAAAAAAATTATTGACCATTTTATTGGTCACAAATGTAAAATGATAACAAAAAAAGTGGTCACCTTCATGAATTTTTGTGACCAATTTTTTTGTCACAATAAATAATTTAGCGACGAACAATTTTCTGGTCACCAATGAATTCTTACTTGAATGCTTTAGTGACGACATAAATGGTGACTAATTATTGGTCACAAATCTGATAAATCATTGACCAAAGTTTTGGTCACCAATTCAATTGCCCAACCTGCCCGAAAAAAATTTAGTGACCAGTCTTTATTGTTTGGTGACCGAATTTGTGACCACTTCCTTGGTCACTAAACGTTATGTTTTAGTGACCAACTTCCCCCTGAGCTCAACTTAGTGACCACCTTCAAAATCATGGTCACCAAAGCCTTTAGTGACTGAGTTTTAATGACGAGCAGGTGACGACCCATTTTTTGGTCACCAAAAGTCTTTAGTGACCAGATTTGGTCACCAAAAGTACTTTTAGTGACCAAAAATCGATCGTCACTGAAGACCATTTTTTTTTGTAGTGACACGTACACACACACATTACCATTTTATCACATTCTATTGGTAAAATTATTGTTTTAAATTCTTTCTTATTAAAATTAATGTTTTAATATATATATATATCGGACACATTACTCTTTTATCACATATAAGTAATAAAATTATTACTTAAAAATTCTCATTCTCATTTATATGTATAGAGGGAATAAATAGTGAAGTTTAATATAATAACATTATATATATACACATGTATACACACATATTACTGTTTTGTTATATTATATTGGTAAAATTATTGTCTTAAATTCTCTCTCTCTCTCTCTCTATGTGTGTGTGTGTATATATATATATATATATATATATATATATATATATAAAGTAATAAAATTACTGTTTTGAATATTTATAATATGTGTATATATTATATAGAGAGAGCGATAGAGAGAGTTTAAAATAATAACATCATAGTATATATATATAAATATATATTTATATTAAATTACTGTTTTATATATATACACACACATTACTGTTTTACCAATAAAATTTTTGTTTTAAATTTTTTGTCATGTATATATATATATAGTGTGATAAAATTATTGTTATATATATAAAGAAATGAAAGAGTGTAAAACATTAACATCACAATTTATATATATATAGTTTTACTTTTTTGATAATTTTTATTTGACTTTATTTCATTTAAATCTAATGTTAATGATTTGATTTCTAATCATTAATACATTCAAATTTAAATTTGAAATATTATGGAAGGGAATATAAACAAAGTTAATGTTACAACAAATAAAGGTATTGTTGGAAGTTTAACTTAAAAAGAAATTTAAAAAAATGATAAAATATATATAGGATTAGAATAAAAATAAAATTTTATTTTGGTATCGGCCGTGATCGGTCCTTAGAAAACATCACTGCTATGGAATTTTGATTCCGCATGAAAGATTGGCCGGTAATTTTTGATTTGAACAGATCGGCCCATTTTTAGTCGAAAGTGAAAGTATGGGCTTTGAGCTCATTTATTAGAAGTCCATCTCGAAAGTAACTCCACGTCGAGATCGATTATACACTTGAAAATATAGCTCTCCTCTCAAATCGCTCCCTCTCGTCGTAAAAATGGCGACAATCACTTCAATCTTCGCCATTAATTTGATATCCTCCACTTGCCGGAGCTTCGTCACCCCTGTTGCACTAGTGCGTAGGTTAGCGTCCACCAAAACCCTCTTAAATTCTCACTTTAATGGAAGCAGAATTAGAAAGAGAAGCTTCACCTGTAAATCCTCTGCTTCAGTTGATGTTCGTTCACAAGTCACCAGCACTTCCTCCAATGAGTACTCCTTTGTCCCTGTTCTTACTGTATTATATATACATATAGCATATGGATATGTCATCTTCTGCTTCTACGTTGTGAATCTTTATGTTTCTAGTTCAAAAGTTTAATTCGGATAATAATTCTATGTTTGATATGCATTTTCTAGTTTAACAAGTTTTTGATTGAGCTCAAATATGGATGCATATGAACTAATTTGTAGTTATGCTGAATTTGAAATTTTAGATAGGAGCGTTGATTTTCGCTAATGGAACTTAATTTTGGATTGATGGAATATATTGCAGTGGTAAGTTATTGGCAGAGGATTAGAAACCGAATTTTGTGATAAGGGTGCAGCTGATTTTGAACAATTTCGTGTTTAACATGCATTTTCTTAGTTTAAATTAAGTTTTGGTTAAGATGAATTCTCACTGTATATGAGCTCATTTGTAGTTATGCTGAATTTAAAGTTTAAGCCAAGAGCATTTAGTTGTGCTAGTGGCGTGTAATTTTTGGATTGATGGCATATATTTTAGAGATCCATTATTGATTGAGTATAAAAATTCGATGTATCTAATAAGTGATTTTTTCTTGGAAGGAATCAAATCTATATATCCTAATTATATTAAATATAATCAATCAATGGTTACAAATTTACCGACGTTGTTTAAAGCTAGTATTTTCTAATTTAAGGACTCAATTTTCTTGCAGTAACCCTAGGTATGGCCGTTTGCTTCCATGCCCTTCAGAAAATGGACCACCAAGGGTTGAACACCTGGTTGTTTCAGATGGAGGGACTGTTCTAGAGTATATAAGTAAAGCTTTGGATCTTCCTCCTTTGTAAGCAATTCTCTAGTTTAGATTTATGGTTCTGTTTTCAGACATATTGTCTTGAGTTTCTCTACTGCAAATCTCAATCAACCAGACTTTAAAGATTTGTTGCAGATCTCATTCATTTTGGAGCTGTATATTATGCCCTAGTATGTCCAAAGCCTCCTCCCAGCGCAACACCGGAGGAAATTAAGTTGTACAAAGAAGTTACTGCTCCATCGGTTCTGAGTAAGAGATCTTCAATTAAAGGAAAAACTGTGAGAGAAGCACAGAAAACTTTCAGGATAACTCATGTTGATGAGTTTCTTGAACCTGGGATGTACTTACGGGTGCATGTACATCCAAAACGTTTTCCAAGGTAATTAATGGGATTCTAGGGTGTTTTTTTCCCTTCCCAAACTTGCATTTCCAGTAATGGTTGGCCTTTTTCTTACCAGATGTTATGAGATTGACTGGAAATCAAGAATTATTGCAGTAACCGAATCCTACATGGTCCTGGACAAGCCTGCTGGTACATCCGTACGTAAGAATGATCCTTTTCTTTCTTTTGTTTTTCATTTTTTGTGGGGTGGGGGTATGTGGGGGTGGGGGTACATTTATTCATATCTTTTATTGTGATGGCCCCAAAATCCCACACGGAACTCGGACACCATCAGTAGAAGGAAAACAGACTACATCCATACAACATTAATTTACTGAAGTATTAATAGTATTACCTTACAAAATTCAGAGTACAAATCTTTCAGCGAAAATTAATCTATTACAATAACTGTAACTATCATCTTTGGGTGTTCCTTATGGGCAAAACCAATTCATTTTCTTTTTTTGCTGTCATGGTATAGCGTCTCACTCGGGTCCTGATAATCATGAACTAAACAAGAATGAGCGATTTACGCTCAACAAGTATATAAATACAGAGGAAAAAATAAAATAAAATCTCTGAAATGCTTAACCATAATACAATTCTGTTTGTGAGGGTTGGGTGAAGTAATACTCTAACCTCGGAGTTCTCAAAAAATTTCTAATGATCTCAGATGATAATACAATCGCGTGATCTTTTTTTAAAAAACGACCTCTTATCCATCGGAGGCTAAACTCGTTGGATCTGCTAACTCTATTGTAATCAGTGGGCCAGACTGTATAGCATGGTCCTCTAGTGAACTACGTAGTCACATTAACTCATTTAGGTCAGGTGACAGAACACATTAGCACCTCCTCTTTCCTCTTGCCAACTACGTGACATGTTTCACATTTTAAGGAACAAAACAGTCTCCTCGCTTGAAACATAATAGTCTAATTCATTTGCACAGATATAATATTGAAAAATAATTGATAAATCAAAACACAGTTATATCCATGCACTTTTATTCATATCATGTTAGCGAAAATTAAAGCATAACATTTTGATTCACAAGGAAATCTAAACATAAAATTCATAACCTTATACGCACGTCGAATCAATTGATCATACGTTTAACTGAAATAAGTATAAAAGTGAGAATATACTTGTCTTTGTCCTTAGCTGGGCTAATCTAATTCACTTGCTGGGTGAAATATCTCTGTAAAACATGTATGTTGACATAGCATGAGAATTTATGCTTTGAATATAAATGTGAGTATGTACATATATGATGTCCGTGCATTTCTTAACTCTTACGTGTTTTAATTTAATCATTTGGTGTGCTGGAAATTGTGATTTTTAATTTAAACAAGCCTGAGGGATTTTTTAGACTGGTAATTATTTATATAATTCATCAGGGAATAAATTACTCGTTAGGGGATAATTTTCTTATCAGTGGATAAACTACCCATCAGGGGATAAATTTTGGTCCATCAGTGGATAACCATCAGGGGATAAATTACCTGTTAGGGGGATAACCATCAGGGATAAATCACCCGTCAGTGGATAATTTATTCATCAGTGGATAAGCTACTCGTCAAGGGATAATTTACTCATCAGTGGATAATTTTGTTAATTGCCAAACTCGTTGGTAATCCATTTGATTACCGCTAAAGTTACTTGGCTGTCGCCAAACTTAACAACCAGCGCTAAACTCGTCGATGGATAAATTCATCAGAGAATAAAATTAAAGCTATAAGGGACTAAAATTTTTTCCATCGGAGACTAATATTTTTGTCTCTCGGAGACTAACAAAAAAATTTTCATCGAAGAATAACAAAATTTGTTAATCGGAAACTAACTTTTAATCTATCGGAGACTAATTTCATGTTGTCGGATACTAAGTTCGAACTTGTTTCGGTTATAGTGGTGACTTTTTCATTCTTTAATGAATGGTGTTATCAATAGATAACTTTACTTAGGGCATTCAATGTTTTCTTTATTCTTTTCTTTTAGCATGCTAAACTAATAACTCCTGATGTTATGAGTATGTTTTTAGGACATGCTTTTTGAACAAAGTGTTTACAATATGGTATGAATAAATAAGGAAATAAATCAAAACGGAACAGAGCATACGATTGGTATAAAGCTCTTACCTCTTTAAGTTTTAAAGAAGGAATTAGAATACTTGGGATGCTTTTGAAAAGGACAACTGCTCTTTGAAAAAGAAGAATGAAATTTATGTGGATGTCGGGTAGAGAGAATTTTTGAAAGTGAGGCTAGGATTATACCTCGGGGAATATATTTATAGTGCTTGCAAATCAACTAGAGTAGTTGTATCATTTTGATGAATAATTTTCAATCGTTGGCTGGATTGGCTAGAAATATGTGTTTGGGGTGATGTGATTGGCTAGTTTGGCCAATGTAGCTGCTGCCAAAATATCATTCAATCGCTTATGATAGTTGATATTCAGTTGGATAGAAAACCTTCTCTTGTTAGTAACCTTGCACAACAAGTATCCTTTTTAAAATACATGTACATGCATAACCAGATTGGTAACCATGGTTAGATTGTACAATTAAGTTGGCTCATCAGTGAATACATTACATGCAGCCAACTTCTTGAAATATTGTGATTATATTATCGGTACACAATAGTCCTTGGTCAGGAATTCACACTGCCGTTTTTCTCTTCTGCAGTGTGTTTCCCAAGGTCTCTCCTCGTTCTTGTTCACACTTGATTAAAAAAAATCATTTAAAGATTGAGATTAATATATTCATATTACCTTTGGTGGATTGCTCATACACCAACTTATAATAATTGATTATTTTGGACATCACATTGACATAAAACTCATGCATTAAATATTTATACATCATATGAATTAATCCTATTTAAAATTTTGGGTACTCACATTTATTATTGGATACTTTTGGAAAACTAAATATCTTGTATATGTGAAAGGATTTTAATACAAAATTTTGTGTCTTTATAATTTCTTAAGCACATGCAGTTTGACAATATTTGTTTGTGCATAAATTATTTGATATCTAGAATTTGCAAGCTGTCAAGATACTTATGCACATATATTTATGTTATCCATATGGTTCGATTCTCAATTCATTCATAGCATGTTCCTTGCTGGATTTAACACCAAATGACACTTATGACCTTAACAAACTGAAGTGGTGGGGTGGACTGGTGGATTTAAGAGTAGAAATATTAGAAGATCCTTTTTTTTTTCTGCAAGAGAAGAAAAGGGAAGGAAGGTGGAAGTCTAATCATTATCATTCGGTTCTAACCTTTTTTAAGGAAAGTGGAAGCCTAATCATTGTCAATTTGTCATTCCAATTAGCTAACAAAACTTTTTTCTTCCCAGCTCTAGTGTTTGATGCCAACGAGTAAAATTGCTTGATGATATTTTTTTGGTAGTTTGGAAGGGTGAATTGTTTGATATAACTTTGTTATTATTATTTATCATTATTTTGGATTAAACAATATATTTTGGATTATTTTGGACTAACAATGCCTGACGCAAGTGTGCGACTCTCCAACATTGTCCTGACATTGGACATGCTATGCGAGGTAGCATATAATTTGTTAATCATTCATTCCCTTCCCCTACATGAGGAAACAATGTCAACTGACTTCTTTTACCCTTTCCCACACTTTCTTCTCACGTACCAAACTACAACGTG
The DNA here is from genome assembly GCA_014636745.2 of Centella asiatica. Lineage (NCBI taxonomy): Eukaryota > Viridiplantae > Streptophyta > Magnoliopsida > Apiales > Apiaceae > Centella > Centella asiatica. The sequence goes on from CM025780.1 coordinate 56,536,836, forward strand.
AAAGATGTGCCCTTTCCCTAGAGCTCCTCATACTGAAGCTAATCACACTTTCCCTAATACCAGAGGGGGAATGTGTTTGAATATGCAGTAGGATTCAGTATGGAAATTATGAGATATGCTAAGCACATGAGCTACTAATAACTATGAATTGATTAGAGTGGCTGAATGTATTTATAATCAATTTAATTAGGTACAAGGCTCTGATGCAATTGCTTACCTGTCTTCATTTCCACTTTGGTCAGGTGGGAGGAACCACAGACAACATTGAAGAAAGTTGTGCAACATTTGCCACACGTGCCTTGGGATTAACTTCTCCACTAATGACTACTCATCAAATCGACAATTGCACTGAAGGCTGGTAATTTCTCTCATTTTCTGAATGGATGTTTGCAATACTACTTTGATGAACACATAAAATTTTCTTTTTAGTAGCAATTATTTGATAATTTTTTTTACCTTGGACTTTTCGTTTTTTATTGAATGCAGTGTTGTGCTAGCCAGAACAAAAGATTACTGTTCAGTTTTTCATGGAAAAATAAGGGTAATTTTAATATTTCTTAATTGACATAGACTTGAAGAACATTTATATGTTAATTGCAGAGTTTGTGATTGCCAAAGGAAACTAAAAGTATTTCATTTATTATATTACATATACTTAATTTATATCCTCATCTCTGTGTTCCCCTGGACACTCAGGACAAAAAGGTGAAGAAACTTTATCTTGCTCTCACAGCTGCTCCTGTGCCAATTGGAGTACTCACTCACTACATGCGACCCGTCAACATGGCTCCAAGACTTATTAGTGAAGGTAATGTTTTATTGTCTTTGCTTAAAATTGGTGACTGTATGAAGTGTTTTTGCTCACATGCATAGTTGTTAAAAGCCCAGAAGGGCAAGGGCTTAAGCCCGAGGTCCAATCAAGCCCACCTTTTGCGCCTCGCCTCACTTGAGGCAAGGCAACTTCAAAGAGGCGTGTGCCTCATGGGCTTAGGCGCGAGGCACAAAGCTCATGGGGCGAGCGTCTCTGTGAAGAGAGGCCCACAATTATCAATTTTCTTTGAATCTAAGAGGTAATTTGGGCCATTGAAAAATAAAAAGGTTGAAAAAAATATAAACTCTAGTAAGTATAGCGGTTTCATGCCCTTTTATCTTGTAGATCGACAACTAAGTGTTTAATTTTGCTCTCTATTCCTCCGTTTTTAAGTGTATGCTTATGATTTCTTTCCCTATTGTTCTTCAAGCTCCCTTTTGTTTACTAGCAGCTGCCTTATGTGTATATATTCATAAAAAGTTGTCTTATATAATTGGAGAAACAATGCTTGTATATAATATTTTTGTATGATTTTGGTGTGCGCCTAACTTCAAAGAAGCGTGCGCCTCGCCTTGTGCCTTGTGCGTAAGCCCCGATGAGACCTTTGCGCCTTTTGCCTTTCACAACTATGCTCACATGAAGTGTTCTGCTATGTAATCATGATTATGTGAGGAACTTATCAACAAAGGTAATAGTTAATAGTCTTTGTACAACTCTTTTATGTTTGAATTTTTTATGTACCATCTTTTAGCTGACAAGTCTTCTGTACTTCTGTAAGTGCCATCATTTTTAGAACGATGGGATTCTTTATAGGAACATGCCCTGTGTGACATGCCGTCGTGCAAACTATATTTTCTACCTGCCAGATTTGTTAAAGGTGATCTTTTATGCAGAACACACTAAAGGTTGGTACTTATGCCAGCTAGAGGTCCTAGAGTGCAAAAAGGTGCCCTGGCCAGATGTTGCAGTGTTGGACAAATATATTGTTGAGGATTGTGAATGGCCCACTAAAGAGTATGCTTACGAATGTAAAATTAGCTTGTTGACAGGTCGGACTCATCAGGTATTGGCAATATTTATTTTTTGTTCTTCCTTAGAAATTTATCTGCATCTTCTCCACGATCTTGCAGTATGTGGTATTTCTAATTGGAATGTGAATATTTGTCTATGCTTAAATATATGCACCCCAACCTCGCTTTTAGCGTTTTAGGCTTGTGATGAGTCTAAGTTCCATAAAATTCACTAGATTATGGTCAGTGACACAGCCTTTACATGTTTTATTTATTTGTGATATATGTTTTCATTCTTAAATTTCAAAATTGGATTCAAACTAGTTGCGTAATCTGAAATGAGATTATAAAGGTAAGAGAAAAATATAATAGATAAAACAAAGGCATAATTTCATAATGAAAATCACTGAGTGCTGATACTATGATATCTTACATCGGTTAATAGTCGTGAACTGTATGAACTTATAAGCTTAGGTTCATCCTCTCACAAGTGAGACGCTTTTTCTAGGACAAAACCGTGAAGAGAGCGGTCTTTACCTCTCCATAGTGGACAATATCTCACGCACACGAGAGCTTTTAATTGATCGTGAATAAAATGTATCTTAACACCGAGTATATTGTGTACCTCAAGCAACAATTTTTTTTAATACTTTGTTTCTTATAGGAATCCCTTTGACAAGCCATTTATTTGATTCAGATTCGAGCACAATTGGCTGCTTGTGGTGCACCAATTGTGGGTGATTCAATTTACATGCCAGCTGCAAGCGCTGAGATTTATAGTCCTGGGCTTGATCCATATGGAAAGTGCAGAAAGCAATATGCAAGTGATAGTGATAGAGAACTTGCCGTTGAAGAATGGATTGCTTGTCATGGGAAGGAACCTCGAATTGCTATCGGTCTTCAAGCATGCCAAATTTCATGGGACGAGGGAGACCATTTTTATGAGGCTAGATCTCCTTGGTGGAGATAGGTAAGGGTTTTAATGGATAATACGTACTGTCTAATTTGACAAGTAGCACATGACAGTATTTCAAATATTAGAACAAAGAGGCTATTGTCTTGGTCATAGTTGCGTAAGTTGATTTTTTTTTCCTTTTATGGTTACGTGCTTGAATTGTTTACCTGGGCAACTTGTTGCAAGTTTCAGCAGTGATTTTTCTTTAGCTTTTTACATGACGATGATTGAGAGCTATCTATTTGTAGTATACCATCCTTATCAGATTTGTTCAGTATTAGACAGCTGTAACCCAAGTTATTTGAAGGTTCATTTCTAAACATTATTCCTCCAATTGCTTAAAGTAAGATTCATTTTCTTTCTTCCTTTCGACGTTTGAATTTGGTATATGTTGTGATCTATTTTCTCACTACCATAAAGAAGGCAGGAAATTACTATTCCCAATCTAAATAATGATAAAAGTGTATACAAGGTTTACATTTTAACTAGTTGTACTATTTTTTTCCATTTAATGATGCCAAAACAATAGGTGGGCACCGTTCTAAATTCTAATGAATCATCCAAACCAAAAAGCGAAAGAAAATAGAATAAAAAAGGTACACATCACACTAATAAAACAATCAAAAGAATAAAAATGAAAACAAAGAATTTTACAGGTAATGGCATAAATATCAACATTGATTGATTATGTCTCCACCGGTTTTAGAATATTAGTCTTAATTGTGTCCACTCATGCCAATAATGATCGACATTCTTAATCATCAACAGTAGCAAGAAAAACTTACAGATATTTCACAAGCTATGACACACTTGAAATAGATTTCTACATCAGATTGTACAGGTACAGTTTAAGGACTCGTGGGCAGAGATGAAGCGTTTGTACCAAGTAGCTGATAATTTTGCAGTTCTATTGAGGGTTTCAAAATCGACATAATAAAGCCCAAATCTCGTACTGTATCCATCTAACCACTCAAAGTTGTCGAGCAACGACCACGCAAAGTAGCCTCTCACATCTGCTCCTTCCCTGCCCATATAACCATGCATCAATCAATGTAGTTTTAGACTTTTAGTTGGCTATCTTTAATATGCGTGGGTGTGGGTGCACATATATATTATAATACCATTTTAATGACTTTTCGCTAAGAAAGGTTGCTAGCAACAAATAGTTACGAATCATTTTCCATAGATATGTATGTTTTATTCACACGCGTGCGCGTGCACAGACGCACACGCGCACACACACGTGTATTAGACATGAAATATTGGCATCAGTGTCTCTTAACCTACAATTTCTGTGCATAGTAATACTTCTATAGAATAAAGGCATCTTAATAAACACACGTCGTTCATATCTTTTTAACATTTCCTTTTCAAACATTGAGATCAACTATTCCTTTATGGTGAACAGAGGAAGTTGAAAGAATGACTAAAAGAGAAAAAAAAATAATAGAATTGAAAAAAAATTATAAATACATAAATAAATATAGCTTCTCTTTCTCACAAAACTTTAACCAAATTCAGAATAATATACATAATGCATGTTTCTGAGTTATGGAAACTTGGAAAGGAAAGAAAGACAAAGCAATATCATATTAAAGGAAGAAGAAAGGAAAATAATCAAATCTTGTAAAATGTAACATAATTCAACAACAATTATTTAGACGTATAAGATTCTGTATTTCATAAAATCATATCTGGTTTTCAAATTAAGAGTCCTTAAAAGATTCTCCATAATTAAGAGTCCAAAAATACTACAGTTATCTGAATAATCTGGGGTTTTAGTTATGGACATTGATATCTGTGGCTACAAATAATTATAAGATGTCTAGGACCCATAAGGACATCAAACACAAGCGAGGAAATATCAGGGCTCAAATTACCTTAATGCTGTCGCAACAGCATCCAAGTACTGCTGCATGTACTGCACTCTTTCCACATCATTGAGAATAAGTTGGACACTTGAATTGGGTTTGTTCACCTGTCCAACTCCTACAAGAAGTCATTGGACTTGCCATTTTAAAGGCTTGTTCAAGCAATATGAATTTAAAACAATTACAAATATGTGTGCATCAAACGCCGTATGTGCATTTGATATCCAAAATCCTGTGTTTTTGAGTTAACATTCACCCCACCCCCACAATACTTGTGAAAGTTTAAATTTCATAGCTGAAATACGAGGGCAAAGAATTGAAGATAGTTCAGAACTAACCATTTTCTGTGATGAACACTGGTGGGTTGTTGTATCTGTCCTTAACGTATTTTATCATCTTGTGCATTCCCTGGGGGTAAAAATATATCCAGTCCACCGCAGTCTAAACGAAAAAAAGAGAGGATGTGAGAGTAGTGCGAGGTTAAGTTGCATTCAATTTCTAAAGATACTACCCCCATTTGGCTGGATGCCTAGGTGGAACTAGTCATCGTTTTTATGAAAATCTCAAAACTCCAATTATGCTTGAAATGACTACATTTCCTTAAAATAGTTCTGGTAAGGTTTTCAAGGCGAATTTAAAACTTCTACATCTACTGAGTTTATAAAATATGTAAACAAGCATACATTCATGAACAATATGAAATAAATAAATAAATAAATATGTAAAACAAGGCCATCTAGGCAGCCTCAGGACTACCACACTTAGACATTCCCCTGCACTGCCTAGATCCACCTGCTCTGAATCATTTATTACTGTAAGGGAGATTATATACATACAGATGGTCCAATGGGAACACCGTTCTTGAGTGCCGTTCGGAGACCATAACCCTCTATCATTGAAACTCCTGGTCCTTCCTCACATGGAGAGTACATACAATCTTTAATATAGAAGCTAGTGTAATGGTTTATGCCAATGAAGTCCACTCCTTTCTTCATGATATCCAGATCATTTTTCGAGAATTCAGGTAGTAGACCTTGTAGGATGTCCTGCATTTCAGAAGGATACGCCCCAAACATAATTGGGTCCAAAAACCTGCATTGTGTAGAATCAGAACCCTGAACATGTTTGTCTAAGTAGGCAAAATCACCACGCGTCGAAGGTAATAAAAGTTAATACCAATTCATGTAAAAAGACTGAGCTCTTTCAGTTGCTAACTTGTCCTCTGAGGAGTTGCTGAAGGGTTCAAGCCACATCGTGTTCATAACAATTCCAATGATACCCTTTTGTTTTTCCTGAAACATTAATGATCTGTTTGGTTGGTGGTTGGAATGGAATGGAAACAAAATGGATGGAATAAAAAATGATGATGGAAAGGAAGGATGAGGGAGGTTGGGATGAAAAAGTCTTGGTTATTGACTTATGAGACGCAAGGAATGAGCGTAAATGATTAACCAAACAGCTAGTGTAAATATCCTTTCCATTTCCATTCCATCCCAGCCTACCAAACGAATGCATCGAAAGTAGTTGCTTAGCTTTTCTCTTAACATTTAGTTAAAAACTAATTTTTGCATACAAAGAAATCATGGAGATAACGTTGTCAGGAATTGAAATACCTGATATCTAGCTCGGTATATGTCAACAGCAGCCATGTGAGATAGGATCATATTATGAGCTGCAATGAACGTTTCTGTCTCTGAATCTCCAACACTACAATTCCCAAATGGAACTGAGCAATGAGATGGAGGATATATCCCTGACCTGTATCCACGAATCGCTACAACATTTGGCTCATTCAGTGTTACCCAATACTTCACACGGTCCCCAAAGTAACTGAAACATACTTCAGCTAAATATTTGAAATCCTCCCTGAGATTTATGATGCAGCTTAGTCGAAGCTATTGTAATGTCTCAATATGCATATAATAGAGCAGCAAAGAAGACAAAACCAACACTTACTGCATTTCAGGACTTAGCCAAGCTCCATATTGATCTTCAAGTTCTTGTGGAATGTCATAATGTGTCAATGTGACAAATGGATGAATACCTGAAACAAATTTCCTTTGATTCAAAATTAGACATACATTTCAATTTGATCCTAGTACATTGGTTAAATTTTAGATTCAATCTAAGGTATGCATAATTTAAGATTTCAAAATTTCAAAGTTTGTGTTCAATACTAATAGTTGAATAGTTTATAGTATTGACTCTGTCATTATTCAAAACTAAATATATTCACATAAATTTTTAATCATAAGATTTCACAAACAAACTAGTTATAAAGCCAAATGTATCTCTAAGTTAGAATGGAAAGAGTACGGTTATAGTAGCAATGCTTAGAAGTAACTTTAGTGACTAATGTTTCATACTTTCATCCTTACTGTTTACTGTCATGTTCTTTTCTTCTTTTTCCCATCTGATTATTTGCTGTCAAACTTCAATAGGCACCAAATTATTCTCCCAGTGTTCTACACCCCATAGGCAATAGCTGCAACTCTACTAGTCTATTGCATTAATCCTCTGGACAACTAAATTCTAGAACAGTGTGGTTAGTGCATGGAAAATACCTTTCTGCAGAAGGGCATCAATCAGCTTGTTATAGTGCTTGATTCCATCCATATTCACATTTCCAAATCTTCCCTCTAATCAGAAGAAGTTGAGTTACCAGTGGACTGAACTAATATATAAATCAAACTAGAAGCCTTTTTCTTCATTTTATGGTGAAGCTTACTAGGTAAAATTCTTGCCCATGATATTGAAAAACGATAACTATTCGCACCAATGTATTCCATGAGCTCAAGATCCTCCTGCATCAATTCCATGAGCTTTTCATGTATAGATATATAAGACATGAGATAAACATGATTCACTGCATTTCTCAGAAACATAATGGGACAAACGAGTGCTAGAGTTTGTCCCTATTCTTATTCTCCTATATAGTTTATCACCAAAATTAGCAAAATTGGATGGTCACATTGTTTAGACCTCTTGTGAACCAAGCTAATAGCAAATCAATTCGTTAGGAAATCAACGTTACAAGATAAAAAGTCAAAAGAAATCTTTGTTTTTTGTTGATTGTCTCTCACTCTCTTCGCTGTTAACTTGCTTAGACCTTCAAATGTGCACCACCGTGGTTTGTTTGATAGATTGTTCTGCTACATGTACTTTTACTATAGAATAAAGCAATGAATTATTCAAATCTTCTAGTCCTCAAAAGCTGAATTAAACATATATCAAATGCAGCCTAGTTGTCTAACTTTAGAGAACGAGTGTCCTTAAGTAACTAGTACTTTTTTAGATTAGCATAATCAATCTTTGTAATTGGTGTGAAATGTACTGCTAAGGTCATGCACACTGACTACTTAAAATTTGAAGAACATCAACTTTTATGCATCAAATGGAGTACCAGATAACGATGGTAATGATCCACAGCAACGTCTCCATTACTTCCATCCACAATTTTACCTAGGCACAGTATCCTCATCATTAACATCTACGATTAGGAAGAAATGCAATTGTGTGTGTGTGCGCGTGCTCACGCACATCACTTGCCATTTGAGGGTGGGGTGATAAAAAAAAGTAATATCAATATTAATTCTATGCTACATTAAGTTGCGCGGAGTCAGAAAATATTGTGTATTCACCTGCTATATGGGAGAAAACATCCCAGTTACTTGGGCTTTTTCCTTCACTCAAGAAAGCTCCTTCAAACTGAGAAGGTTATAAAACACAAATTTGAGGGTAAATAGCAAAATAAGATTATGATAAATACAAAAACCCTAGAGATGACAATAAGGGAAGAGGTAAAAAATGGTAATCGTATACCTGATAAGAAGAGGAAGCAGTGCCAAATAGGAAGTTGTTTGGAAATGAAAATGGAAGTGAACTTCTGTTCAGAGCTAAGGTATTAGTTATATCACATGAAACCAAAGATAAAAACAAACCTAAGACAAGGAAAAACTGCAAAAGACTCAAAAAGCTCATGTTAATGAGTAGGCAAGAGAGTCCTGATTCTTGCAGTATGAAGCAAGAAGATGGTGCGAGTCCCATATTCAGAAAGGTATATATAAGAAAGTTCAACTGCGGCCACAGAGACTGTACAGTAGTAGCTAAGAACTGATGTCAAGAAAAAAGCTACTCGGCATATAACAAAAAAGAAAGAAAATAAATTAATATGATTATTACAAACAAATCTTGAACATAATCTGTTGGACATGATATTTTAGCAAATAAAAATTAATCTTTTTGTCTCACAAGATGGTGGGCTCAAAAATAATAATTCACTATCAAATCAAGATACTCTCTGAAAAGCTTTCACCTTCATAATCATAAGTAGACACTCGGTATAGACATGGAGCTATGACAAGGAAATTGTGGTAACTTTCAGCAGTCTATCTCAAGATTTTCACTCTCTGATTTTTCTAACAATCCCACACTCCACAGACCAGGAATAGTGCAATAATTTGCAACCCCACATCAAAGACCAAAAACAATGATTTTTCACTCTTTCCAAAAATTAGGAAATCCCAATATCAGATTTGCACGATTTTATGAAAATGAACACGAAAATGATGCTAACAGTTTTGATGCCGAGAAGATGATATCATAAATAGGACTGCACACAAGAAGAAGCATATACCAGAGAACATAATGAAATAATGATGATAGCCAACTTGACTAGATTTTGAGATATGTAACACAAATCAAACAAAATATCAATAAAATTACATGGGTATCCTTGGAAAATCAATAAAATTTCAAAATATCTCAACTTTATTGTGAGGTGAAATTTTGTCATTTAGGCCATGCAACCACATCAACTCAACTATTAAGTAGGCACCACTCTGACCATAACCTTGACTTTAGAACCATATTTTGCGTTTAAAATGATGAGAATTCAAATTGCATAATGAAGCCTTCATCTGAGGCTAAATCATCAAATCACTTTCATGAGAATCTCAATGAGAAATTTTATGAAGGCAGAAAGAGATCCTTACCTACTTGGTCAGTAAAAATTGAAAGCGACAAAATAAATTTGTCATGTCTGTAAAATTTCTGCAAGAAGTTGATAAGAGAACTTGAAAAAATTGGCATTTCAACTGCTCAAATCGACGGGCAAATCGCCTAATTATCACCGATTCCCACCGGTTGTCAACAAAATTGCACAAAATTGCTTTCCAGAAGTATGGTCACATGGATCCATGAACATCGAGGATTCAAACTATATCGTCCGAGACAACTCAAATCGGCGTGATGCAATCCGATATTATGAGGCGATACTACTTCGTAACGAGTTAATATGTAATCGGCTATGTTTCTTATATCGGCCGAGACAATTTTGTATCGGTGTGATCCGATATTTAGGTGCGATGCATGTTTGTAACGATTTAATAAGTATCGGCAAGATTTTCCTAATATTGGTAACGGCCAAATAATTGGCGACTCATCTGTTAAATTCGGAAAACAGATCCATCGAAGCTCCGCAAACATGCAATGGCTTCACATCGACTCGAGGAAGAGGGTAGGTGATGCGATTTGGTTCGGTTTTACATCTAACCTGTTTTTGCAAATAGTTAAGTACAGTTTTAGAAATTTAAAATCATCACTATTAATTGATGTGGTATAATTTTAAAATTTGTGGCACAATTTTAAACGATTTGATTTTTATTTTAAAATAGTATATCAAATGTGTTAAGCAAAAATAATTATAAATTAAATACACAGTTCATCTTTGCAACCTCATAAAGATGGTAAAGACTATTATGTTTTGAAAGACAAAATTTAACTTAGTAATAAATCATATTAATTAAATATTATTAATCAAATTGCTCTAATTAAATTAGGTAAAATGTGAGTTTCTTATATTTAGTCATTAATTACTAATCAATGACTTATTGTGTAGCAATTCAGGAACAAAGAAAAAAAGGTTACAGTATCTACGTCATTATTTCTAAAGCATAGATTATAAAGATTAAAAGTGTAAGATGCATCAATTATAAATTATATTACCTAAACATTTAAAGTTAACATAAAATATTTAAAATTTAAAAACAAATAAAAAATAAAATTGGTGCGGATCAATGGTAATTAGTACGAGGAGAAGTCTCCCACCGCCACCGAAATCAAATAATTTATGGTTTTTATTTAAAAAATCGAAATCAATTACAACCACAAAAGAATTTATTTTTTCAATCTTCAATTTTTCATTGTAAAATATTTTTGTGTGCTCTTTATTCTTTTCTTCTATACGAGTATTGAGAAGTAACGTCTGTTCTCTCTGTTCATAACATAAGACGCAGTTATGTTACAAAACCCTAGCCCTATCCCCCTTCTCAATTCAAAACCTCCATGGAACAATTGAGGTTCGTATCAGGGACAGGGAACCCTAGAAACCTAGGGTTCGGTAACCCAATCCATATCCACAAGCCATTGCCCAATGAATTCGCGATACAGAAGCCTATGACCACTTTCATCGATCGGTTCAAGGCGATGCTCAAGGACAGAGAAGAGGTAATGAGAGCTTCTTCTCCTGGCGATATTGATGTTTCTCCCCCGACTACGGAAGAAATTGTGGGTCTTTACGAATTGATTTTGTCCGAATTGATGTTTAATTCCAAGCCAATAATTACTGATCTGACTATAATCGCCGGCGACCAGAGAGAGCACGCCGAGGGCATTGCGGATGCAATCTGTGCTCGGATTATTGAGGTATCGGTTGGAAGATTTTTGAGGGGATTTTGTTGTCGTAAATTACGAATTTGTATAGGAGTTGAAATTTGATGGCTTTATTAACCTCTTTATGTACTTCAATTTCTGTTGTTCTTCTAATGTATTGAAGTTCTAGTGTTTAAATTATATCGAATCTTTCCCCCTTTTCTCTCCCTGATAAGCGATTTATCAAAATTTTCGTTCTCCTGAAACTCTAGAAATGCTTATGAAATTTTTTGTTCTTTTTTTGGCTAATTTTCTATTGAACTTTTCTAAAGTATATTCTCACAAGTCATAAAGTTTGGAAAGAGCTAGTCATTTGATTGGTGGTTAAAATCTTTTGCTTAGACACTCCTTTTGTCCAGGATTTTAAGAGAATATTTTGATTAACTTGTGAAAGTAGTACACATAGTTTGTTTGATCTAAAGTTCTGTGAAAATGCAATTGACAGAAGGATTAATTTGTCGTAGTATTCCTTCCGAGGGAATCCTCCTAAATGATAAGATATCTTTGCCGCCGAAAGTGTTATGTACAAGTAACGGGTGCAGAAAGACTTTATCTGAAATCGGTTCACACTTCACCTAAGGTGCTAGCTTGGCATTACCTTTGGTTACCTTTGAATGCACTTCATTATAGAATCACAAAGTTGTTAAAAAAGTTTTTGCAGAGAATGAAAGTTGCAAGGGAAGCAAAAAGAAATCATTTTTAAAGTACCACAATTATGAAAATGTAAAGATCATTATATGGAGATCCATGCAGCTAGTTATATAAACCTGATCATTTGTTGAATATTTTTTGCCCTATTGATAATTTTGCCAAATTGATTATTGAATGTATTGAAACAATACATGAAACGTTATTATCTACATTGATAGATCTAAAGAAGGATACTAGAATGTACATATGATGAATGAAAAGGACAAAAAATTAGGGAGACTTTAAGTTGCTGTGGAACTTGTTGCAGTGGAAAATAGAGCAATGGTTTTAGAAAACAAAAGGAGGTTCCTTTGATGATTTGCTCCAAATGTTTGTTCTTGTATCAGTTAGACAAGAAAAACAAGCTCAGTTAGACATATACATGAACTCTTTAACTATGAAAGATCTAAGCTCACAATGTTTCTTTAATGTTTGATCTTGTATCAGTTAGACATGATCTTTACATTTGACAGTTGGTCTCCCTGTATCTTCTTTATTTGCGTGATTATTCTCTTTTTATAGGTGTTAGCCGAGCAGAAATTGCCTTCTTTATATCTTTTGGATAGTATTGTCAAGAATATCGGCAACGAATATGTAAGATACTTCTCTGCACGGCTATCTGAGGTAAATTAAATATAAGACGCTGATTTTCATTTGTGGAAACTTAGTTTGCATTCTCAAATCTATATTTGTGTTTTCTGATCATTCTGTCAAGGTCTTCTGTGAGGCATACCGGCAAGTAAACCCAAGTCTGCGCCCTTCTATGATCCACTTGTTTGGTACCTGGTCGTCAGTGTTTCCATCTTCAGTTCTTCGTCATATTGAGGTTGAGCTGCAATTTTCTCCACCTCAGAATTCTCAGTCATCTGGTTTGACATCCTTGCAAGCTTCTGAATCTCCTCGATCAACTCATGGCATACATGTTAACCCTAAATACTTGGAAGCAAGGCGTCAATTTGAACATTCAACTTCGGATACAGTAAGTATCTCTCTGTCTCTCAGTGAGATATCTTACTCAAGTTAGATGCTGCAGACATGCATGGTTCATATATCATAAGTCCATTAGAGCTTAACATAAGGGTCTATTGTTCTCAACATCAACTGACTACCAGTTTATGTTCTTTCCCATACGGAACTCTTGTTTGCACAAATATTATTACTATGTAACTGTAAATGCATAGAAGAATAATTCTGCTAGATCATTTTTACCCATGCAGAACATTCAACATCCAAGAGGAGCGTCATCTTTGAATGCACATGGAAAACATGTTGCTGGATATAACAGGTATGATTTTGATAATGCAGAGATCGTTCCTACACAGGGAGCAATAAGGCTGAGCTCCACTGGTCATTCAGCTCAGACATCTCATGCTCTAGGTGTTGAGAAACTGCTTCCTTCTTCAGCTGCTAGGATGGCAAAGTCATCTTCACCTTTTGGTGTTGGACATGTGAACTTACCCCCTACAGACAATAAATTTGATCCTTCAAGTAGGGTTGTTGAGAGTGGCTCACCAGTTCATCTTGTATTTGACTATAGTCCTGTCGGAGTGATGGGTAGAGATGAGGAGTCAAACAACAGGCAGAGAGGAAACTGGTCTTTTGATACCCGTCAGAGGCGTGATATTCCCGACGTGTACAATAACAGAGGTGCTGCTGAGCTTCAAGGACCCAGAGCTTTAATTGATGCTTATGGTATTGACCAGGGAAAAATATCAAAGAACCACAAGCATCCAGTCTCTGGGTACATGGATGTAACCGGCATTGATAAGAAAGTGGCAGCACAGACTTGGCAAAATACTGAAGAAGAGGAGTTTGATTGGGAAGATATGAGCCCAACATTTGCAAACGGCGGCTCAAATTCTATTGAGAATGATGTCAGGAGAGGCAGTTGGTCTGGTCGGGCACAACTTCCTACTGTCAATGAATTATCTACTGCTGAAGATGGGGTTCCCTCTGCTGCTGTATGACTATTCTTCTTCTTTTACTTCTCCTCGTCCCTTATTTATATTTTTATTTGTTTGATATATGGTGTTGAGTAGTTCCCTCCCTTGTCGCATGAAAATCTCTTGTATTCCTTTCTAGCTATCCCCAGTTTATTGGCATGTGATGTGTTTTTGGTAACATGATTTATCATTTATGAATAGATAGGACAATTTCCATCTTCTATCTTTGTCATTTCCTGTCTAAGTATTAATTTATTTTTTAGTAGTCTGGCGGTGGATTAATCAATAAGTTCACTGGACTTCCCAATGAGAAATCACAGTTTCCTGGTTCTCACAATCCTCCAGAAGCTTGTAACTTTCCAAAGAATCTTCCTCAGTCTTCTGAAAACAAGTTTAATGCCAAAGTAGGCGGAAGGAATTTCCAAGTGCCCCTTTCAGCATCAGCTGGTGAACAAAAGCCTCCTCTGATTAATGGCTTTCCAGGTGTTGATGTTCAACGTGGGTCATTAGCTTTTGCATCAAGAGTGCATTCTTCAAGTCATGAGCCTCTGAATCCTCAGATGCCATCTACTTCAGTACCAGCATCAGCAGGAGCTTGGCGTCCTGGAATTGTTCAAAAATCTTACCCACTTCCATTGCAGAACCAGATCAGCAGTCGGTTTGATTTGAGGAATGCTGTTATTGCAAATGTTGATCAAGGTCTCGACAATTCACTTTTAGGTCATCAGCACATGGATAGTGCTGAACCCAAATCAACGACTACCCACCCGACTCAGTTTCCTAATCAGCAGGCTGGACCGATGGTGTTAAATGAGCAAAACAAAGCACATAATTCTTTGTTGCAACCACCAGTCCTAATGGTTCCACATTCTGCACAAGCAGCTGCAACCCAATTTGGTCTGCCTAACCTGAATTACAGTCATATCCCTCAAGGCCATGGGCCCTTTGTTAGCAGTGTTACCTTTAACCCAGTTCCTGTCATGCAATCGTCTCTGCCATTTCTCAATGTCCCAAGTACATCTATACATTTTCCAGGGGGAGCCTTGCCACCTCTACCTCCAGGACCCCGTCTTGTCTCATCACAAATGATAACTACATCTCAAAATCCTAGTTTCATTGCCCCCAACCCTCCCACTGGTGGTGCATTTACGGGTTTGTTTAGTTCTCTGATGGCCCAAGGTTTGTTCTCATTGACAAATCAGGCTCCTGTGCAGGTATATTTTAACATAATTTCTTCACTATAATAAGGTTTTCTATTGATTTGATTTTTGTAACCTATGTCATCTTATAAGCTAAATGACTTCATCTCTAGGATTCTGTGGGACTGGAGTTCAATTCTGAAGTTCTGAAGGTGCGTCATATGTTGGCAATAACTGCTCTTTACACAGATCTCCCCAGACAATGCACGTCATGTGGCCTTCGGTTCAAACGCCAAGAGGACCATGGTAGTCATATGGATTGGCATGTAACGAAGAACCGGATATTGAAGAACCAGAAACAGAAGCCTTCTCGTAAATGGTTTGTTAGCGTCAACATGTGGCTCTCTGGTGCTGAGGCATTGGGAGCTGATGCAGTACCTGGGTTTTTGCCCACTGAGATTGTTGCTGAAAAGAAGGGTGATGAAGAAATGGCTGTTCCTGCAGACGAGGATCAGAATGTGTGTGCACTCTGCGGAGAACCTTTTGATGACTTTTACAGTGATGAAACTGAAGAATGGATGTACAAGGGTGCTGTTTATATGAATGCACCAACTGGATCAATAGCAGGCATGGAGAAGTCTCAGTTAGGTCCTATTGTGCATGCTAAATGCAGGTCAGAGTCAAATGCAGTATCCTCTGAAGATTTTGACAAGCATGAAACAGTATGTATCTTGTTCATTGTATATTTATTTTGACAAGCTTCATATTACTCATATGTAATTATTGACAAGATATTGTCTAGACTGAGTACTAGCTTCTTGTTTCCCATTAGTTATTAAATCTATCCTTCTATTTCCCGTGCTTCTGGCTCTCTTTATTTTTTACTTGCGTTTTGTTCTCATATATCGTATTTACTATTTAGAAGTAGCACAGATTTACATGAAGCAAAATAGAAAGGCTTTTTAAGGTGCAAAATAGAAAGTCTCTCTCTTATGTTAGGGAGGTTGGAAGAGAAGCCTATAATCATAAATATATAACATAGGTGACTTGTTTCAGAAGTTATCTGCCTATGAATAAAGTTTTGGAAGGATGAGGGATTTCTTTCTCATTTTCATTTCTCCTCTCTCTGTGGCCTCCCAAGTCCTAATAAATGTTTAAGGGACATGCTCCACTTTGTTCCCTGGGGAGTAATTACTATGTTTAGTGGATCATAGATATGCATGTGCATGCCGGCATTCACACACACATACATACATATGTATGCATCTTATTTATTTATTTATGGTTTTATGTAGCTTAATTGGATTGATGTGCTCCTAACTGCAGTTGTGCTTTAATTATTTGTATGTCTTGCATTGCACATTCATGGCTGCCTTGGAAGTTTTCATACTTTCAACTTTTTGAGGAAACCTTTGAGTCGTTCATGTTTAGTGTGTTAATTTGTTATGCTTTATGGTTTCGGGTTGGTTTCTGAAAGTTTTCAATTTCGATTTTTTCTTTTGTTGTGATTTGCAGGGATATACAGAAGAGGGTATTCAAAAGAAACGGATGCGAACTTAGCTTCATAGGATCAGCCTTTGTGTACCCCATAACATGATAGATTTTCTTCATTTTATACTGATCTTTTACATAGTTTTATGTACATAGTTCAATTTGTACCATTACATCAACATTAAGTTACAATTCGTCATAGCATTCCCTTTATGTTGTTTCTTTTCATCTTTTCTGTCCAAATTTATGAAGCGGATCCTGGTGCTTGAAACATTTCCTTGTGCTTCAAACTTGAGGAAATTTCCTGAAACTGTGCTAATTGCCAGATCATTGTTAGAGGAATAAATTGAAGTATTGAATCTATCATCTTTCGCTTTAGTCTCCAATTATGATATTACCAAAAAAGCTCTACATTTTTGCAGGGAGATGCATCTGGCAGTAGTAAATTACCGGCTTAAACCAGATTCATCATAGCTAATGAGCTGGTGGAGTTCCTTGTAACAGAAGGCACTGGTGGCCTCTGCCTCGACGTCATGGGTGTCTTTTTTTCCCCCCCACTCACCCCCCTCCCTTCTTTTGTGGGGAAACAAGTCTGATGAATTGTAAAGGTACCAGATACGTGGTGGAATTTGTGATTTTTTTTGTTTATGGATTCTATTCAAGTAATTGACTGAAACAAATTGTTAGCTGATGTTGTGCATTCTTTATTTGTTGAATTGACAACGCAGTGGGTGTGTCCACAATATCGGTCATTTTCCATTAAAATTATCTTGAGGATGGGGATGATATATGGAATGCGTTGCGCAGCTGATACACAGTATAATTTTAGATCATAAAAAAAAGGGGAAAAATTTCAGTTTTCTGTGTTCTCTGGTTCATTGACCCATAATGTTTCAATTGCACTGTATTAAGCAAATATTAAGAAGACTGAACTGATAATTTCCACTTCAATCTGGTTCTACCCTTTCTTAACAAGTTCCAAAGAACGGGAATCATGCATTTATCTAAATGGAAAAGTTAATGTTGTGAAAAGTGTTGGGCAAGTCATGAAGTCGTACATCAAAACTATCATGACAATAACATTCATTCAAGATTTGACTTCGGAATCACATATACTATCCAAAGTTAATGAAATTACTGAAGTACAACATGATCCGGGTGCTCTAGGAAACTTTCAAGCAAATAATGGAGCAAAAACATACCAATAATCACATTAGGAAGAAACAAAATTGTTGTAAAATATATAGTTGGCGCCATTACCAACTTTAATATATTTCTTCCAAATAGGCTTCAATATATTCGTTGTTTTCATTTCATTTTTTTTCTTCCTAATAATGAGTTACATCATTGAGGTTGATGCTCAATCTTATAAGTTTCATGGTAACTTTGAATCTCGAATTAAGCTATAGCCAAGTAAAATTTAAAGGCAAATTGGAAAGAAGGGAGTCGCCATTTTTCATTACCAACTACCAAATCAATATATGAGCTATTAAATCAGAAACATATATCCTAAATGAAGTATAGAACAATTGTTGAGTGTCTTCTATTGATTTTACTACTAATATAAAATTTATCTAGAAACAATGAACACCATTCATATACAAATCAGAGTGAACAAAGCAATTGCATCATTTAGTGCTTAAACGTGTGATGTACCCTATTTTAACAAACGAATTAAGGTGACATTTGTCTGGAGTAATGCATAATTAATTACTCTAATTTATTAACAACGTACTCTTTTATTCCAAAAGTAAAAAGGACTCACGCCATGAAAATTAGTTGTCTTCGGATGAAAACTGGGAAACGTTTAATTGAAAATCCGTTCTCTTCAAGGAATACATAATTAAATTCCTAATCCTAATTTTATAACAACTCCTAATATAAATCTGTGTTCACTATCACTATCACTATAAATAGACCTTATCAACTCACTCAATTTCACGTACAGAGTACCCAGTAGAGCATAATAAGCATACTTTCTCTATTCCAAAACAGAAAAAGAAAAAAAGAAGTTATTGGTATGGAGAAAAAAATCGTTCCACGAGTTCCAGAGGCCTACGAGTTTGTCAATGTTGTTAGTTCATCCGATGGATTTACTATGTGCAAAGCCAAGTTGAACAAAACCGTCTGCAAAGACAAACAAGATGAGACAATTTTAGTCAAAATCATCGACATGGATAGTGTAGAAGATGTATACAACTTGGCTAACGATATAAGCGTGGCGAAACAATGTTGTCAGCACGAAAACATACAAGGAGTTCACGCTTCTTTCAAGGTGGAAAATAAACTGTGGGTGGTGATGCCTCTCGTCTCAACTATTTCTTTGAAATCCATGATGTTGTCTAAATTTCCTTACGGATTCTCCGAAAAGGCGGTTTCTTTCCTTCTTTTCCAAACACTCAAGGCCCTTGATTTCTTACATGAACATAAACTTGTGCATGCGAACGTGGATTGTGACAATTTGTTCGTGGACAGAAACTTAAACATAAAGTTAGGATTTCCAACCTTAGCTAATTATAAACCTAGGATTTCCGAAGAAAATATACCATGTTGGAGAATAGATCCTGATCTGATCCAGGATTGGAGAAAACCTCGTAACCAAAAGTCTGACATTTGGATGGTGGGTTTACTTGTTTTGGAGTTATTCTATGGTCCTAAAAATTTTGGTAATGAGGAACCTGTTGAGGTTATGAAGCCCAAGAGCAAAAACTACTTTAGCTGTTTGCAAACAAAAATTTGTCTTTCTGGTTGTTTTGCTGGGAACAGTAACGAGAGGAAGCTACCGGAATTGTTGGGAGAGGTGGTGAGGGTTTGTCTTTGTGTTGATCCGTCGAAAAGGCCTTCAACAGGTGAGTTGTTGAAGCACAAGCTTTTCAATAACTGTTCTTCATCCGATAGTCATGTTAAGGACGTTTTGAGGAAATTATATAAAGAATAAAATTTGCTTGTAACCGATAGATGAGGATACTATTCAGGAATCGTAAATGTTAAGGCCTATATTATTAGAGTTTGTTTCAACTTATTAAAAAAAAATTCAAAATTTATGGACGATGTTAATTAGTTGTTATGGATGATGTTAATTAGTTGTTATTAGAGTTTGTTTTCAACGTTCCGTCGTTTTGTTGTTAACTAATTAGTTGAGAGACCAAAGAATATCATAGTCTTTATTCATAATAATTTACTATAATTACCTCTATTTATCTGCCAATTTTTATATACATAGGTTTTTGCTGCATAAATTTTACTTCAATGGATTAAAGGAAAATAGACGAGGATAGTGCAGTGGGAGAATTTAAACAAAGTTGTTAAAGAGATTATTAAGAGTTCGTTTTTAATTTCTTCATTGTTAAATTAATTACAGCTTACGTCTAATCTTTTAATTGATATGCTCATAATGAAGTACAAAGGTGTCTCGTGCTTAATTTTTTTTCTCTTGTATCGTTCTATGTTTCGATTTTATCATTCACACTTGAAATTTATCTTGTGATAGAAATTTAAATTTTAACTGTTCAAAGGACATTGTATATTTAATTTTTATTTCCAACTGAGTTTTTATTTAATGCTTTGCCAGGTGAGTTAGATAATCTACATTGCCTTTGGTTCAATGAAATTAAAGTAATTTTATCACCTGATGATACAATATACTTCAGGGGAGGCAATTTCTTAGTGACTTGGTGTAATGGTGAAATTTAAAGATGCTGATCAAAGCAATCCCCCTCAACAATCATAACTCAAATGTCAAAGTTTTGCGCGTCTATAGTCATTATAAGAAACTAAGAATCTCTTCGAGAATTTCTAAACTAAAGAAAAATTAAAGAGGAATTCGAAACCTAAGTGCATTTCCTTCAACCCAGCTGACATCTTCTGTTACATACCATTGCAGTGTTGTACCATTAACAGGTTTTATAGTCAAAATACATGATGTTTTAGTTGCAAAAATAAGGGATTATATTTGACACATACACAATCTGTAAACGAGAGTTTACATATTTGTTACTGACATTAACAAAATAAACCCCTTCAGTTTAGGAGACTGTAGATTTTAACATCAAACCATTTTTCAAATGCCATAATATAAGAGAGATAATAAAAGTTGAAAATGAGTGGCAGGGGCAAAATTTTGTTGCAGACAATCCAGAAATGTCAAGAAAAGCTCTAAAACAAAATATAACATGGCGTGAAAAAATTGAAACAACAATCAAATACATGCTTGCTTAACCCTGTTCGAGTACTTGTTACTCGAAAAATTAATGTAACGAGTTTTATCCGGAAATCATTATTGGATTTATTTAATAAGCTCTGATAAGTCCATAATTTATATATTTTTACCACCTTAATTATGCTCAA
>CM025780.1:56572803-56584563 GCA_014636745.2 Centella asiatica
CTGGTTTGTTTTTGAATGATACACTTCTTTGCTTTCCTTTCTGGCATGCATCACACAATCCATCTTGTGTAAATTCCAATTGTGGAATGCCAGCTACCAATCCTTTCCTCACAAGACTATTGATATTCTTGAAATTCAAGTGGGAAAGCTTCTTATGCCAAAGCCAACTCTCATCAGTTGAAGCTTTGCTATATAGACATGTGATTTGATCAGTTGGAGAAATGAGATTTGCAATGTACAAATTCCCTTTTCTTTTTCCTGTCAAAATCACAGTCCCTGATTCTTTGTCACTCACTAAGCATTGATCTTCTTTAAAAGTGACATTGAATCCTTTATCACATAGTTGACTCACACTTAGTAGATTGTGCTTTAAGCCGTCAACCAGTGCTACTTCTGTGAAGATGACATCTCCATGTTCAACAGATCCATATCCTCTTGTATGGCCTTTGCTGTCATCTCCAAAAGTGACTCTTGGGCCACTTCTCTCTTCATACTGTTTTAGCAGGGACTTATCTCCAGTCATGTGCCTTGAACAACCACTGTCCAAGTACCATGATTTCTTCTTTTTGCCCTGCTCAGTAGAGAGAACTAGTTTGAGATTTTTGGGACCCAAATCTTCTTGAGTCCTTTCTCACTAGCTGCAGTTTCAAGACTTGACTCAGAATAAGTCGATTGCCTCTTTTCATGTTTGATTTTAATTGGGCAATTTACAGTCTTGCTTCCACTGTTTGTGAGACTACTTGACTTTGATTTATTATTTTCTATGCAAAGATTACTTGACCTTTTTACAGGTGATTTATCTTTTATTGTCTTTGAGTTAGCAGTCTCAATCATAGGAATTTTATTTCTGCTCCTACAGTGCATAGCTATGTGGTTTGGATTACCACATACATGACATGTTTTTCTAGGAGCATCAGGCATTGAAGCATAGTTGGTATATTTGTTAATGCCTAACTTGCCATTCCTATTTTTCTTGCTTCTGTTTGATTCCACAACTTTTTCAGCCTTTTGTATTGGAACAGTTTCCAATTTCTTTATTAACTGTTTCTTTGACATAAACCCAATATTTAAATGTTTGATTTCATTCTTCTCAACAATATTCACTGTCTTTTGATTAAAACTTGTTTTTTCAGTGTTTTGTTGATCTTGAATGTTAATAAATCTGGGTTCATGAACAGGAGATACAAAGTTAATTTTTTTAGCAGCTTTAGGCTTTTCAGTTGTGGACTCAACAGCTTCAAAATGATCAATTAAATCTGAACTACTATCAAGATTTTCATCATAACCTAGTCCATACTTTTGACCTATAGTTTGATACTCTACCAAGTCTTTTAACTTTTTAGAGGAAGTATTCCACAGTTTAATCTTAGCTTGAGCAATTTCAAGTTGCTCTACTAAGTAATATTCCCTCTTTTTTAAAGCATCAATCATATGATGTGCTTTGTTTAAGTCCGACTTGATTGTATCAAACTGTGCCAATCTCTCTTCAAGAAAATTGTTTCTTTTTAAGAGATTGTCTCGTGATTCTTTTACATTGGTATGCTCTATAGTTAAAGACCTAAAACTGACATGCAAATCAGATATATCTTTTTGCCTGCTTTCAATGCTAGATTTATCAAGTAAATTAAGCACGTTAAAATTCTGATTTGCATTACATACCTTTGCAGAATCATTTGACTCGTTACTACGAGCCATAAGGGCAAAGTTGACAACTTCTTCATCAGAATCGCTGTCAATCCAATCTTTTCCCTCAGTAATCAAGGCTTTGCTCTTGGATTTAGCTTTCTTGTCAGCAAAGTCCTTTCTTGATTTTTCATCCTTAGATCTATCATTAGATCTACGCTTCTTGCACTCATTGGCAAAGTGCCCTAACCCATCACAATTGTAGCATCTTATTTTCTTTAAGTCGAAGGTGACTTTTTGACCTTCTCGTTTAGGGTTGGGTTTTCTTGATGACTTCCTTCCTTTTCTGCTAGCCCTAAATTTCTTAAACTGTTTAACCATGAATGCCATGAATTCCTCCATGTCATCATCGGTATCCAGTTCATCCTCATTATCAGTCGAGCTAGCATTAGAGGATTCATCATCAAGCTTCTCTTGAGACTTGTTTGTCTCAACCATCAACGCAACTCCTTTATCTCTTCCATGCATGCGCTGTCCTTGCTCTACTTCAAGTTCATATGTCTTTAAGTTTCCGTAGAGCCTGTCCAATGTGAGTGTTTCCATATCATGAGCCTCCCTTACCGCAGTAGTCTTTGGATCCCAGCTAGGAGGAAGGGCTCTCATGAACTTGGTATTGATATCTTCATTATCATATGTCTTACCAAGTATGGTCAAGTCATTAAGCAAAGAATTGAACCTGTCATAGATTGACGTGATTGGTTCATTAGGCTTTGCTTGAAAGAACTCATATTGTTGAGTCAACAGTGAACGTCTGTTCTTTCTGACTTGATCAGTCCCCTCACATAGGTCCTTGATAGTGTCCCAGACTTGTTTAGATGTCGTGCAATTGATGATGCTATTGAACATATGTTTGTCTATTCCATTATAAAGTATGTTCATAACTTTAGCATCTTTCAACATTTGTAACTTGTCCTCGTTGGTATAATCACTTTCTGGTGCAAGTACAAAGTGTTCTGCAACAATAGATCCTTCGACGCTTTTTGCAGGAATAAATTTCCTGGGTAGATAAGGACCCTTCTCAATCCTATCTATGTAATCTGGATCTGTTGCTCTCAAGTGCATATACATCTTTTGTTTCCATATTGGATATTTATCCCTTTTCAGAATAGGGATCCTGGTTCCACCATCACGTCCTCCATTATACGCAATCATGTTAGATCTGCTTGCTTCGTCGTTGTTGGCCATCTCAGAATCTTATTAATTGATTATTTTCAATTAGAGGCTCTGATACCAATTGTTTTCCCAGTGAGATGGCCTAGAACTTGTAGAAGGAGGGTTGAATACAAGTTCTTGCAACTTTCTCGAATTCCTGTTCTTTAAGAAATTAAATTTCTGCGGAATATAAAGAACAAGATCAAAACTTTATAAACAATTGCTTTTATTGATTTAACAATTGATTACAAGTTTTCTAACAATCAAAACAAGCTTTGATCGTCAGCTTCTATTCTGTGTATATATAAAATACAACACTTTCAATTCTCTCTCTCTATACACATTTTTTTTCGCTTCGTATTTCTGTTCTGTAATTTATAATTACAGCTTCTAAAACTAAGTTATCAAAAACCTAGCTTCCTAATTCAAATCAAATACAATCTTTCCAATTGAAAGATTTCTAACAAGTTTCCTTGTCAGCTACGTCTTCAACAAAGTCTACGTGTTCATGGAAGACTTTCCTTCTTTGATTTGAACTTCAACTCCATCAGTGATTAAGTCTTCGACTAATCTCCGATAGCTTCTTTAATTAGTCCCTGATCACTTCGAGTAATCTCCGATGCTTTACAACGTGTAATCTCTGATGCTTTACTTCGTGTAATCTCCGATGCTTTGGCTTTAGTCTCTGGTGATGTCAGTTTTTAATCTCCGAGGTATTGTTTTAATCTCTGATGACGTCAGCATTAATCTCTGACTCTTTAGTTACAATCCCCGATGACGTAAGCTTTAATCTCTGGTGGACTTTTCCCTTAATCTCCGACAAGCCAAAATCAATCTCCGAAGGACTAATTAATTTAAACAACTCGTTGAACAAACTCAACAAGTATTCCAGCAGTACATACAAAAGAAATGAACCTATCTCTTTATTATAATGACTAATTTACAAACAAGAGATACTACTGCTAGCTACAAAACTAAAGTGTTACAAACCAACACTTTTCTGTACATTTGTATTTCTAAGTATTCTAAAGACAATCATCATCAAATGTTTATAAAACCTAACACTTTATTGATGATTTTTCCATTTATGGTTCATCATTTTCAGAGTGTCTTCACCACCTTGACTTAACTCTTAAAAGATGTAAAGAAAAAAATCTGCTTCTAAATTGGGAAAAATGTCATTTTATGGTTAAAAAAGGAAATGTCCTTGGCCACATTGTGTCTGAGAAAGGAATTGAAGTCGACAAGGCCAAGATTGACGTAATTGCCAATTTACCACCTCCTAAATCTGTTAAGGAAGTTAGATCATTTTTAGGACACGCTGGTTTCTATAGGAGATTCATTAGAGATTTTAGTAAGAAATCAAGACCTTTAACCAACTTGTTAGCTAAGGATGCCAAATTTGAGTTCAATGATTTATGTCTACAATTGTTTGAGCAACTTAAGAAAGAGTTGACCTCAGCTCCCATCATTAAATCACCAGATTGGGGACAACCTTTTGAACTAATGTGTGATGCATCTGACTATGCAGTTGGTGCTGTTCTAGGCCAAAGAGTCAACCACGTTCCACATGTCATATACTATGCTAGTAAGACCTTGAATGATGCACAATTGAATTATTCAACTACTGAAAAGGAACTCCTAGCAGTAGTATTTGCCTTAGAAAAGTTTAGGTCTTATCTCATTGGCTCTAAAATCATTGTTTATACCGATCATTCTGCACTTAGATATCTCCTTTCCAAAAAAGACTCTAAGGCCCGGTTGATTAGGTGGGTCTTGTTGCTCCAAGAGTTTGACATAGAAATTAGAGACAAAAAAGGTGCTGAAAATGTTGTTGCTGACCATTTGTCTCGTATAGTTGTTGAGTCTAATTCTGATGTCCCACTACACAAATCTTTTCCTGAGGAACATCTTTTCTCTATTTCTAACTCATCCACTCCTTGGTTTGCTGATATTGTGAATTACTTAGTCACTAACGAGATTCCATCTCATTGGTCCAAACAAGATAGGTTGAAATTTCTTTCACAAGTCAAACATTTCTTTTGGGATGACCCCTACTTATTTAAGTATTGTCCAGACCAAATAATTAGACGATGTGTCCCTGACCATGAGTTTATGAGCGTTTTATCATTTTGTCATAACCAAGCTTGTGGGGGTCATTTTGGAGCTAAGAAAACAGCTGCCAAGATCCTTCAGTGTGGATTTTATTGGCCTAATTTGTTTAAGGATGCAGCTGAATTTTGTGCCAACTGTCATAGGTGTCAACTTTTAGGGAGGATCACTAGACGAAATATGATGCCTATGCAACCCATACTTGTTATTGAATTATTTGATGTATGGGGTTTAGATTTCATGGGTCCCTTCACCAATTCATTTGGTAACTTATATATTTTATTGGCAGTAGATTATGTGTCGAAATGGGTTGAAGCTATACCGACAAAGACAAATGACAGCAAGGTTGTTGTCCAATTTTTGAAAGAGAATATTTTCTCTCGTTTCGGTACCCCTAGAGCCATAATTAGTGACCAAGGTCGTCATTTTCTTCATAGGCAATTTGAATCACTGTTAAGCAAGTACTCTATTACCCACAAACTTGCCACTCCTTATCATCCCTAAACAAGTGGCCAAGTAGAAATTTCAAATAGGCAAATCAAACAGATTTTGGAGAAAACAGTGAATTCCAATAGGAAAGATTGGTCTTTGAAATTGATTGATGCATTGTGGGCTTACCGTACAGCTTTTACGACCAATCTAGGGATGTCACCTTATCGCCTTGTGTTTGGAAAAGCCTGTCATCTTCCTGTTGAACTTGAACATCGAGCCTTGTGGGCTATTAAGTATTTGAACTTTGACTTAGATGCAGCTGGGGACCTTAGAAAGTTACATTTAAATGAGTTAGATGAACTTAGGAATGATGCATATGAAAATGTCAAGATTTATAAAGAGCGAACAAAAATTTTTCATGATAAATCCATTTTGCGAAAACAGTTTGTTATTGGTCAAAACGTTCTTTTGTATAATTCCAAGCTCCATCTTTTTCCTGGAAAATTACGGTCTAGGTGGGATGGACCTTATATTGTCAAGACAGTTTATCCTCATGGTGCAGTTGTAATTGAGGATCCAAAGAATGGCAACACTTTTAAGGTAAATGGTCAGCGCCTTAAGCCATTTTTACAATTTCAGATGAATGAAGCTGAAGAGGTAATGTACCTTTATGATCCTCATCCCTTGCGATGAATGACACTTATTTTACTTTCTTTACTCGTTCAAGGTCCAACTCTTCCTACATTATTCTTTCTTTTGCTTTAATTGTATTCATTGAGGACAATGCATGACTTAAGTGTGGGGGAGGATTTTGGTCATTTCTTTATTTGTTTTATACTTTACATTTGTTATTCGTTTGTATTTCTTTTATTAGTTATCAAAATAAAAATAAAAAATAAAAAAATTTATGAGTCATGAATTATTATTTTAAGTTTCTTAGAGAATTATGACAATAATAAATTTTATTTTTGAAGTGTGTGAAATGGATAACTCTCATTGTTAGCTTGTGTGTAATTATGTTTAGTTTATATTACATAGTTGAGTCACTTTTGTTAGGTTGAGAACTTCAAATCTTGATATTTGTCCTTAGTTCCTTTTAATTAATCTTTTTGTGATCTTACTCACTTATTCACCGGCTTAAATCATTGAGATTGCTTAAACAGATTTAATTTATGTAATTGATCTTATTTATGACTTTGTGTCTTCTTGCGTCGGGAGTAGCTAAGAGATGACCTTACTTTTATTCTTTTCTCTCTGTTCTTTGTGTGTGTTGCTAAATTGTGCTTCAATATTGAGTAGGAAAAATTGCAATAGAAAAAAAAAGGAAAAAAAAAAAGAAGAAGAAAAAAATTGTTGAAAGCTCTAAATCTCAGTTGTAGCCTTTGTTACTCGAGCAAGTGGGCCCTAGAGGATTGTCTTTACACCTAGCGCCCTAAGGTCCCTAGTGGGTCTGGGAGTCGTTGGTTCAAAAGCTCGCTACATGGGTAACATAGAAAGTAATAAACCAGACGTTGCACGAGCTTGAAAAAAAAGAAGAAAAAGAAAAGAAAATATGAAAAAAAAAATGCAGTGAGATTCTATTCTTGGTGTGCGTAAGTTTTTTTTGTTTTCTAAGGTCATTTTGATTGCATTCCTTTAGGCTGAAGATACTTAGGATGATATACGAGAAATAAGATGCAACTAATTCGAAGAAGATAAAGTGTCTAATTTAGTGTCAATATGTTTTTAAGCCGGTACACAAAGCACTTAATGCACAAGACCACTTCTTGATTCTTTATAAAGGTAGTATGGGATATTGATTGAGTGGAGAAGTTATTTTTCTAACTCTTGTTGATTTGCTATGTGTATTTAACTGATATAAATTGGATATTTGTTAAAAATTGAGAGTTGTTTATTTTGTGTCCTTCAATTATTTAATTTATTGTGTGTCATAGTTATCTAAATTAATTTAAGTAATTATTTCATGACCATGATGAGTTTTGATGAATTTTGTGGGTATATTCACTGCAAGCCCTCACGAGACATAACTCGTCCACTATGGGTAACATAGAGGTTTAACGGCTTGTTGCACATGCTAAGTGTAACCGTTTTCCTACGAAAATGGAGTAGTTTAAAATTTGTTGCTTATTTTCCTTTTCATTTATTTTTATTTTACTCGGGGACGAGCAAAAGATAAGTGTAGGAAAATTTGATAAGTCCATAATTTATATATTTTTACCACCTTAATTATGCTCAATTTATTATTATTATTAGATTATTTATTGTTTTTATTTTATTTTGCTGGAAATTAAATTAACAAAAGAGTTATGTGAAAATAGGACTTCCCAAGATACAATTTGAAGAATTTAAGACTCTTTCAAGAATGAACCTGACAAGTTGAAGAAATCTCTACTACTTGAAGTGATAAAGTGATAGAGATTGGATGATATCAAAAGAGTTCAAGAGATGAAGTTGGAAGAAACTAAATACATTCCAAGTGATAAAATTTAGAGTTTTCATATTATAGGAATGTATCTAGTTAGGCCTATAAATACTTGTACAATTAGAGGCTAAGTGAGTTAGATTTTATTTAGAGAGTTTTCTTTTAGTTTTGAGTTTTTTTTATTCAAGTTTACACTTTTTCATTCGTTTTTTTACTTTCTTCCTTCAGCCGTCTATACATTATTTTTCTTATTGCTTGTATTCAATTACCAATTATTTCGTCTTTTCTTCTATTACAGCTTTATATTTCAATATACGTCACAATAATTTTCTATTTCGTTATTACTGTCTCTCTTAATTATAATTTATTTATGTTTAAGTTAGTTTAAATTATTCCGTTTAAAATATTCATATCATATTTATTGTTTTTTTTATATTAAGATTAATTACACAATCTCCTCAATCGTTCCTATTTCACCTGAGTTAAATATCAAGAATATTAGAATTTTCTAATCTCTGTGGATCGACCTGTACGAGCATTGATACTACAAGGATCTGTGCACTTGCAGAAATTATACACATCAAGCTCCCTCGGAGGTTCTATCTCTATCTGCAGTTTCAACCTATTTGTGCTCAGAACTGAGATTGTGTAGGTTGAATGGCATCTCCAAGAACAAAATCCATGTCTATGGTGTGGCCAGAGGAGCCCGAAATATGAGTGTCAATCCTACCTGAAAATCCACATTCTTCAGCTGGTTCAGCTTGGATTGCCTCTTCTGTCATTTGTGTAGACTGTGAATCCACTTCTGTTTTATCCGCGACATCATTCAGTGAATTGCCATTATGAGAAGTCTCATCATTGCCTACATCTTTCTCCGCAGGCGCTTGTTGGATGTTATGAGAGCTATCATTTGTTGTGGGGATAAGCTTCTCGCTTTCAATATCCATTGGTTCAGTTATTGGTTCTGGGGTCACAGATTGAGGTTTAGCCACTAGAGTTTCTTGGTTGAGATTAAGATTTGAGCTAGCCAGTTTACTGTCAACTGCTTCACTTGTTTTAAGTTCAGGCTCAACTTGTTGAGATTCTGCTGGCACTGATAGAGAATCTGTGACTACAGGAGTCTGTTGAACCTCAAGGTTTGAGTTTTTTGTTTCATTTTGAACTGGCTCAATCGGACACATACCAGATTCCGTTTGAGGTTCTGAGAGCAAATATTGAGGTTCATCTGCAGAAGTTTGGTTCATCTCAACTTCAGATTCTCCGACTTGGTTTTGAACTCGAGGCACTTGACTATTGGTTTTACTGCCATGAAAAATATCAACAATTGGTGCAGATGCTGGAACTTCAAAAACTTGCATCACCTCATCCTGTTCAACCATCTTAAGATTCTGCAACGGAGGAGGAGATTGGTTCTCAAATCCAAACTCGGGGTTTTGCTGCAGTACAACTTTTCCAACTTCAAGTGAAGCACTTGACACATTATTAGGCATGTGGCAAAGGAAGAGTACTTGAGCACGATAATCCAAACTCCAGAATTTGCTGCTGCTGCTGCTCCATAACGTTTACTCCTCCCAAGGATGTGCCTATATCATTCTTTGACACATCCGTCAGAGGTACAACAACAAACGGAGATTCATTCACAAATCCAAGTTCTTGTTGTTGCTGAGGTGTACTTTTCGCTGCCAAAGAAGTGCTTGCACCATTTTTTGGCATATTTGTCAGAGGCAAAACAACAGATGCAGATTGGTTATTAAGTGCAAATGGACCTCCTGATTGCAGTTCAGGAGGTAACACAAGGTCAGGAGCTACATGTGCTTGGTTCTCAAGCTGAACAGGCTTCTCAATATCTCTTGCTGATGGGAGTACACATCCGCCATTCGCCTGTGTTTGTTGATTGAAAATTGGGATAGGAACATCTGTTCTTTTATACGACCTTACAATATTTGGAATTGTTAATATTTCAAACTTTTTATATCTTAATCCTTAAAAATCATTTTCTACAAATTTATAACTATACAAAATTAATCTTGTGCTTGACATGGACAACTAAACTAGTTGTAATTAATTTTCCTTTTACTAACTTCATTTTATTCAATACTTATAACTTTGATCGGAGGGTTTTTGGGAGAATGAGTTATTTTTTGGGCGAATGGATTATTTTAAGGGGAATAATAAAGCTATCAGAATTGTTGAGAGAAGTGGTGAGGGTTTGGCAAACGAAAATGAGTTGATTGAGAGAGGGTTTGGCAAATGAGTTGATGAATCTTCATCAGATAGGGTGCGAATATTTTTATGTGTACCTTGATGATCAAGATATATAGTTCAACAGACTTTGAGTGCTTTCACAGAACTAAATAAAAACGATAATTATGTTTAAATTCTATTCAAATTCGAAAACGCAATATAGTTAGGATTCATTCATAAAAATTTATGTATGTTCTTGAGAACTTGATACTTATATAGGAGACGAGATATAATTTATTATTAGATTTAGCAGATCTATAAAGGATAATGTAGATATTTATGATGTAATGTAGGGATTTTATTATTTATTTAAGTTTTTTATTTTGAAGTACAAAGGAATGTTGGATTTAGGTTTTTCTTTTTATCGGCAAAAAAGAAATTTTGTTGGATTGTTTTATGTTTCCATTTTTTCATATTCACACTAGAAATTAATGTTGCGATAGCAAAAGTAAGTTATAACTCTTAGAAGGATAAATTAATTTTTATTTGTACCGGGGTTCTATTTTCTTTTACCATTGTGTTCGGTCAAATTCTTGCATATATATATATATATATATGTTTGTTGGCTATTGAGCTCAGTGGGCTTGTTTTTATTGTTTTCTTTCTTTTTTCTTTATGTAGTCTTTGAATTTTGTTTTACGGTATTTATCTGCATTCTTTTTTGTAGATGGTTCTTTTAACAATCCATATTTTTTTATTGTCGACCAAAAACTATAACACTTGAAGTTAAACACAACGATTTTTTCTTATATTTTAATATTCTGGGCTTAATGTGTGCTTTAATCAAACAGAAAAAATTATATTTAAATTTTTTAAAATTTAAAATTAATAAAAGGGTAACGGGATATAGCGGTCTCTTATTTATTATTGAAAAAATTTAAATTTTTATGTATTATTGAAATACATAAAAAGAGTTTTAATGCATATATGATAGTAGTAGAGACTAACACAATCATTTCAATGAAGGAAAATAATGACAATTTATTTAACGGTCACTTATTTTCTTTTTCTCTCTAATTGAAAGGGTATTAATTTTGGAATCAGTTTTTTTTTTTTTTTTTTACAATTTTCTATTTTCATTAATACAGTTTCTAATTTAAATGTAGTTCGGAACGAACTTTCTCAATCTATAAAAAGCAACAAATAAATAAAATGACGTAAACAATAGTGTGTGTGTATATATATATCATTATCTAAATCATTTTTATGCAGAATAATAATTTATTAACATTTAACAATAACATATATAAACACGTGCTACCAAGCTACACAATTTTTAATTCAAAAGAGCCAATATAGTAGTAATAATATTCTAATATTCCTAATTAATTTTAGGATATATATATATATATATATATATATATATATATATAGACACACGCACATATGCTCCTTTAATTTTATTGTCCCCTGATCTAGTACTCCTATTATTTATGCATGGTTGAAGACAACTTCGGCATCTTTATCTCCACGTCCACTACAACACACCACAATTTTTGTGCCATCTTCCAGTGTCGGGCATAGTTTATCTAGAAACGCCAACGCATGACAAGCTTCAAGAGCTGGAAATATTCCTTCTAGTCGGCATAGTAGCTTGTATGCTGCAAATAAGTATAGTAATTGTAATTATAATTATGTTTGTTTCAAGTTAAATTTTAAAAATTATAAATTCTGACTATATTATTTTTACTATAAGAATCTAAAATTTAATGAAC
>CM025780.1:56584573-56691371 GCA_014636745.2 Centella asiatica
GAAGAAGAAGAAGAAGAAGAAGAAGAAGAAGAAGAAGAAGAAGAAGAATGAAAATTGGTTGAATTATTTTCATTGTGTTTATTGACAGCAAATCTTATGTTTGAGAATCAACTGCACATTATTAATTTACCTTCTATAGCTTCTTTGTCTGTTGCGTTATAAAATTCGGCCCTCCCAATGTCCTTCAGATAGCTTAGCTCGGGGCTTACTCCTGGGTACTCCAACCTGCATTTTTACAAATTATTCAAGTCAAGTTGTAACCAAAAAAAAAAAAAAAAAGTTACCAGTGAAACTACTCCTAAATTATATACTCCGTACAATTTCATAAATCCGACTCCAAACTAGAAAAATAATATCTCCAAGTTTTGAAAATAATATCGCAAGGGACCCCAAGACTTTTTGCTCGGAAAATTAATTTTTTTTTGACGGTATTTACGTCGAATTTTGACGGTCTCTATTGACAAATTATGTAATTTGATGGTGGATTTCTTCACTTTTTTTTATTAGATAGGGTCGATTTTGTAAATAAGTGAATATTTCGAAGGTTAGTTTTGCAATCAACTATGTTTACTATTTTATTGTTTATTTTATTTTAGTGTGCTTCACTGAGATTTTTGTCCGATGATGGTACTCTGATCAGATTCGGAATATTATATCATCCGTTTCAAAATTAGGATACGTTTTTAAAACGACGAATTTTAAAAATAATTTTTGTATTCAAAATATATTCTTATTATCTTATTGTTTAAAGTAACATTAGTGATAGTTATGATAGAAATTAACGAATAGTGAAGATATTGAAATTGATTGGAGTAATGGAATAGTAGAATAATATTTAAAGAACTTCATAACTTTTTATAGTTCAAAAATAAAAATGTATATCTAATTTTAGAATAATTAAAAAAATATATGTATCTCCAATTTTGGAGTAGAAGGGTCGTTAATTTTAGCTTTTTATAATCCAATTGACTTGTTTTACTCTACCAAATGTTCGCAGCTAGTACTAACCACAAGTTTTATTTGCTTTAAAATTTAATATAAAATGATGATCCGTTAGATTAGAAATTAAAAAGAAAATGATGATTATATTTTAGGAATGAAAGTCCATCATTAATTCCTTAATTACCCCTAAATTAGGATATTAGGAAATATTAATTCCAGTCTAGTCCGAGTATAGTCAAAAATCTTAGTCGGATATTTTGTCACGGGAGTGACGTGGCGTATCATCTATATATAGAGCAATCTTTTGAATTTCTAGTTTTGGAGATAAAATGAGTGATGATATATAGATGATAACCAGAAGAGTTGGGGACAGCTACGTCAGGGACTACGCTTGAAAAATAGTGATATATATGTCATTGCCCAAAAGGCTCCCATATAGCCCCTCCTGGGTCTGTACAGTTGGCGGAGAATTGACAAATGAAGGTAAATACGTTCTAATAATTTGTGCCATTCCCATGGTAAATGTAAAATATGTAAAAATTGATTTAGTTAAATTTTATAAAAAATTAGTAACTCTGAAGAGTTTATAATTAAAATTTTAATTATTAATAATTTGTCACATATATTTATGTATATTTTTTTGTGCAAATTATTTAGACGTGTGGTACCTAATTTTTTTTTTTTTTTTTTTTTTGCAAGTTATCGATCTACGTAACACTTTCTTTCCCTCTTGTAATTATAAGGTACCTAATTTGCGGTACATCTTAAATAGAAATAACTTGTTTGGACGTGTGGTGAGGGTAGTCCTATAATATGTGCGTAACATAATTGTTCATGGAATCTGTTAATTTGCTAGCAAATATTCTTTCTGTCCCATCAAATAATAAATCTTTTAAACTTTTTTTTTCTCATCATATAGGTTATTTATACTTTTTAGAGAGAATTTAATAATTCATTTTATAAATATACTCAATTATTAGTCATTTAACAGAGAGAATAAATATTTACTAAATACAAGATTATTTTGACATTTCATATAAAGTCAATATAATAATTAATGATTTTTTAAATATTTATGAATTGTCAAAAATGACTTATTTGATGGTACGCATGGAGTAATATCAACTCGTCTTTTCAATACCTAAAACAATGAGGCAATTAACCTAATTTTTCAGTCTCAAATCACGCGGCTTTTCTTTGTGGTTATATTGTCGGAGCATAACTAAAGTTATGGCGTCAAAGTAACAAGTATCACATTTTTCAATTGTCGTTAAAAAAAGTCTTTAAATATCAAATTGCATTCAAACGGAAGACGTAACTATGAATTAAATTCTCACGTACCCGATGGCAATGGAGTGTGGGGAGATTATCTGTCCTTCCTCGTCCTGCATCAGATAGCTCATGGCTCCATGATAAACACCAACCTCTCCACTAGATAGAGTTGCTGAGTGTTTACCACTTTCTAGGCCCATCCCACCAGCTTCAACTCCTATTAACCTTACATTAACATCTCTAACAAACTCATGGAACATCCCCAGTGCATTTGATCCACTCCCTACACATGCAACTACTACATCTGGACTTCCACCCCATTTCTCCATTCCCTGCTTCCTCGTTTCTTTTCCGATTATTGACTGGAATTCGCGAACCATCGTCGGACAAGGGTGCGGTCCTACTGCACTTCCAGCTAAGAAGTAGCTTGTTTCCAAGTTTCCAACCCATTCTCGGATGGCTTCCGAGGCTGCGTCTTTGTAACATCCGTCTATAGACTTGACCTACATGATACATGGTTCATGCAGTTAGTAATAACATCTTATTTGACTAAAGCGAAAAGTTCATATAATTAAGTACACAATTATAAATACTGTTTGTTTCTACTTAAATTTCTTAAACAAACGGGCTTATATCTGCTCTAACAAACTATGTAACATTTGTTGTAACAAAAATTGAAATCATGTCTTGTCTTCTAATATAACACTTGACATGATCTTAAACACCAGCTGTTATAGCAAAATGTTAGAGCAGAACCAGCGGCGGACGCAGGATTTTTGTTAAGGGAGGCCAAAAACTTTTAATGCGCTATAAAAACGAATTTGTTAATATGATAGTGTATTATAATAACAAAATTATTGAATTTAAAATATTCACAATATTACTCTACTATTCTTCAGTTTTCGTTCCGAAATTTATCAAATTATAATGCTTTCGTTTCAAAATATGGTATTATTCTAAAATCAGAAAATAAATTATACTTTGAACATCGAAAAATTTATACATAATAGTAATCTTTATACACTTCATAATATTTACTTCAAAACTATTAAATGTTAAGAATGTTGAATTTAATTTTAAAATATACTCCCTCCGTTTCTAAATAAAAGACCTTTTTTTTGGGCACACATATTAAGAAAAAATTTACTTTAAAACAAATTATAGGGTAAATTCAGAAGATTTTAATTCAAAACAAACTCTTTTTCTATTCCCAATATAATTATATTTGCTGTATATTTCAAAACAAAGTTGAGGGCAAATTCGGTAAAATATGATTAAAATAATAGTATTATTATTAGAAAGTGGTTATTTATTTTGGAACTTCCAAAAAAGTAATAAAGGTTATTTATACAGAGACAGAGGGAGTAATATTTTAGATATCTATTTAATAAAGTGACATATTACTTATGTTGTACAAAAGAGTCAAGTTTTTTTTGCTAATATTAAGGTTGCATATTTGATTAAAATTTATTATACAAAAGATTAGTTTTTCAAAAGAAATTTGTTTGTAATATTCAACTGATGATAAAATAAAAGTATTGTAATGGTAACCTTTAAAAGTAATATCATTATATAATAAAAATATTATACAAATGCAATCTATTTTGCGTAACATATCTCAATTTCAAATTAAACTCTTTTTAAGGTTAAGTAAATGTATTTTTAATTTTAATAAATGTATTTTTAATTTTAAAACGATAAAAATACTCTATATATAATTATTATTTTTTTAAGTTAAGGGGGCGTAGTCCCCTCTCGTCCCCATGTGGATCCGCCACAGAGCAAAACATAAAGTACATCATAGGATTCGGATCCGGTTATTGTCTCCTTTGTTTAGCTTAAATTAAAATTCTAAATTATGACGGTTTACTTCGTAGGATTCGGATCCAATTATATATTACCTTGGCGCCAAGCAATTTCATTAAAGTTACATCGGATGATCGTCTCACCATATGTGAGCTGGCCATGACAATAGTACAATCCAAAGAAAGTTTAGCACATGCCGCGGCCGTTGCAATGCCATGCTGGGCACCGCCGGTGGCGGTGACTACCGTTTTGCAGCCCATGCGTTTGGCCAGCATGGCTTGTGCGATAGCATTGTTCAACTTGTGAGATCCACAATGGTTGAGATCCTCTCTCTTTAAGTAAATCTCCGGCCCTTGTCCTTTACTATTCTTGTAGTGATCTGTGAGCCTTTTAGCAAAGTATAGTGGGGTTTCGCGTCCTACGTGGTCCCTTAGTGCCTCTGATAACTCCGCCTGCAAATTAACTAGCTTAGACCAAAAATCTGAGGGGCGTATGGGTGGGGGTGGGTGGGTGGAGGCTAGTGGGAGGGATAAGGAATAGAAAAAAAATCCTTGCAACAGATCAAAACTATGTGTAAGCATAAAATATGCAACACATACTAAAATTAGATATGTTGAAAATACCTAAAACCGAGAAAGAAAATTAGAAAAACACACACACATACACTCAAGGCATACCTGGAATTCATGGTCTTGTAAAATGAACTTGAATTCAGCTTCAAGTTGGCTGAGACATGAGATTAGTGTTTCAGGAACAAACTTCCCTCCAAACTTTCCGAATTTTCCATTGGTAAACATATCGTCCCCGGACTTATTTAGTTCTTGTTGCAGCTGTTGGAAAGTTCTTGTGGTGACAAGAGAGTGGTTCAATCTAAGTAGGCTTGATGATGATGTTGATGATGATGAAGCCATTAATGTATGATCAGAACAAGCAACTGAACAAGCCACGGCGGCACGAGGATCATCTGATGGGGCCAAAGGAAATGGTGGTGATGGTGTTTTTGAGCTGCATGCAGCTGAAACACTGTCTTTGGGAAGAAGCATCTTACATTGGAGATGGAATGACATGGTAGATATATTTATGTTGTGTATTATGTAGTGTTTGGGAAGGATATTATATGTTGTTTGCTTGCTATAAGGGGAATATATTACTTCTATATATAGCACTTCTGGCTAGTCAATCGTGAAACATGTGTTTTTATGTATCCTTTCAATTGATACTTATCAGTTGGTCCGTTCAGTTTTAAGTTTTAACTTGCCAAGTGTCTTAGTTCAACTTTTTTTAATACCTAACTCGACCTAAAACTCTGGACAATATATAACAACAACCTTAAGAGAAATAAACAGTTTATTTCATTTGGAAGTGAATATATGTTATTATTTGACCTATTTAAAATTAGTTTAGAGATATATTTAATTTTTTAGAACTGAGTACCGGCATAATTGATTTGAATCTGGTGTATATATATATGAGACTCGATCCATAGTTAAGGTTAACTATGGAGACTTTCGTAGCTAACATATTTATAACCGTCGATCGGATGATCCAACGGTGGAAATTAAACAAAAAAAAAAAAATTTCCGCCTGTGAGACACACATATAATTTCTAATGATGCAGTCGTTGTCATCATATATAATGACAAAAACTATTGTTCTAAATTAAATTATTCCATCCGTTCTTAAAAAATAGTAATATTTGAGAATAATTTTTATTCTGAAAAAAGAGTAACATATATATAATATTTTTAATTGTAGTGCATAATTTTTTTTTAAATTTATCATTACAATCTTCTCATCTTATTTTTAATTGAACATTCATAACAAATTTGATGAGAAAAACTTATTAATTGTACATGTAATTCTTAGTTAAATACGTAAAATTAATATTTATCAAAAGTCAAAATATACTCTTTTTGTAAAATGGAGAGTATATATATATATTCTAAGATTTTATCAACTACAAAATATTTGAAATTTAGTTCCCCTTCATTTAATTTCAAAAAGTTTATGACACCAACCAATCATAGAACGAAAAATAATTAAAGTGCACTACTTTATCTTTTTCTAATAAATCAAATTCAAGCTATAGATCACAAAAAACAATATCAAAGTGGAACATCAAGCCAGCTAGACGTTATCAGATTGCAAAGTGCTACCGCGCGAGTAGCTTCAAAATATGTAGTCGACCGTTACTAATTTAGTAATGTCGTAATTATATTTTATTATAAGTATGTATGTATAATTTTTATTAAAACTTATAATTTAATTTATATTTATCATACTTATATCTATGCTCATTTGAAAAAGTATCACACAAAATAATTGTCTCACTTTTTTATATAACGTATAAAATTTATTTTTAAGAGGTTAAAATATAGAAAACTTAAAATAATAAATTGTATTCCATCTGTTTCAAAATTAAAGATACGTTTATAAAATGACGGTTTTTAAAGATAATTTTTATGTTCCAAATATATTCATATTAACATGATGTTTAATAATAATGAGAGTTATGGTAGAAACCAAAAAATGGTGGAATTGTAAAATGATATTTAAGAAACTTCATTACTTTTATAATCTAAAAATAAGAAATATATCTCTAATTTTGGTAAAAAAAAGAAATATGCATTTTTAATTTTGAAACGGATGGAGTAATAGAAGTAATTGAATCACTGAACTAATGACTTGTTCAATGGAACAAATTGTTCAACCACGTTCACTGAGTTAAAACAAATGTTGAACAAAAACAGTTTTAGAGAGTCGATCAAACGTGATCTGACCGGTCAATCGTCCAATCGATCGTACCAGCTGATTCGGTTTTAATTTCAAAATGTGGTGCCACCAAAAAGAAAAAAATGAAAAAAAGTGCAAACGGAGAGGTTAATAACAGAGTAATAGTACTAAAACGTGAAGACTCAATCAGAAAACAAACGAAAACCCCCCAAATACAAGCATTTGTTATTGCAGCCTCTGAGTATTTAATCGACTTCTGCTTCCCTGTCTAAAAGAAGTGGGTAGTTTGATTAAAAAAGTACGTAGTACTCCGTATTTGTTAGAGCTACATAATTCTAGATATTCCAAAAAATTGTGAATGTAACGCTAAAGCTGTTTCTACTACATTCTCAAATTGTTCAATTTATAATGTGCGTTATTGTTCGTGTATATTGTGATAGCCTGATAGGGAGTAAAAACTTGAAAACAAAAAGAATAGAAATAATCTTATGCATTATTTATTACTCTCTCCGTTTCACAAAAAAGTTAACATTTCATTTTGTTTATAGTAGATTGTGAAATTTTAAAATTCAAATTGTGACAAGAGTTTAATAATATTTTCATATAATAAAGAGTTTTTTATGTTGGAATTTTAATGTATATGTAATTTAATTATTTTACACTAGAAATCAATCAAATTCAGATTAAATTTTAATTATAAAATTTCCGAAAAATACTAAATTACTTTTTAAAATGTTGTTTTTTTTCCCTTCCCGGAAAGGAGGGAGTATGCGAAAAGTCTTTGTGATCCACACCAACCTAAAACAGAAAATTCTTGCTATAGTTTTGTATTTTTGTTTGCTTACAACCATGAATGATTTCTTATAAAAGTATCATTTCTTTCATCAAAAAACAGCAATAATATCGGTTTCTTACTTTATTTTGAACATGTCATTTCTTTATCATCAATCGGTAGCAATAGTGGTTTCTTACTTTCTTTCAAAATTTAATTTCGTTTCTTTTACATCAAAGGATAGCAAGACTTCATGCTGCTTAGCCGGCATTGGAAAAAAAATCTAGAAATTTGTGATATGGTGGTGGTGCGATTTAATTTATACTCCAATTATGTTTCCTCCCTCATTTGCTTGAATCTTATGATGCCTGCCCCTTTTCGTGTAAAATAAAATTGGAATCCTGATAGAAATGGTCAATTCAATTATCTTGACGGATTTACAAAAATCTTTCGCCCCATTTTTTTCAATTTAAGTTTTAGAGATTATATGTTTAGCAATGTAATTTACATTACAAAAAATTTGAACTAAATTTAAGAAATAAGATATTAGTCAGAAATTTGATTAATAGAAATGTAAAAAAGTTCAGTTAGTTATTTATAACTCATCAATATTTTGATCATCGTCAATAGATCTAATAGCAATAGTATAATCATCATCGTTCTTGCTTTTACTATTTTTACGAAATATTAAGATGCAACATAGTCATTGTTTTGCAAAAAGAATCAATATTATAAACTATGAATAGGATATTTCTAAATGAAAGTCTTAAAAATTTGTGTTGCAACTGAAGATTTTAGAATTGCGCAATTATTGTACCAACACCATAAATCCAAATTACTTTTTGATTGCTCTAACGTTGTGTTCGTGTGTCCCACACTCCCACTTGTGTGTTGTATATGTTTGGTCTCATTTGAAGACGAGAGTCAACTCCCCTAACTTATCGTGAAAAACGTTGCACAAAGTGGATGCGCGACGAAGAATATTTTTGCCAATGTCTTTGATGTATTTTTCCTTCATACGTATTCTTAAAAATGTCTTGCTAATTGTCAAGAACTTCTTGGTACGTGGATATATTCATGATTTAAACACGATGGATAATTGATTGTTTCGACAAAATATGTTTATTCCTTACGCTCTTTCACGTGTTACTCCTTTTATTCTGGTCCGCAGACACGTACTATCAATTCTAGTATAGACAATATATGTGGACGAGTTGAATAATGTTGACAACTCGAAAATTTTATGTCGTGTGACATCCTATCACGCATTGTGCAACCATAATCACATTATTTTCAATGAATTCTATCCGTTCAAAATATATATATATATATATATATATATATATATATATATATTATGAATATTAAAGTTGCATATTTATATATCTCTCCAAATAACATATTATTTAAAAGAAATTTATTTCTAACCTGGAATTACTTATAAGATAAAGTAATATAGTAACAAATTTCAGAAATAATAGCATTAAAATAAAAAAGTTGTACATCAACTCTTTTTTTGTTTTTTTAGAACGAACTGATTTCAATTAATATAAACAGAAATAAATGTTATATATATTATGAATCATTACTTTTTTGGGTCATCGATCTCCCAGGTTGATTAATGTGAATAGAAATTAGTTGATATTTTGTAAACATTTGTTTGGACAAATTAATGAAGATGACAATATGGCACAACTTAATGGTCATGCGCCACCGGGACCATTTCTTACATCAGCCTCGAGAATCATATGGCACAAATAGAGTATGGGAAATGTTATTAACCCTAACAATTTACACAAACAAATGTATATAAATATATTTTGTAAATTATCAATTATTAAATTTTAGTAGTGGATTTATTAAGTTTCACCAATCTCCTATAGAGTTTAACCACATCAATTTGTGCACATTTATTTGTGTATAAATTGATATCTCTAGCCTGAGTAATAGTGTTGAACCATGAAACTGGAAACTAATTGTCAATCTTTCCATATTATCAGTTGAGTAATTTATATTTTACGTGCGATCTGATTGGACTGCTTTTGTTATATACTATTTATTTCATATATTTTATTTTATTTTTATTATCTTTTTATATTGACAAGTAATTTATTATTTAATTTTTTATTAAAAAAATTAAATATTAAGGAGTACATGTAACAAAACCAAACAAAATGTGACAAACAGTGAGACACCAAATAAAATAACCATGATATTTTAATAATTCTTTATATGCGAGATAAGTTGGTGAAACTTATATATATCAACATCACCTTATCTATGACTTGCGAGAACATTAATTAGGCTAATATGTTGAGTATGTGGAGCCTCATGATTACCTGAATCGGCACTTGTTCATATCGTTGGCGAGAGTCCGAGAGTACAAGCGCTTCGATGAAGCTCTCACTAAAAAATTGTAATTTAAGCTCAAGCTTGCATAGGAAGTTTAAGTCAGTTTTTTTCTCAATAAATATTCTTTTGTAATTGTAAAATCCTAAAATTTAAAATTAATAATATTTTGTGCGGCTTGTAGAGTACGGCTATATTGAACCACGTTAAATTCGTTGTCTTGTTTAATTATCGTTTATTTTCTTATTATAGTTTAATTTCGTTTCCACCAAAATATTATTAATTTTCAATTTTAGGGTTTTACAATTACAAGAGAATATTTATAGAAAAAGAAATTGAGAGTGAGCAATTGTCAATCCAAGCGACCATCAGACTCCACGTACTCAACACAATATATTGTCCAAAATATAATTTCAAACTAGGTGTTCTCCTCGTGCACTTGTCGCAAATGATATCACATTGTAGAGAACGTTAAAATTTTTAAAACGTGTTAGATTAAAAACATGACATAACCCTTATGATGTTCAATTAGAATATTTTCTATTCTAACATTATGCAATATTCTTAGATTATATGAAATATATGAGTCCTAAATAAAAAAATTTTAACAGCAAAGGGGAAAAATTGTGGAAACTAATCAGAAGTACAAAAACCCAAATAGTACAAGAGCTATGGACCATCAGGGCCTACACAGTCCAAACACAATGGACCAGTACATTAAAAGTGATGATTGAAGACCAAATAATTTCGTATAAATTATTGGAATCCAATTTCAGCATTTCTGTCTTTTTTCGATAATTGATAAACCGTAAATTGTTCATGTCTTTTAATGTTATTTTAGTGTTCTTGAATATGATTTATACTTATTTTATGTGTTTTAATTGTTATTTATTAGGAATATAAAATGAGGTATAGTGATGAAAAGGGTTTAGCAATGAAAATTATAATGAAAAATAACACAAGGCGTAGACATGTGTCATGAGAAGTCGCATTATGTCCTAAATTTTATTTGTATGAAAATTTGAGTCAAATTAGAAAACTTAATATCTTTTGAATCATTTAACTTGTAAACTCCTAACCACATTTTTACTAGGGATAAAATTGATTTGTGTTCTTTATCAACTATAAGTGATTAAAGTTATTTCCTAGTCAAGGGATAATAGATATTTTGATTTGCCATGAATTGTGAGATCTAATCAATTCTTATATATTCAATTATTTTTGCGTATTTACATTTTTTTTTCATGATTATTATTGTTTTGATTAATTGGATACGTGACCAACTATTTTATTGTCTAAATAATATATAGGTTATTAGAATACCAAATCCATAATCATCTAAATGTTATAATATTCAAGGCAATTAACAATGTTGGAGGTGAAAATTTTTTATTGTTGTTAATGGAATTTGTGATCCAATCTAAATGAACTGAGTTTATGTATTTGTTGGTTTAAATCTCTCTAGTTCCTAATGTTATTGGTGAATTAAATCATAAGAGCACTCACACCAGTTTCCTATATTATATATAATCTCTATTTTAAGAGAAAAGCTTGAATCTCTAAAAATTATCTCTGCACCAGAATCCCTAAAATAGATAATCTGTTAAAAGATTTGAACAGTAAATTTTTACATCAAAAAATTTACCATTCAAATCTCTCTAATTTGTATAATAAGAATCCTAGTGTAATTCTAAAAAAATAGAAAAAGATTTACCATTCAAATCTCTCTAATTTGTATAATAAGAATGCTAGTATAATTCTAAAAAAATAGAAATTCTGAAATATATGAAAAAATGTAATTTAATTTGTAAAATAGAGAATATGTTAAAAGACACCGGTGTGAATATCCTAAGAGTTTATTTATGGTTGTTCATTGGTAAAATAAATAATCAAAGAGCTTATTTGGGTTAACAACAAATTAAGGAGTGATTTGTCAAAGCTTACTAACAATTGTAACTAATTTATTCATGAATATTTAAATTATCCTTGAATCAATGATCAAAATTAAGGTTAATCCTTTGACTAATTTTCATCTCATATAAGTTTAATTTATAATTTTCTTGTTTATGCAATTTAAACTAGCTTCACTTTGTAGTTGAC
Source organism: Centella asiatica (assembly GCA_014636745.2). Classification (NCBI taxonomy): domain Eukaryota; kingdom Viridiplantae; phylum Streptophyta; class Magnoliopsida; order Apiales; family Apiaceae; genus Centella; species Centella asiatica. The sequence continues at coordinate 56,596,548 of CM025780.1, forward strand.
TAATTCAAAACCCCTAAATTTTATTCTTTTTGTCATTGGAAAAATATGTAAATTTGAACCAATCCCTATGGAATACGACATTGTTGATCGCTAATTACAATTTAGTGTTTTTAAGCATTTATTTTTGTGAACCTCTGACACCAATCAATTATTGTCATAAGAAAACTTTTGGATAGAAGATCCATATCTTCCATCCCAAATTTTATTATTTTGGATAATATGATTAATACTCTAATTGCTATGCTTTTTATTATTTAGTCGGATTCTAAGTTGTTGATGCTATCCATAACTCGAGTTTTGATGGCAGTTTTAGGTCCAAAAGAAATAAGGGATTACATTCGTTAGATGAACTTTTGTAATATTGCATTTATTGCGATGTCTTTTGTTGCAAGAGCTTATGAGTTTGTGCAACAGGCTCGGAAGGGATTATGAAAGCTCTTTACACACGAAAAACAAAAAAAAAACAAAAAAAGAAAAGAAATCTTCTTTCCCCATAATCTCATGTAAATGAGTATGTGACTTGAATTCATATATTATTATCATTATTGCTATTATTATTTTTACTACTAAAACTTATCTTACAATTATTACTGTGATTTTGTTTCCCAAAACAACTTAGTCTAAAACTTAAAGGAATTTATAGATTTTACTTGAGAGAGAGAGAGAGAGAGAGATTGTTTATGCAACAGTAAATTCATGAGCAAAATCTCAATTTCATCTTCATTATTTTGTTGGTTTATGGTTACAATCTTCTCCCACCTCCTTCCCAATTCATACCACAAATTACAACAAATGAAACAATATGTAAATTGTTAAAAGAAGGCCTCTCACCTCAGAACTTCACCTTTGAACTGCACACAGAAGTGATATTCTGCGGCGAAATGACAACAGTAATGTCACAAGTGGTAAAAGTTGTAGCCTTAATCTTTAACACTTTAATCACGCTTGCTTTACCATGAAATGTTGCGGTTGAAGTAAATTCCAACGTCCCATTAAAAATGTCACCCCAAAATCCCGGATTTTCGAGCAATTTATCGCCTAATATCACCACATTTGTGCTTATAACACGATCCCCTCTGGCTGGAATTGTGTCCTGCTCAACAGGCGCCACAGCTGCCAGTGTCCCGCGATAGGTCACAAATGCAGTGGCATTTTTGTACTTGAAGCTTCCATAATTTGGATTATGTACCTTCATTACCATTGCCAACGTTACGTTTAGATGAGTAAGCGGTACATATTTTAAGTTTACGAGAGTAACAGATTGTGTGACAATTTTGGGTTGTCTAGGCTTGAAGACGGTGAAAAACAGCACGACGGTTACTATTACAAGAATGAGTATGACAAGTGCTGTCACACCACAACATATTTTCAGGCCTTTTCGGGACTTGGCCATGGGGAGAAATTGAGATATTGGGAGAGTTTGGATCGAAAAGTTTTAATGCTGCTCACTAAATTTAGTCACAGAAAAAGGCAAATTTGGAGATTATTTCGAGGGGGACGTGGTTATAAATAATGATGGGGAGAGAATATATTTCATAAGAGGTTAGATTAAATTGTCACAATGTAGTTGAGATGTGGCGTTTGCAGCGGAGATGAAACCAATGTGGAAATAATTTATTACATATTTACACGAGTTCTACTAATTTGTTTTTCTTGTGTAGATAGCTACATGGAGTGTTTGTTGCCCAAAATATGAAATTAAAATTGTCGCACTTCAAGATTCCTAGTTTGATGCCGTTTCTGTTCATCCATAAATTTTGTTCATTGTTTGAATGTAGATGATTTTTTTTTCATGGAAACAGGGAAAATCTAGAGAATTTGCTTGGGAAATGAATTAAACTTTCAAAAGATAACCTCAAATTTTAAGTTCTTTTTTCTTCACATATTTAACTAAATTTAGGAGGACCAAGACCGATAAGGCAGTTTTCATATGCAAGGTAACATAATTTTGTTGGAAAAAACTGACCATAACGGAATAATAATTTTCTCTAAACTTGTAAATCTTTGAGAAAATAATTAAGTAGAGAAAGAATAAAAAGATAACGTGTAAAACACAAACTACAAGACACACAAGAATTATACATGAAAAACTCTTCAAAGACGAGGAGTAAAAACCACGGGACTGTAGTAATACACCAAGTCTTCTCTAGTTAAACTAGAGGCACACAAATTCAGAATATATAGTCACACTTTCTTGGAATAAATGTCAAGAAGTATGAAATAAAAACAGAGACAAAATCAAAGAATATCACCTAAAACAGTCAGCCTATTCGTACCCCAAAACCGCACACTTTCGAACCTCCAAAAATGATCTCCACCGTTCAGAATCAAGAAGCAGACATTATGAAACTGCTGTTCAAAAATCAAAACGATCTGACCGTCCAAACTCCGAAAAATGCAAAAGTAAGACTGTTGTGTCGTGTTAGTGGAAGGTTATGAATTTCACTCTTTTTTTTTGTTTTATGGTGATTGCTCTCTCTTAAAATCTCTCTTAAAATATCTCAATTTTTTATGTATCTACAAGTTTACAAATCAACCTTATTTATAGGCACAACTATTCATTTTAAGACAGATCTAATTTAATATTCCTATTTCATGTTTTCTTGTGGAATCCAAAAACAAGAATTAACAGTAAGTATTTCTAATTTCAAATAAGAAAAAAAAATGCCCAACAAATTTTATAGGTACAGTGGGTTTTTATCGGATATAAGTAGTAAGGGGACGGTGAGTGATGTGAGCGTTGAACTCTCAAGCCACCGAGAGGGTTGAATACCCTCCCCTCCCCCGTTTCAGCACCAAAAAGGAATAAGTAACATAATTTTCATATGTAACACCTAAACTAAAAACTGAACAAATGAAAAATATGAAGATAGAACTAAGTGCAGAGTCAATGGAAATTTATAGCTAGAAAAAAGAAAGAAATTGCTAAAGAGACAAGTACTCCTACTAAATCTACATTTTGTCTATGTCCAATGTCTATCATAGGATAATATATAGGTAGTGCACATTCCTCCCCATTGAACAACAGCCGCGAAGGGAATCCATCCCCGTGAACAACTTTCATTCCTCGCGCGTATTTCTTGGTAAATGAAAGCACAGATTGTTGTTTACCAGATATTTGATAATCTGTTTTCGGATTAGTCCCATTTGTTAACCCCACCAAATAGTTCAGTCCTTCCAACCCTTGCAAAAAAATGGTATTGTTGAGATTTTTAAGAAATGTTCCATTGAAAGAATAGGCCTTTTCAAAGCCAGAACCAGCTCTCTTGAACTGAACTGCAACAAACCAGTCTTTAAAATTAACTTGTTCCCAGTTGAAAAGAGTCATCCGAGCTGTCCATCCGTTCTTGTAGTTGGTATTAAGGTGCCAATTTATGCTAACTCCACAATTATCTCCACATGGTAGAGGCCTCGGGACACGTTTATGCTTCATCTTAGCCCAAGCCAAGATCTTCGCTGTCCTGTTCACGAATGGGATGAGAAGGGCTTCTGGAGGGATAAGTGCAGCTCGTGCCTTGTCACTGCATTTAGTAGTATCATCACAACCACAAGCACAAGTGTTACAAGGTATGATCGACTCATTGTAATAGCTTGAGTATGTAACACAGCATTTGTTTTGTCCCTTCTTGGGTCTTGTCATATTACAGACTACTTGCCAACTGGCAATTGCTAAGGACGTGGCATCAAGGCCACTCGGATCAGGAAATGGTGTTTCGGACACCCTTATAGGAGCCCCACATTTGTAGTTCGTGTTAAGATTTCCCACAATTTTCCATTTTTCGGGAGGATGCATAGCTGTTCTGTTCAAATCCGGAGGAAGTTTGAAGACTTGAAGCTGAAACACGGCCTTAGAGTTGATTTTGTTCATGAGAGGTGACATTAGAGTACCATTCTTGCAGCAGTATGGGATGTTCCCAATCTTCTCGTCTTTCGCTCTGTCTGGTGGTAGATCAGCTATGATTGGATTCTTTTGACAATTCATGACTTGGGAAAAATCAAGATCTTTGTAATATAGTGATGCAGTACCATATATACATTCTGAATATTCTTTAAGATGAGTGTATGCTCCTTTCATGTTAAATATAAATTCCCCTCTCATCCATTCCCAAGTCAAGTTCCAATGGTCAAGACTCCCCAAAGGATTGTGATTTTCTATAGTTACCTGTGCCTGATAATTATTTTCATAGGCTTGTAAAATATCATAGGCCATGGTCAAGTCACCATTTCGTCGAGGAAGTAAATTCGTTTTGATCTTTTTGATCTTCTTTTTCGGGTCCTTTGTACAGCACGCATACATCAATCTAGCTGCATCAACCAAAAAAAGAACATCAAACTTACAATTGTAGACTAAAACCTGGAACTGATCAACAAAAGGACGAGCTTGAATCTGTACAATGTACCAAGACGATGTGGTGCAGGACACTTGTATCCATCGTTCTCAAGTCGAATTGTTTTAGGCATTGGAATTCCACGTGGATTGACTCCGAACTGCGTGCCAGTCAGTTTGATTTCAGCCTGGATTTGAGTAAGATCGCCAGCAGTGTCAATAGAAGTTTTAAGATCTGTCTGTGGATATCCTGAAAGGTAAGTTCCGTTTTCGACAGAAGCTGGAAATTCATCACCATCTACTAAAACAGCATTACTAGCTGAGACCAAGATTTCTTTGTGTTGAAATCCAATGAAGATTTTGTATGCTTTGAGCTCAGTTGTTCCTGTATTTAGTATCGTCGCGGTGGAGTTAAATGCCCATGCTTGTGCAGTTGCATTTTTCAGAAGAGGGTACTCTTTTCTTCTGGAAAGAAATTCATATGAGAGAAAAATTCCATTGCAGCTTGCTGCCTGTGGTGGTGGGGCGGTTTCACCGTCGCCACCACCACCTCCACCAGCATCCTCCTGAGCTTTACTGACAGATGTATTGGAAGAAAAGATGAGTATGATCAAGAGTGTTACAACTCTAAAAACCATTTTTCTATATGGATGTTAAAACATCAATTTGTTGGACAATATAGTGAAATGAAGGTGACATTGATTCAAGAACTGTAGTTTGATGTGAAGAGAAAATAACTAGAATAGGATTGTTTAGGGGGTTGAGTGTTTTGCATATAGTGAAGACCAAGTCAGGTGAAACCTCCTCCTCTTGTAACCGAAATAATTGGCGGGGTAAAAGTACCAACTGTCATTTAATTTATGTAGTTCTGTTTTATGAATTGATAATATTGTCCCCATTAGATTAATTATTAATATTTCAATATCTTTGTCGTTTTTCCCTTTTTCTTTTTTTTTTTTTTTTTGCTTTTCAATGTTTTTTTCCTTATATCAATGTTACTTTATCTTAAATTGATGGTTTAAGTCAGTGGTCATGAAACATTTATGGTGCAACAAAATTTAGAAAGAAGACGAAAGGTAAAAGTCCATATTTACTGTTTTTTTTTTAAAATGACAAAATTGTATTTTGCTTGGGTGTAAGTATGCTATTTCCATTATCGTTACTTGAAAGAAAGGAAATTCAAATTAAGGACGCACCTTTTTCTATTGAACTAGTTACTTTTTATAAATTTGAACCAGTTATCATGTTGAAATAATTTCCACCAATATGAGGAAGATTTGCATGGAAAGTTTTATGGAATAAACCATATCTTCCTTAAATCAATCCATTCTATTGTTAAGAACACTTTTTTTCTTTTTTTGTTACACAGCCTAATCACACACTCACACGCACAGACATAACAACTGTAACCAACAAGATTTGAACATCCAATCTCTTCACTTTTTAAAAAAGGTGGTCATATAACTACACTGTTTTTGACAACAATATAAAGCTTCCAATAATAAAACCTTTAATAATTTTCTGAATAATATGATAAATTGGTAAAACTTTTAATGCCTCAGTTTGATAAAGAAGTATTTTTCGGTATGTTATAGTCAATATCTGCATAAGGCTATAAGCTAAGTTCTCCATCAGCAAAAAGTAATTACAGTTTATCTCCTCACATCATCACTCTTTACAAATTACAACATCAAAACGATTTTAAAAAATGAGAAAGAAAAATAAAATATATTGTTAGCATCAGTTTTGAACATTGGAATTCATTTTATGTACCAAACTTCCACTCCCCACTTAATTTCTTTAGGTGTATGTGCTAGTTTCACCTGAGAAATGCACCTTCGTGTTAGATTAACACGATCTTTCATCGATCTCTGGCTTTCGCCTCAACTAGCAGCCAAGAACAGAATGAAGACTCTGAGCTTTTAATATTTGTGTGAAGATCTTTATGCTTCTATGTTTGAAGTAGTGGCATTTCCTTCAATGAATTTAGTCCTGGACTTTGCTGCTCGTGATGACCTTGTAGCGGAAGACGAAGACTTGGAAGACGAATTATTAGACCTTTGCTTCTTACGCCTCGGCTTCTTTGGGATATTTGGAACTTCTGTGGGTGGTATGTCTTGAAACATCATAGATGCCGATTTTTGTCTAATCATTTCTCCAAAATCTGTTGTTAAAAAATGAAGAATTAAAGATTGTCTGTCTACAAGTCTATACAAGATATATTATTGACATCTTTTGATTGATTGTTTTAGCCTTGAAGGATTGTAGATCAAGTGATAATCTTACTGTAAATAACTCAAAGAATAAATTTGCTGTATAGCAGCCATACCCCTAAAGTTTTATATACCATTGTCTACTTAGGAGCATTACGCTGGATATAAATCAGTAAATTAATTGCTTTTATTCTTTTTCTTTTTCTTGAAGTCTTCTTATGTGAATGAGGCCAAGTTTAAAGTGAATTGAAAGTGGGAGAGAGATGTAAAATTACAAACCTTGACAGGACCATGGGGACAAAGCTGAACCAGATTTGCAATAGATGTTGATGCAAAATCTGGCCCCGTCTTGAATCCATTCATCTACAATTACAACATAAAATGAGACAACAGAAAATTACACAACAGAAAAACATAATAATATCCATGTTCAATTGTAAAACTCAACATATAAGTGCAAATGGAGTTAGCAAAGATAATAGAGAAAACAAATACTTACCCAACTGGGTGCACTACCAGAAGAGCCATCCCAGCCAATGTGCGCCACGTGCTTAACATCTGTTGGTTGCCCAATTTCCAGTTCATGATCCTTCACAACTACAAGATACCAATTTCCCCTATTAAGTCCAAATTATTAACCCTAATTGCATAAAAGAAAGATATAGATAAATATGCAAGCGCGCACACATATACAGACAGAGATAGTACATTACCAAATATTTGTGTTATGTATTTGAATCCTTTATAAATCCCTTTGACTTTGGTCCCCATGGTGGAGATTGCAGAATTCTAGTCCAATGTACCTCTTTCAGAAATATTTTTTAAATGGAAGATTCACCAAACAGAATTTGAATAAATGATTCCTTTACCTGTTAAGGGAAAAAAAACACAAGCATGGTTATTAACGGGTTCTTACCAGCATCCTTCTCATTCAAAGAAAAACTAAAGAACATCAAAAAGATTGATAAGGTTGCCTGTGGGATGAGATTAGAATCAACTCCATGAACACAGAGGAACAAAAAGGTTAATGATAAATTTTGATTTTATTGCAAGGGAAAAATTATAAAATGGACTATTTGGGATTTATATATGCATAAATAAAATATTAAATGATAAACTAAATTGAGAAAGTAATAAATTACCTCTCAAGATGTGGGTTTAGGGTGTTAAAGAAGAAAGAGGAGATTCAAAAGACAGGGAGTTTCTCCTCCCTTTCCAACAACCTTCCCCGTCTTCTTCCTTCGGTCATAATATCTTGATACAAGATATCATTGTAAGAATAAAAATGCAAGGAAATACCAAAAGGGTTATTGATTAAGAAGAAAGTTCCGATTTTTATATAAAAATTGGACTCTTTGGAAGGAGATTTGAAGGATGAAATATGGGGAAGAAGAAAGGTGAAACAAAAAATGGGAGAAATGGGTGTCTTTGTCTTATGAAAATTTGGAGATTGAGCTGGATAGCTGATGACTGATGGGCATCAATCAGAGAAAAAAATTGAGATTAGCTGGAAATGTAGTTGACCTGATGAGGATATATGAGAGAAAGAAGCTGGGAAACGAGACAGGGGAGATGAAATAAAGGAGGGAAAACTTAAAGGTGGATAACTATGAGAACTTCCCCAAATAGAAAAATATGAGAGATGGTTTATTATCATATAGTAATTCTTTTATAAGCACTAAAAGATTTATATAAATGATGTTTACTTAATATAATACTAAAACTCTGTAATTTTATCTTGAATTAGATAATTTCAGTTTATATGAAAGTAAATATTACAATAAAGCAAAATCTTAGTTATGATAAAATTTAGTAAATAAAGAATAAAATATAACCTTAGAATCTTACATTTTTTATGTAACTCAATTTTAATGTCATTTCGGGAATCTTAAACTACAGAGTACTATATTAGCTATTTCTTGATGTTACCTGAACAAAAGAAAACGAAACGAGGGCTCTGAGGGTTTTTTTTTTAAATACAACATTAGCTCTTAATGTCTTTCTTTTTCACCATTGGATTTAAATCTAATGGCCTGTACAAGGGGAGCTGATGTTTTTTTAAAAAAAAATTAATATTATCCCCTAATGTCTCCTTTTTTACGGATTTAAATGTAGTGGCCCCTTTCTACTGAACTTGTAAGTATTTGAATAATTTTTTACCACAACACCAGCCCTTAACTTTTTTTTAAAAAAAACATTAGCCCCCTCATCCGAACAAGACATACTATTTTCAGTCACTAATTTTTATTATTCCAAAACAAGTGGGGTTTGAAGCAAGATTTGTTTCTACCTTTACCCTGCAATCGTGTATTAGTACATTTAAATCCAGCAACTATAATATTACTGTTAGTCCAATATACAATTAATCTTTCTATATCTTTCACTCGTATGTTTTAACTTTTAAGATACATTTCATGTGAAAATGAATATATAGTCCACGTGGTGTACAGCCAAATAGGTAATTATAGTGTATAATATGGCAAAGATAAAAAATAAAAAGTTGGGGGGTATATAGAGTTGGATGCACGTTGCTGCTATTGACAATATTCGGGAAGGAGAAAAAATAGATCCGACATTCATGTTCGGTGGTATTGATGATAAAGATCTTGAAATATACTTATTCATCTTATTATTTCCTAATATGTTTATTACTTTTTAAGATAAACATTTAAATTCGATAATGTCTTGTCGTTTGAAAAGTAATACTTCGTGTATAACTCAAAGCAATGCCTTAAAAACTGGATTTATGTGATCGGTTAAAACAGGATGAAAAATGACTCTTAAGCTAGCTAATTTATGTCGATCAAATATGTTCGTGATAGACTTTGATATAATTGATTTTGTTCTGAAATGAATACGGACGAGATGGGTCCTTCGTTATTTCTTATTTTACCCACTATATGGTGACAGCTTAATGATTGGGTTTAGGTTTGAACTTCTAACTACAAAATATTGGATTTGGACTAATGAGGAATAAAATGAATGAAACAGATAGGTTGTCCCATTCCAGTTCTATACACAAACTTACATTCCGTTCCCCAACTCAATGCAATTTAGCTAGCAGATTTTTTCAATCATGAATTTATGATGTTTAAAATTATGAATTTTATAAATTTTTATGGTCTAGTTATTTGTTCTTTTTAAATAACAATGAATTAAATGATTTATTTATTTGTGCTATGTTGCAAAACCTTATTTCTCTAATACTTTGTGTGCTTTTGTAATCTTCAACGTGTGATGTTTAAAATTTTGAATTTCATAAGAAATGATAATTGAATATATTTATTTTCAAGTTGTTTGTTTTGTTTAAATACAAAAGAATTCAAATATTTAATAACTTGCGGTAATCTATTTCCCACTCACATCGCTCCGGGGATCACTAAATGAGAGGGACACCTGAAATCGCAATGGGCAATGCAACAAAGTTACGGCTACTAACATAGCTCATACTGCTCCTCGAAGGTCACAAATAAATCTAAGGACCCGTTCATTATTATTTATCTTGATATCTTTGTAGAGTATAATAGAATCAAAATCTATCGTAAGGTCCCCAATTAGACAATGAAATTATGTCTACCATATATTATTATTTTAAATATTTAAAAGAAAATCCTTCTAATATTTGTTTGTGCTTGTAAACTCTTGATAATGTGATGTTTAAAATTGTAAATTTCATAATAAATGATAATTGATTATTTTAATATGTAGTTGTTTATTTTTTTCCATAAAAAAATAATTTAAACATTTAAGAACTTGTGAAACGCTACTCCGTCGCAAAAGCCTATTTTCTATTATTGGTATATGCTTGTGTAATCTTGAATTTATGTTATATAATATATATTTCTCTAATATTTAGTCGATCTATGCTCGTATAATCTTGATTTTATAAAGTTTAAAATTATGAATTTCATACAAAATGAATTGAATATTTCTCAGGTCTAGTTCTTTCTTCTTTTTAAATAAAAATGAATTAAAAGATTCAATTATCATTTGTTAAAATTTATATTATTAATATTTGGTGTGTGCTTGTATAATCTTGTATATGTGATGTTTAAGATTGTGAATTTCATAACAAATGATTTGTTCTATTGTAATAAAAAAATAATTTCAACATTTATTAACTTGCGACACTCTACTCTTTCGCAAAACCCTAATTTTCTAATAATTTGATCATGCTCGTATAATCTTGAATTTATGATATCTAAAATTATGAAATTTATAGCAAGTGATAATTGAATATTTTTAGGTTCTAGCTCTTTGTTATTTTTAAATAAAAATGAATTAAAAGATTTATTTCTTTGTGATGCACTACTCCATCGCAAAAAATTATTTCTCTAATATTTAGTTGATCCATGATCGCATAATCTTGAATTTATAAAGTTTAAAATTATGAATTTCATGAAAAACGATAATTGAATATTTCTCAAGTCTAGTTCTTTGTTCTTTTTAAATAAAATGTATTAAAAGATTTATTTTATTTGCAATACACTACTCTTTTACAAAAACTTATTTCTCTCCTCTTAGGTATGTGCTCGTATAGAGTAATAAAGAAACTCTTCAATGTCCAACACATGCTCAAAACAAAAAAAAAAATTGGTACTACAATACTCCAACAAAAATCTGCAACATTATATCTTTATTAAATTCATTTTGAGATTCAAGTGTTGTGAATATTAAATTGAATTCAATATTCAGTTCATTTATTGTATTGCGGCATCAAGCAAAACTATTAATGATATCCCAATAACTAAAAAATCGACGGTTTAATTACCTTGAACTTCTAACTACAAAAGTGGATTTGGTGGTTGGGGGTAGGGTTGGGGAGGGATTGGGGTTTGATGATATTAATTTATCATCTAATGAACATTAGTTCCTTGATTATATTCATAAAAATATTAACACCTTGGTACAACATAACGAGTCAAATTCATCAACTCAACACTCATGAAGTGTTCTTTTTTCTTCTTTTTTTCCGGTCAAACAATTCATCTTCTGTTTAACTAAATCATCTTTTCAAAGTGACATTCTTCACTTATTAATTAGTATAGATTTGAATTCGATGTAATTGTCCATTAGCTACCAAATTCTTTTTTTGTTTTTCTTTTTTCTCTCGTTTTTTTTGTTGAACTAGCAATGACAAGAAGTATGGAGGGACAATGATGGCCATCTCGCAATCCAATCCTAGACACAAACTTACATTACGTTCCCTAACTAATCGCAAGCTTTAGTTTTCAATGAAAATAAGAAAATTATTTCAATTGAAACAAGCAGATTTACTTGCCAATAAACATAATCTAGATTTTAGACGCAGGAAAGAAAAGTTGATTCAATTGGTTAATACTAATCGACATATTTATTTATGTCATTTGGGATTTTTCACTTGAACTTCACCACATATTTCCATTGAGTACTTTTACAAAAGTAGTACATTTTATTAATTAGATCCTACAAGTCCAAAGCTACAAAAGAAACACAATACAAGTTGTCACAAACTGCAAATCTAAATTCAAAGGCCTTCAGTATAAGCCACCCCAGTGGACTTCAACCAAACCCCACCTTGGATCAATGATGCTACTGTAAATTTGGAAGCTTCGGTGGCACTAGTGATAACATGGTACCCGGCCCATTTCACTCGGCCCGCAGTCCCGGCCCCTGGACCCTTGTTTTGGTACTCACCATAATACAAAGTTTTTAGAGCAAAATCTCCACTCCATTCTGCCCAACCTGAAGGATCAATATGATCTCCAATGTTTGATTGCATGAAAACAGTAGTTGAGTACTCTTTCCATGGCCGGCCCAAATATGTTTTTATGGACCCCTTAACGGGTACAAGGTCGGAGCTAGCTATTATTTCACATTTTTGGATTGACGTTCCCGTGTTTTGGTTTGGGTCGGTCTTACCTTGGGCTGTTAACATGTTGTTCTGTCCATTCATGGGCTTTCGGGCCACGATCTGGCAGTTTTGGAATACTACTGCTGCATTACCAAAGATGAAGTCTACAGTGCCTGTGATGAAGCAGTCTCTGTAGAACTGGCGCAGGCTGTGAGCGTAGAGGGTGTCTTGGTAGGCGTCGATGCGGCACCGGTTTATTACGGTTTGGTCCGCTCCGACTCGTAGTGCCACTGCTTGGTGCTTTTCTGGCCCAGCTGTGTTTTGGAACCCAATATCTTGGGCTATGAATCCAAATCCAACAGCAGCTGCATTATGACATCAGATAGCCGAAAGCTATGAGTTGTGAAGTTTGACATATTCAATAAATAAATAAAACTTATAAACAAACAAAAAATTTATTAGCTCAATCTTTAAGAAAAACAAACATACCTTGCATGTACCAAAAGTAAAAATAAAAAACGCAATTTTAAAATATATTATCTATAAAATTGAGAAAAAGATAATTTAAAAAATTACTCTAAAATATTACATCCATATATAACATCTAAAAAAATATCAGTTATTATAAAATTATATAAAATATTTAGACTCCAGAATGTCACGTCAGTTACCGGGAAAATGAGAGAGTATCAAATAACATAGTCCATAGTTTCTGTATGAACTGGACTTTGGAAAATAGCAAGCAAGTCTCTTGACATGATAAATTAAATTTGACTGCCGCTGAAAAAGCTGGTCACACCCACATGATAGCAATTACTAATAGCATGAAACTTTATCATAAAGCTATGGGGGGAAAATTACCGACTGTAGCTGAGTTGAACGTTGTTGATCCATCGATAACATTTAAGCTGCCGGTGATAATGGTGGCGTCCATGCCATCGCCGGTTAACATAACATTTTGCTTGGACTTTCCGATCTCAATGTTCTCCTTATATGTACCTTTTTTCACGTAAATGACATAACGAGACTTACCTTTATCCGGGACAGATGCAACAGCTTCTTTTATAGTCTTAAAATTACCACTACCGTCGTTGGCAACTACCACATCGGCGTTGATCTCGTTAGGTAAAGATTGTAAGAGCTTTCGGTCCCTAACCGTGACCCAAGACGGAAAATTTTCAAGCAATGGCTCAAGCACATCATTTTTCACAGGGGAAATTGCAACTATCATGGCCAAGGAAGTTTTTGCTTTTGTTATCAAGGCGTTGAGCTTGGGCTCCATGACGGCCCGTGCAGGCCCATTAAGCCCATCCAAACATGTCACATGGTTAGTAAGCACACCACTAAGCCACGAATGGGCGTCCGAATGGGATCGGGTCGTTCCTCGGGCTAGGGCCTCTATAGAGTCCATAACACCCGAACTGGACAAGTCCAACAACTCGAGGCAATCCGATAAAGCTGCTTGTTCCCTCGGATCATTGATCCGAAGTTTGACATCATTAGCATTCTCAATTGCAGCGTTTATACCGGACTTGGATTTTTGCAAGACCGTTCGCAACAACGTTACATCGTTCATTTGGATCGATCCATCGGATGTTATATCCGAAACCATGTTTAGACATGATGTTGGATCATGGGCTTGATCACAAATTCGGGCTCCGGAAAAAGTGCTTGTATCAACCAACCTGGTTGTTACATAAGCAATAGGGCCTACAACTACAACTAGGGAAAGAAGAACAAACAGAACTTTGTGGTAAGAAGTTTTTGTTTTTGGAGTGTCATGAAGAAGAGGTTGTGAAAATGATGCCATGGCTGAGCTTTCTTTCTCGATTTGTCTGTGGATCTTCTTCTCTTGTTGTATTGCTTTAAATAGAAATGATGAGATTAAAGTAGTCAACTTAGAAATATTAATTTATGAGTGTAAAGAAGAATAATGTTAGAATATTGGTATAGTAGGAATGAGTTAGAGCGATAAGATTAGCAAACATAAAGTTTCAAAATTATTCCGGACATGCATGTGGATTTTAGGTCCACTAGCTATAACTGCCCAGATCTTAATTATTATAAGATGAATAATTATTGTATAACCTCAAGAAATAGACAAACAGATGTGCCAACTAGCTTAATTAAGTTCGTTTTACCCACTAGCATCGAAAGAGACAAAAAATGATGTTTTTTTTTAAATGTTATATAAAGGTTACTCGAGTACAATCCAGATATATCTTCAAAGATAATTTACAACGACACATACAAATATACCAAATGAAAAAGCAACAAATGTTAAATAAGCATTCTTTTCGATTTATAATAATAATCATTATAAAAATTTGTTAAAATTTCATTTTAATTGATAATGTAATAATCTAGACAAATAAATGATAAATTTACTACATTAACCTTATTTATTTTTAAAATTTATTTCTAGAGTATCCATGAATTCCACGCAAGCAACTACAGGGAGTAATAAACATTTTATATATTTATATGTTTATATATTTATATATCAACTCTTTAAGTCCTAGAATAATAAATTTAATAATGGCGATACTCTAGAAATTCATTTGTTGACATTCTACCTTTGCGACAAAGTATGTAGTTTTGCATACATTCACGAGGGAGTCAATAACTAATAGTCTATTAGTGTAGAGAGATTTAATTTATTATTCTTTTCAGGCTATTTTGTTCGGACAATAAACATCAACATCTTCTCGTCTGGTAAAGAGTGTCCAACTATAAGATTTATTATATATATATATATAGGTGTAATTTGTATGTCTAACGATATACTATTTAATATAGTAAAAGTTAAGAAATAAACATATAATAAATAAAAATTAATATATTTTTTAAAAAAATTTATTAAATAATCATACTTATGGGTATAATAACCAAGACACCTCAGTGAAAGGTAATAGCAGCTAGCAGATGCTAACTCACCCTCTAGGATACTAGGGAAGTTGAAAATTCAAGCTCATGCAATATTACAAAAGAAAAAACAATACTTAACAAATGATGCCATCTGTTTTTGGAGTATCCGTGATTCTCTATTCATTATTACGATTAAAAAAAAGTGAAAAATGTCACTTCCTTTTACATAAAACAAATGGTACTTGGTGAACATCAACAGGAAGTGGATCAGTAGAAAATCGATAAAGAAAACGAGGTACTTAAATTTCAACAAAAGAATTGATATTAAAGTTGACTCTGACAAGACTTGCGACGGTTTCCACCTTCTTTAATAAAAGTAGACATGGGTTTTCTTTTAGCAGATGGTTTTTGAAATGGAACTATTATGAAAGGATATACGTGCGTGCTTAGATAGTCGGACTCACGTCTATTTTTACGGACGCTCATGAACTATATCGTATTATTTGAATAATTTTAAAATTTAATTAAAAAAAGTAATTCTTTAATTAAAAATAATAATTCTTAATAAATTATATTAATAAAACGATAAAATTTATCATTATTTATAAAAATAAATGTAAATTTAATTATGCAGGGAGATTTATTGGTAACAATAATCAAACATCCAAAACCGGACATGGAATTTGATTTAACAGTAAATACACGTTTGCTAGGATAAGATTACCATTTGAGACATTCTCATTCAATATTAAGCCACTTGTATTACAATTTATAAAGCAACTTACTATAATTACAAAACTATTAAAGAGGCACTTTATCACCTAACATATATCATGACAATGATACCTTTTTTCACATAGATTTTTATATTTTGTAGATGGAATCCCATATAACTATATTCTTTAATGTGTATTGTACCAAATCTGATTTTTCTTATTTTTCTTATAGAAAATGTGATATACACTTGCGAAAATATTAAGTCACTAGTGAAAATGATATTTCTCTAAGTAAACTATTTGTACAAATTTTAGACATTTTTCCAAAGTTTGGTTTAAATTATTAAATGAAATGATGTAATTATTGTTTCATAATTTTTTGTTTTACTTTATAATTTAATTAATTAATATATAACTCTAGTGTAGACTAGGCCATTTCTAATTACAGATATTATCAAGTTCTCATGTACATACATACATACATATATATATATATGGGCGATCCATAGTTAACGTTAGTTGTGTAGTGTTTCGTAACTAACACATTTATAACCGTCGATTGAATAATTCAATGCTTGATATCAAACTTAAAAAAAAAATTCGTCCTTTTCGTCAGTATCACAGGCCAAATTTTTTCTCCCTTCCACCATCTTATGCTTATCTAAGAGTTTATTTAACTTTGAGGAAAGATCATCATTTTCTCCTCATACATATATTGATTTCGTAGCCTTCAGGCATGTCGCATTGCTTTGTGTTTCTTGGTATGTATTTACTTTTGATGGACACAAACTGCGCGCTGACTGTTAAATATAGGCAGCTTGGAAAATATTAACATCATAATAGATATAGAGTATATAATTTGAATATCAGAGTATCTAAAGGGAAAAAAAAAATTTCCCTTCCACAAGTGAGATTGACGATTATTCGATCGACGGTTATAAATGTGTTAGCTACGAAAGACTCAACAGTTAACGTTAGCTATGAATCGGCCCTATATATATATATTCTTTTATGAATTAACCTTTATAAGTAAAACCACTATTATTATTATGTCAACAAATTTTAATTAAAAACATTACATCAAGTTGAAAGTGTTCCAAATATATATTATATTCTATGAAATATATGTATATATTATATAGGTCACAAGTTGTGAAAGTAATATAGAGTATATAAAATGCTTATCAGTATATGCATCCAAAAAAAAGGTCATGAATATGCGAATATTCTGGACTTATATATACAGAGTATATTACAAATTCAGCTCAATACCATATGCTTATCTTTGTTTATTAAATAATACAAATAATAATTAAAAAAAAATCTTCTTTCTAGGAAAAACCGTCCGTTTCAAAATCGAGAACATTGATTTTGTCAGGGACAAATGAAAACAGTAGTGTCATGTTCAACTAGCGACGTTAGAATATTTCGTTTGTAAAACTTAACTTAAATTGGTTAGAGGCTCTAATTTGAACTTTCTTCTAAACAACGTTACTCGCTTTAAAATTTTGTTACAATTTCATTTTAATTAATACAATATAATAATTTAGAAACATAATATGAAGTGAAATTTTTTTTAAAAGTAAAACATAATAAAGTACACGATAAATTCTTTTATAATTTGATATTTTTACAAATTTATATTACAAACAAAATCTTAATATCTCAAAATAATATATATTAAAAAAAATATATCTCTATTTTTGATACTGGTAGGCAGCAGTAATTACTCCGTATAAAACTAATACACATTAGGCTTGGCAATTCGTGTCGGGTTCGGGTTGGCGGATTCGGGTTGGCGGGTATATTAGTACCAACTCGAACCCGACCCATTTAATTATACAGGTCAGGAGTACTAACCCTAACCTGACCTTTTAAAAATAGGTCGACCTATTTATTATACGGGTTAGGGTCGATCCGTAACAGCGGAAGCAGATTATCAGTAAACATCAAATAAACAGGTCGACCCTAACCCGACCCGTTTATTAAACGGGTTAGGGTCGACCCGTATAATAAATAGGTTGACCCTATCCCGACCCGTTTATTATACGGGTCAAAAAAACTCAACCCGAACCTGAATTTTTTAAATCAGGTTCGTGTCGAAAATTCAGGCCGTGTCGGAGATTTCCTGCCCTAATACACATACAACGAGCTGTAATGATCATGGTGACCGGAGAGAGAAGGAAAACACATTGTTCTTCACTTTTGTTAAATTAAAATATTGTATCCTATCTCGTGGGTTCGAGCAATAGATTCAAGTCTTGTAAATTAAAAAAAAGGAAAAAGGAAATAGATAAACATTACCTTTTATCATTGTTCTGTAGTAGGATCCCGCCTTTAGTTGGAGATTGTGATACATCATAAGGTAGTGAAGGCAGCAAAAAGAGATTGAATATGAATGTGATTTAAAACGTTTTCTTCTTGTTTCATGGGGGGATGAGATAAGGGGAATCTGCCCAAGGCACGGAGGAGAGATGGCACACAGAATATTTTTCAAACAAAACACACACACACACACAGAATTTAATGGATCAGCAACTAAGCCACATGAAGCGAATTGAATCAAAATATGATCACTATAAAATTTAAGATTTCATTCACTATTAGAATAAATTTTTACAATTTGAAGAGAAAAATAAATAAGTATATCTCTGGCCCATGCAAGCGTAGAGAATAATTGCATTTTCAGGAAAACATACCGAACTGATTATAAAGCAATTTCATCAGCATTATTTTAAGTCTAGTGGAAAAGTAACGCAGGACCAGTGGTTCTGCTCATGGAAACATCAATGTATTAAAAAATTGCGCCACCATGTGGAGCAGCATGGGAACTTAAATAAGTTGTGTCATTCATTAAAGGAGAGATTAAATAACATAAACTAGCGCACGTATGATCCAGTAGAAACCAGTTTTTTCAAAATCAAATCCTAACGAAACTTAATTTTCGTAAGAGATAATGAGTTGCATTAACAAGATAATTGTTTGACAAACAATTTAGAATAAATGTAATGTTTGACCACAAAATACTATGCTATTATCTTGATATTTTACTGTCTAGAGATAGAATACAAAACAGAGTATTTTGATGATACTCTCACACTACATTAAAGAGTACTAATTTTAACCGAAAACCGAGTTTGCATACAAAACTACCACCAATACACATACAGTTCGTTTGTTAGGTGTAAGTGTGTAACTGATAAGTTTCATTTTACCCTTTGTTAGTTCTCGGGAAGACAAATCTCAACTCCACTTTCTCATGGGCACTATCTACTGAACTGAAATACTAATGCCAAAACCAAATGAATAGAAAAGAAAATTTTACATATAAGAAACGAAAAGGAAAAGAAAATACTACAAACCACTAGTTTGGAAATCAAATCAGTAAATACATGATATAATGTTAAAAGTACATCATAAGCACATTTATACCTTAAATTTTACTTAGAATCACAATTCATATTGAATTCATAAATAGGAAAGTTGATCTTTATAGAAAATCAGAAATTTTTATGCGTTCTTAGGACACTTGGACCAGATAATATGGTACCAAATACTAAGTTCAGTAGTAGCACAGGGCTTAAAACTATTGCCCAACATATAACAAGAAACAAGCTGAAATTAAGCTCAATACCAGTCCACATCAACTCACCAAGCCATGTTTTCTAACAATTGCCTATAAATAGCACCCTAACGAGCCAAAGTAATCTTTACTACTGCTCTAAAATTATTATGTTCATGTCCCAGAGCTCTATTCTCCCTTGACCTATCCCGAGTCTGCTTCCATTTTTGATCATTAGATTCATCCTTGGAAACCAGGATTCTTTGATAATCTAACGAATCCCCAAACCTGATGTTTAGTTTTTTGGATTCTTCTAGGACATTGTTTCATGGTTTATTCTATTGTTTTTAATGATGTAGAGTACATATAACTAATTCGATATGTTATACTAGTTAATTAATGATATTAGAAGATTACCAATAAAATCAGAAAAATATTTGATAATAATTTTGTGTTTCTTGACTAAATCTACATTTTTATATGTATAAATCTATATATGAGCCGATTCCCATTTCCTAAGATTTCTCGAATTGCTGAATCACCGTATAACAAACTTGAATTCCCAAACCGGAATCCTTGCTTCTTAGGACTCATCTATAGCATCCAAATGACATTAACATAGGATCTAAATCCATCGTGGCTTAGGGCTAAATCCCCTTTGTATGTTTACATTTGCTATGTTCATGTCTCATGAAAATACGCGAACCTCTCTCCTCCTGGCTTTTTGACTTTACCAATTTGGTAGGACATCGTTTCCAATATACTAGATTTTCCCTCTCCATAATCTCAAATTCTGATCATCTTCATATCTTATACCCTATTCTGGTTTCAAGGCTCTCCTAAAAGATTATAAGAATAATTAATTGGTAAAACAAAGGCTCGTGTACTTGGACATTTCTGTTCTCTGGTCCTTCTGTTCTATGTCAAAGTTATCAATGTATGTACACTAAATCTGTACGTTCTTTTTGGGACTTTGGCACAATCGGCAAAATCGGCAAAATCCATTGGCATTACTCAATGACAAGCATGTCTCAAGTGGGATGAATGATGAAGATAATACAATCTTCAAAAGGTATTTTCTAACATCCTGTATGCATTGATAGCTCGTCTAATTTATTTTTAAATATTATTAATTTATTTTTAAATATTCTTAACTTATTTTTAAATATTCTTAACTTATTTTAAAGTTTCAGTGGTAGAGTTGAATTGTAATATATGATGGGGCCTAGGAAGCCAAGAAGCAATCTTGGTATTTATTTTGTGAGATATTTTGTGTTTAATCAGGGGTTGGTTTGATGTGATTGTTATTATTATTAGAATTTATCATTATATGACATAGTAATTTAACTTAATTTAAGGTTGTATTAGTGATGGGGAAGGAATTCTGGAACCAGGGTTCATTACCAATTTCAGGAAGGAAAGGAAAGGAAACCCCCTCGCTGAAGTTAATAAGTCATTCAAATCAAATATGAATTACAGCTCATATTTATCACTATGTCTAGCGACTATCCTCATTCAGCCATTTAAATTCATCTTATCTTTCTTCATCATGCCTCCCACTAACACTTGTCGTTGAGTTTATGATCCTCTAAGACATACACGGAGTTCATAGACTTCCAAAGCTTCTTGTATTGGTTAAATATAAGTTTCTTGTTTTAACAGGGTGAAAACAATTGGCAAAAAGTTTATAATACCTTCAAGATTCTACGTTTGCACATAGAGCGCATCAAATTTTCAAAACAAACTCACTAAAAGATTTGTCATGTGCCGCGTGAACTGAAGATAACCATCATATATTCATATGCAACAATTTGAAATATCCAGAACAAACAATGTGAATAGATCAGAAAAAACAATGATCAATGTAGAAGCATTGTAGGATTCTCAGGAAATTCTTCGATTTCTTCCAGAAGCAGTTGGAACGGATATGTAATAGAAAGTTTGAAACTTCTTTTCTTAATCTCTAATTAAATCTTCTTGACTGTCTACAGTTCGATTGCATATGCTCATGGACTAGCCACTAGGTAAGAGACAGACCTCTGAAATATGCTCTAAAGCAAGGGTTATCACAAAGAAAAAATGCAGGCGAACAATGAAAGACAACACAGATAACACAAGACGTCAATAAAGAAGCACAGAAGAGTCAAGCCTCGGCAGTTATTGTACTAAGAAGAACACTGGTCACTAGTCACTCGAGTAAAGCAAGTAATCATATTATCTACTTCTAGACTACTAAATAGCATTAAGCTATCTGTTACCCTTCTTTTGTGGACCACTTGAATAGACACGTAAGCTGAAGGAAAACTATCACTTGCAATAATGGCTAGGCCTAATTCATATGGAGAATTACACATCTCTATCAAGAATATCGAAACACCATACACATCGTAGATAACATTAAAATAGTAGTAAGCAATCGAAAAATATATCAAATGACAAAAACATCAAAACAGTGCATATGCTCAGAATCCAAAACTTCCTAGCAGCTTAATTCAATTTAAAATTAAACATCTGTCGGAGGAAGAACATAAAGAATTGTTCTGCAATTTACTTGCAACAACCTTATACATATTACAACTAGTACAGTGAACCTCATACCTATAATAAAGCAAGCACCTTGGCCTCTTCTTAGGACGTCAGTTCCAACTTGAAGGCCAATAGGCGTGAATTTGATAACCCGTCTTCCAGTTATCCAAAAATAACACCTGCCTGACTGCCCAAATTGACACCAGTAGCGCAACCATCATCACTAACCTCTGTGCAGTCACATTCCCAACTCTGACCAACAAATGAGTGGAAAAAGCCAAAAGCAGCCCAACAATGGTATAGAGAAACCCAATTGCAAACCCTTCAGCTCCTAATTGCATTCCTGATCCCTGGTAAAAGAACACTAGCTTGTTTGGATCATTCCTGTCAGTGATGAACATAGGCATTTTCCTAATTATGTTGAACATTGCCCCGGAAACACTGAAGAAATACACAAACACCGCCCCTGTTAACCAAATCTTCCAATCATGTAAAAGGGTATCCCCATTAATCAACTTTTTCACCATAAATGGCAAGCAAATCAAGAATACAGCTATTATGATCATGAGTTGCGTTTTGGAAAGAGGTGGAGGACGATGGATCGGACCCACCACAAGTTTCGTCTTGGATTCGACATATTCTGCCATGGATTCAGCTAAACGGGAGAAATCACCGGCATCCATTTGCAGGGATTCGGTTTTCGGGTCACGATCGGATGGTCCGACGAGGCGGATATGGGGAAGGGCATTGACTCCGAAAAGGGCAAAAGTGGATTGGGATTCACGAAATTCAACTTCGCAGAAGAAGATTTTAGATAGGGAAGGCGAATCCTGATTGTTGGTGATGAATGAAGAGGCGAGAAGTGAGAACTCGGATTTGAGGGTGAGGAGATTCAGTTCGGGTTTATCGTGGAGTTGGGTTGCATCGAAGAAGATGAGGAGATAGAAAGGACGTGGTGGTTTGGCGGCGAGGATGCGGCGGAGGTGGTTGTCGTTGAGGTGGAGTACGCCGGTTTTGGATTCAGATCGGAGGCTTTCAAGTTCTGAAAGTGAGTCGGAAATGTTGGCGGGTATAAGAGAGAAGATGAGAGTGGTGAAGAGTAAGAAACTGATTGGTTTTGTAAAGATCGCCATTTGTTGGTCTGGGAATGGAATGAAGGTCCTCTTGTGATCTAGGAACACGGAAGACGACTTCGAGCCTGCTCGCGACTGACCCAGTCAAAATGGCTTATAAGCACATAAATTATGAACAACTTACTTGATTGACTTTTAACTTCATTAGCCACTTGTATTGCACGGGCAGAATTTTAAATAATCTACATTGTGTATTACTTAAATACTTCTTAAAGAAAATATAAATTAAATAGGTATGAGGAATCTATTTGTACTTAAAGTTTTATTATTTAGTCGATAACTCTCGTATAATTTGGCTAAAACTATAGGGGAAAAATTACCATTCTAAAATTAAAGAATATGTTCCAATTTTTTATGTTAAATATTATTATAAAAAAAATCTAAATTAGTGGCTATTGTAGTTTTTTTTAATTTTAATTCATTGTAGTTTATTTTAATTAATATAATTGTTATGATCTTACAACTTATGACAAAAACCTTGACCACAATATAATTTGTATTCAAAATATTTTGCAATAAAATTTTTTATAGATCAATTATATTAATTTTAAATTTTAATATATTATTATTTGATTGAAAAAATTAAAATATATATAGCCAACTATAAAATGACAATAAAAATCAATAAAAACAAAAATTAATTAAATTTAATTATTTCATACAAAAATAATGCATTATACTCCTTAGTAAGTTATAAATTATATGTCGCACAGTTTTAAAAAATTAATATAGTTATAAAATGAAAACTATTTAATACGTAAAAAAGCAAATAGTAAAATATAACATTCAATTGATTTTCAGTAACAATATTTACAAGAAAGTTTAATGGATATCACATAAGAAAAAAAAAAGAATTTTTAGAATCTTTAAATTAAAAACACTTTTTTATCTCTCTTTATATGTGAAATAAGATTGTCTTTTTTGTCTCTTTCATATCAAATAAATAAATTAAATTAAAACTTAACATTTAACATTTAATAGAAAATATTTGAATCAATACTATTTCTAATATTTATTGAATGTAAGATTGATTTTACTTTGATTTTTTACGAAATAATAAATTTGAAGTTATAATATTGCTTTACCAAAATAGTACGTTTCAACTGCTTAAGCAATTTTAAAGTTTTATGAGGTAAAAAAATAATGAACTTTATAGTTTGTATGATTTAAAAAAATTAAATCAATATAATATAATTAAAGTTTTTAGTTTATAATTTTATTTTGGTTACAATTATAATTATAAAAAAATAGAAAAAATTGTGGAATCATATATGTACTTTCAAATTTTAAACATAGTCTGTAACCACAAAAAATGAGAAAATTTGTTGATCTCTTTATATATATATATTGATATTTTTTCTTGTATACTGTTGGATTTTTTAAAATAAATGTGAATTCGTATATAAACGTTGTAATCTATATATATATATATATATATATATATATATATAAAAGTTATGTTAAACACCAATTAAATTTTGTACATATATTCATAAATTAAAAATGTATTATTGTAATTGGAAAATATTTTAGAGTGTTGTTTGTGATAGTCAAAAAGTAAAAGAAAACATAACATTGAACTTATATATAATATAGAGATGCCAAATATGGTCTAAGAAATGTAATAAATGCTTTTACAATTGAGTTCAATTTTTTCCTTGTTGACCCTTTATATATATATATATATATATATATATATATATATAATTTCTGAAATTTGAAATTATTTTAAAGTTCAAAAGTAGTAACGAAATTTAAATCATTACTTAAGAAAAGTAGAGTAAAAATCAAATAGAGAATAGTTTAAAACTTGATAGCTAGCTATAAGTTAGTGAAAAACATATTTCCCAAACATGTGTTTAATTCATTTCCTATTCTTTATTTCTTGTGACTTCTAAATTACAATTGAAAAAATTTAACAGTTTTAACGTACTCCTCATTATAATATTGAGTTTATATACTTCATAAGATAAAGATAGTAAATCTTTTATTATATTTTTTTTGTTTACATGCGGGATATGACGTTCAGAAGAAAGAAAAAAAACATAGACTAACGTGCAATTGCAAGAAAATCCTTTTCCCAAAGAATTATTATAGTTGGAGCATTTTGTAGTTCTTAAAAGATTGGTGTCTTAAATTTAATAGCATTATCTTTATTATAGATATTTACTATTCATGCAAGTAAGAGACATGAGCTAGGACAAAATGCTCCAACGATTTTAGCAAAAACTTCATATTCTATTTAATTGTGAAATGGCTAAAACTTATCTAACGCCATCAAGATCAAATGTAAATTGTGAGCAACTCACTTTTTCCTTTTCAAGGCAATTTGCAAATCTTACATTAAAAATTATCACGGATCGCTAATACTTGTAAAGTCATCCTTGATATTTTCAAAATTAAAGTTAATTTTTACCACCTTTTATTTTCTCTTTTGATAGTCAGATGAAAAGTACAGACTTTACCATTCTTTATTACTTTTTAAAAAAAATTCACAATGCATTTTATAGATTTAAACGTTTATTATTTTACATAATTTTAATTGTACAAATGAACATAATATTAAGAAAAAAGAAAAGACACATCACAAAATTTATACAATATAAAATGTAAAACATATGATTTTAACAACTGAAAAATTCTCAAATTTAAACCATTTAAATTGTGATAAATTTCAACTATTGAGACATAAGTATATCCCTTATTTTATGTTATATTCATTTGTGCTATTAAAGTTGCGCAAAATAACTTTCTTTCGAATAGCCATATCCGAAAAGTACAACCAAACCATTAGGAAAAGTTGGAAACTACTAAGCCAAAGTTGTCTTTCTTTACCATCACCCAAATAGTTTGTTGCTTTCTTCACTTAAAATTCTTGGTTTAAGTTACATAAATAGCCCCAAGTATTTTAAATTAATTTACCGATTAAGAGCAACCATCCATCAAGAAGAGCAAGTAGCTTGAATCCTACCATATACAGAAACCACAAGTATAGAGCAAAAGCTGTAGCAGTAATTTCAAAAGGCCAAAACTACATGTATCTACATTCCCTCTTCTTTCCCAGACCAAAAAAGGAAAAATACACATTTTATTTTTCCCTAGTCACACTTTATTCTTCCATAAACTTAATGCTCCAACATCTTCTACTGCTTAATCAATCAATCAAACAAACAAATAAACATAAAAGTTCAAGCGTCAGCAACTTCTTCCGCGGCATCAGCAATCACAAACTCTGGTTTGGCCTCTTGCAATGCATTTGGCAGCCCCAATGCCCTCAATGCCAAATGTGCCGCCTTCTGCCCGGACATCATCATCGCTCCGAATGTTGGACCCTGCATAATTGATTTCATCGCATAAACAATCAAATCTCAATAGTCATAATCACTACAATAAAATTTGAAGAATAATTATATCACCGCCGAAAATGCTACTCCTTTCGTTCCAAATAAAAAGAGTCACATCCATGCACGAGATTTATTCCATAAAAAAAGTTATAATTTTTACGTGCTATTTTTTAGAATTTGTCATTATAAATTTTAAAATGTTTATTATGACTTTGGTAATGAAAAGGAATTACCATTCTTGGTGATCCGTCAATTTCAGCAACTTCCATGCCAGTAACAATCATCCCGGGCACAATCTCCCTTGTGAGCCTAACAATGGCATCCTCGGCGGCGTTCATGTCGAGAGCCTTCATCCCCGGAACGCTGTCGATCATTCCGATACTCCTCAGCCTCTTTACCCCAGTAGCCCCAAATGGTCCGTCATGCCCACAAGAGCTCACCACGACCTTCGCCTCCATCACATTTGGATCCATACAAGACTGTGTGTCGTGGTTCATCGAAACCAGAGCCCAGTTGGTCACAACTCCGGCGACTCTGTCTCCCCTCACAATCAAATCTTCTGCCGCCACGGCGTTGAACAGCTTCACATTAGGCCTAGCCAAAAGCTTGCTCATGATCGTAGATGTGAAAAGCGCGGCGTGTTTGATGACAACGTAGTCATCCTTCTCATCGTAATCGATCTCGAGCTCGTCAAGGAATTTGTGGGCGGGTTTCCGAACAATCATGGCGGAGAAAAGCTGGCCTCCGAGCCACGCGCCGCCGCCGGGGCTGACGGATTGTTCGATGATGGCGATGTTGATTGATGGGTTTTTGCTCAATTCATAAGCGCAGGAGAGTCCGGCGGAGCCAGCACCGACGACGACGACGTCGGTATCGGCGTAGGTGATCATATCTGTCATGTAGCGGCGAGTCATTTCGCGGGACACAATTGATTCCTTGATGGGGTTGAATTTGAAGTTGTCGAGGTCGTATGGCGGCGGTGTGGCAGCGGACATGGTGACGGAGAAGCCTTGTGGGGTGGTGGATTTAATGGGGTTGAATGATTTTGAGGAAATTGGGGATCCATGGAAAGAGGATTTGTTGTCAAGGAAAGATTGTTTGGAGGTTGAAGAAAGAGAGGTGGTGAAGGTGGTAGCCATGGATGCCATTTCTATCTCTGTGTTGTGATTTGTGTTATGAAAATGTTGTTGGTGGTGAAGAGTGGTGATCGGTGAGTGATGAGTGTAGCAGTAAATGGATTTAGCTTATATAGAGGGTGGAGGTGAGAATATCTGAAGAAAAAGATCACTTGTGTGTGGGGGTAGAGAAGAGAAGAAAAGGGAAAGATAGAATTTGAATGATCCAGAATAACATTGTTCAGATATTTTTTTGCAAGTTGGGAAAGATTTTTTTGCATGCAGTGTAAAGAGCACCACAAAATTCCAAGAAAATTAAAGTGCAATAAATAGTTACATCAGTATGGATGTGACTTTAGAGGCATATTACTTTATTTCTTAATCCTTCGTTTTCACTTCAATAATTTTATTTGTAATCTGTTGTGATAAATAATACTGCTAGCTATAGTATATTTTTGCATATTATTACTACTCGAAAAAGACAAAAAAAAAAAAAAAAATTTATTACTGCTAGGATATGCCTTTTGTTTTGAATATTTTCTTTTATAGAAAGTTTCTTATTTTACTATGTTCATTTTATATTCGTATTTCATACATTTATAATATACCACATTATTTTATTTTTAATTATTTTTGTTAATGCACTCTGCTTGTTATTGCTCACTTAAATAGTTATATGCTTTTTACTTTAATAGGAATTGGCGATATAATATAATACTTATTAGAACTATGTAAAAGATCTTAGAAATATAGCTAATTTATTACGCAGATATTTTCCAAAGTTTAAATTTAACAAGGACATTCAAGCAAAACCTTTTTGATCATCAACAAGACGTTAAACATCAACTTAGATACTTTACTAAAAGCATTAGCAAGAAATTGCTTTGGTAAGAAATTCAAGCAAAGAAGAGTATCGGTAAACGCCTAGAGCAATGCTGAGTTCAAAGACACAGCAAAAATTTCAATCAGCAAGGAGTCATGGTTTTCATAAAGGCAATTTTGCTATATGTGCACCTTTTCAACCCTCAGAAAAAAGTATTATTTGAAAGTGTTGATTCAAAAGTCAACTTCTAAAAAGGCTTTTCACCACAACATTAAAAAAACAAAACAACGGTTAAAACACTGACAAAGTACAAAACTAATATTTTAATAAACTTTTTTTTATGTTAACTAATTTTTTAAATCTCAACAACCTTTAGTTATTTAAAATTTAATAAATTTTATCGATATTAATTTATATTGTGCACTAATTTAGAAATTAGTTGATTCTAATCGAATAATCGTACAAATATTGAAAAAACTGCAAATGGATCAAGGGGTAACGTAAATTTGTTTGGTAATGAGATGATTTAAAATCATTCAGTTGTCAATTTGAAATTTAAAGTCGAATGCAACTGGTTTCTAGACGCTGTATATATCTGGAAGGATTCTGTCGTTTGCAAGAAATGAAGTAATCATTCCTAAATTGTTAGCCACCTTCCATCCAACCCAGCCCGGCCTTCTAATCCATAACAATGGTGCTCTCTCTCACTTGATGCTATTCTATCGCATTTCTTATACAACTGCGAATGTTAATGGTGCATTTGGTTTGTGATGAAAATAAAAGTAGTTGCCCCAACAAAAAAGTAAAAATAAAAAAATAATTATGTTAACATTAAGGGGAAAAAAGAAAGGGTGATAATAAATGAGATTTTATGAGTGAAAAATACAAATGCTATTGGTCCATTATTTAGACTTGACGAGCGCAACTGTGAATATGTCCAGCTATAACCCCAACACTATAAACCCGCCAATAGAGAAACTCATTTTACGTTTTTTTGGATTACATAGAAAGTTATTGTCTAAAATCACGTATTCACATACACATTCATAACAATGTTGCCGATAAGACTTCAACTTCATTTTTTTTCACTTTTTAAAAGTGGTCATATGATCATTTTAAATATATATCAAATCAAAATTATGTATATTAGTAGAATTGCACCAACACTACAACTCTACAAGTTCGAGAGTAGTTTACCTGTTGAAATGTGTGTTTTATTCCCTAAATATTTAAGAAATGATATGTGAAATTTTTATTACTTAATAAAGCTAGGGGTTAAAAAGAAAAAACTATGACAATTTTGTATTAGACAATGGAATACCAATCGGTACAAGCTAACTCAATTCGACAAGTTCTTTTACGTCAATACGTCCTCTCAAACCAGTCCATTTTTATTGGTACAAAATATATAATAAGATTTCAATAATATTTCAAGATAACAATATCAATTATCATCTTCTCTGTTATTTGGGAGATTAAATTAATTTTTTAGTTTCAAACTAACTCCTTATGTGGCAGGTGAACTGTTGGCTGAAATAAAGCGCAGCGGCTGGTTTTTTCTGTTGCTATTTTGAGCAACGATTATATTTTTAGAATATTTGAACTAATTCTTCGTAATAGGCTTATAAGCCTTAATAGCAGTAGAATAAAAGTTTCTTTGACTTTGTATTTCGCTGATGGGATGTCAATCAGGATTTGATGTAGTTGTCTCGCTGTTTATCTGAAGAACATATTAACCATAATAAAAAGTAAAAAAAAAAAAAGAAATTAAGAATTAAATTTAACATAATTGCAGGACATAGCCTTACTTTTGTACAATTTTGGGGTTTTTTTTTTAAAAAAATTATGCTACATTTTTGCAGCATATTCTTTTGAAGTACTAAAGATACTAAATTGGTTAATGTGAATGGTATGTTGGTCATCATGTCTACTAGCAAGAAACTCAAGTATCGGGAAGATAATAGCATGCTTTTACCCAAATCATTTGTGTACTATACTAATATGCATTTCACGGACTGACATGCAACTTGATACGAAAATAAAATATTATTCCACTGAAAATGGGAATGAGTTACCTTGAATTGGTACTCCATCGACGCAAAATTTAAAGAATTATTATAAATTTAATTTTTATAGCCTCCTATATTAAGTAATAGAAATTTTACATTATTATTAAAAATTTGTAGTTAAAATTAATACATAGTTTGAAACAGTTTAACTGGCCCCCGGGAAAATATAGACATTTCTCTCATTAATTTAAAATTTATATTTTATCTCAAGTGATCGGGCCTCAAGTAATCGGGTTCAATCCCTCTTGATGCAGTGTAAATAAATTTTTAATAATTCCAAAACAATTAAAACATTTAAAGAGAAGTCACCGATCATAGATCGATATTGTTTTCAGACTTTAATGAATTCAATAAAGTTTGGATCACAATTTATAATCTGTGGAAGAAACTTATTTGATAATCATGGTCAGAAAATAAACAAAACTTAGAGCTAGTGTGCTTCTTTGAAATATTTAACCTACATAACTTTCTTTTCTAAAGATTTCTTTTACTGCAAGTTGCAATATAATAATTGAATCTATTCCTATGCTCTAAATCCAGTTGTCAAATATATTGAACTTTTTATGACAAATCTAAGCACAAAAGTAGCAACATGGATACCCCACCTCTCATTATCTGCTGCCTCCCAAATGCATTTCAATGGCAGCCTGGACTTCCCCTTCTATCTCAGCTGGCCACATTTTTTACAGTATATATTTTATGTCGGTGCCCACTGCTCATGTGTTTTACTATACATCCTTAAAATGCCCTTCATGTCCTCCCCCAAGTCGCACCTGATTTAAATCTAAGTATTGATTAAAAAAGTCAACACATTTTTGTGAGTTAGTCAAAATGTCGAATAATGATTTGATATTTAGAGCTTATTTTGGGTAATAGAAAAGTTTAAGTCTGAGGAAGGATACAACATGTCACAAATCTATAAATCTGTTTAGAGAATTTACAAATTACTCATTAATACGATCGATAAGACTCAATTTAAAATATTTGTTGAATTGTTTAAGTTATATATTTGCATAACAAACCAAAATTTATATTTTCATGGCCCACAAAAACATGAAAATAATGTCATGATACAAGGTTGAAGGTTGATAGTGTAAATGTACAATAGACAGACCATTACAATAACATGTGATTTTAATACTAGTCCCCATTCACATGTACAGCACTTTTGAAAATACATATATAAGTATTCTTCAGCTCCATACATTATTAATAGCAAGCTGATCATGTTCTCTGAGAAATCCAGCTGAGAAGCATAAAAATTTGCTCGACCCAAAAAATGGAGAGAAGGGTAATCTTTTTCTTCATTGCAGCTCTCACGGCAGCTTCTTGCTCAGCTCAGGCGCCCGATAAAACTTTTGAAGATAATTTCAGTATAATGTGGTCTGAAAACCATTTCAAGACTTCAGCAGATGGGCAGATCTGGTATCTCAGCTTGGACAAAGATACAGGTAGTTTTTTTTAATACTGCAACATTCATTATTTAAATATATGTGCACATAATAATAGAAATTGAATATATGTGCACACCCATATGAACCAACCATTATGCTCAATTTGGAGAATTTTAATTATTCAAATTGATGTGATTTATTTTTTGAATTTCTGTGGAAATAGGTTGTGGGTTTCAAACAAAACAAAGGTACAGATTT
The DNA here is from genome assembly GCA_014636745.2 of Centella asiatica. Classification (NCBI taxonomy): domain Eukaryota; kingdom Viridiplantae; phylum Streptophyta; class Magnoliopsida; order Apiales; family Apiaceae; genus Centella; species Centella asiatica. The sequence goes on from CM025780.1 coordinate 56,628,729, forward strand.
GGATGGTTTAGCATGAAGCTTAAGTTAGTTGGAGGCGACTCTGCCGGAGTTGTGACAGCTTATTATGTAAGTGTAGATATATATCTTTCTTTTTTTCGATATTAGAATGTCAGTTATGGCCATGGCTTATTAATTTTATAGTTCTAAATGGATGGGCAAAATTGGAATTATGTTGCAGATGTGCTCTGAAAATGGGGCAGGGCCAACTAGAGATGAGCTAGATTTTGAATTTTTGGGGAATAGGACAGGGCAACCATATTTGATACAGACCAATGTGTACAAGAATGGGACTGGTAACAGGGAGATGAGGCACATGCTGTGGTTCGACCCCACTGAGGACTTCCACACTTACTCTATCCTTTGGAATTCTCATCAGATTGTGTAAGTTTCAAGTTGTTAATTTGGGACTTTTTCCATGCGAAAGCATTATAACAGTATTATAAAAGACGTTAGTTGGATTTAGCCAGAACAGAAAATGCCTAATACCTAATTGAGCATGCTTATACGTGATCCTTATGCAAGATAATTTTACGAATTCTACAGGTTTTTCGTGGATAGAGTTCCGGTAAGAGTGTACAAGAATGCAGATTATGCAAACAATTTCTTCCCTAATGAGAAGCCAATGTACTTATTTTCGAGTATTTGGAATGCCGATGATTGGGCAACCCGAGGGGGGCTGGAGAAGACGAACTGGAAGAAGGCGCCATTCGTGTCGTCGTACAAAGAATTCAGTGTGGATGCATGCCAATGGGAGGACCCTTACCCTGCCTGTGTATCAACAACCACCAAGAATTGGTGGGATCAATATGAATCTTGGCACCTCTCAGATGACCAGAAGAATGATTTTGCTTGGGTTGAGAGGAACCTTGTTATTTATGATTATTGCAAGGACACTGAAAGGTTCCCAACATTGCCCGAAGAGTGTTCATTGAATCCATGGGATTGATGAACGAGAGATCAAATAATTATTTAATTTTTATTCTTTATTTATGGATATAGATAGAAGTATATGATGAGCTAATTTTCTTTGCGTATTGGATTATTCAAGATTTAATACATACGAACGTTACATGCTTGTTACTATGTCAAGGTTCTCATTTCAGTGCAGTCTTCTTTCACCAAACCTAACTCAGAAAAGCTCTTTTGCATAATGTCAAGTAGTCCGACCAAGACACAAAGATTCAAAAGAAACTTGTATGGTTTTCTTTTTACCGTCTGCAGTTAAATTGACACCTACAATTTTCACTCGGATCCATAGATCTCTATTGATCTTTGGGGCTACATATTTCCACCGATGAATTTGCATTTTGCTACAATGTCCTGTGAACTACAAAAACAGTAACTGCTTTTGGGACAGGAACCAACTTTATCTGCCACTCGAGAACAATCCCAAAACTAGAAGCTATCCCTCCTATAACTGCCCAAAAAAAATACTCAGCTTCCAAGAACTCTGTCGAAAATATTGCCATTACTGTTGAATAAGTGATAATCAATGTTATTGTCAGCACCAAGGCCGTATTTTCTTTTCAACGAACCTTATCCTCCACCACTATGAAAACCTCTAATTCCAACAGTGGCCCAAACGCCTCTGGGAAAGCCATAACTACTACTTGCCTTGGCAAATCTGTAATAGAGTTTACCAAGATTTGCACCGGCTGGGACCCAGGCTGTGCTCTTTTCAGCATCAACTGTGATGTTTCGAAAATTAATGAGATCAATTAAGTTAAAGGGGTGCTTCGAAACATAAGAAAGACCCTCGAAGTCATGACACATCCTTGGACTCTGACACTTAGTCCACTGTCATGGGCACAATGTAGGGCAATTTGAGCTTGGGAAGAGCCAGCTGGTGTGACAATGAATTGAGGTTTCGCGTGGCAGGGAGTGACTAGAATCAGAGGGGTTTTGGATTGAGTATTGCAAGACAGAATTCTATGAACTGTTGTTTTGGGGGTAAAGGACTTGAGAAATGGTGATGTCCCCATTGAAAGGATGGAAAAGGCGTTGAAAAAAGTCTTTGTTGGTGTCAGCAGCTGAACAATCTGCTGATCCAAGATCTATTATGAAGAAAAGAAGATAAATAAATGTCAGTAATGAAGTGGAGATTAGAGACTTCATTTCTTGGTAGGATGTGTTTGCAGGTAAGATCGTATAATGCTAAAGATCGTATGATGCTGGTAATTGTATTGAAGTGAATGCACCATGTGGGACAAGTCCTAAAATATTAAGTCAACTAGATTTTTAAGATATTTTTGTGTTGATTTGAATTATATTATCTCAGTTTTTGGTATTATTAGATTATAGAATTGAGGTGTTATTTTCCTTCCTGCACTATCTTTAATATTGCTAATTGCAACTATGGACCATGAAAATCAAATAAAATTTGTACATTCTCTAACTTTTTATTTTCATCCATACGCTCTATATATCATTGATTATAACTTTTTTATATACTTCTTTTTAACTTTTTTATATAAATCATGGACTCGACTAGGCGTAACATTTATCAAATTTTTACATAATTGGAATGTCTCAAACTGAGAACTGTCGGAGGTAAGAAACGAAGTAATCTAGATGATGGAAAGCATTTCTCTTGCAGCGATGACAATTATATATGCAGCGACATGGAGAGAACCCGTTCATGACTTGCAAATTCCAAATCTGATGAATTACAAATAAACCACGAAATGTCCAATAAATTTGGACAATTATACATTAAATCCAAACAACAAAACAAGAATCCACAATACGGGTTTATGATATCAATGTTACATATATTGGGAAGAGGAGGTAAAGTAATAAGAGCTAGATACAGCAACGGCTGCAATCTCAGGCAGATATAGTGCTGCCACCGCTACAACTTAAAAACCATGTATCTTGATGTGTTCCTTCTTCACAATGCCAGCCTGTTTTCATGATTAATTACGAAAACCATTATTAAGAGCAGATAGTCCTTTGTTTTTTGCGGGTACCTTTCCTTCCTCGTAGTTAGTTAAGAAAAAAAAGGGGAAAGAAAGGCCCTTTCATACTACTACAAGAAAGAATTAGAAAAAGGATATGTGGACTGGGATAGGAAAAGCTCTCTTTTAAAAGAGATTTGAAATTCGAAAAAAAGAGAATGAGAATATAAACATAGTATAATCAATAAGCAGAACGAGAATTACTTGAACAAGGAAGGTTGAGACGTTCTTCCTCTGATCGCCTTGAAGTTGGATCACCTGCATCCGTCAAGCAATCCTTCAGAATTACATACACAAACTTTTTGTTTAAAGAGAAAATGAGTCGGTGTTTAACACAACGTACCTTGCCAAGCTCAGGGTCTTGAACTACAGTACCATTGCAGCAAAACTCCTTCTTCAGGTCCTTAAGTATCTTACTATAGCTGAATTCTTTCTTCAACCCTTGAACAGTCGTCAGGCTTTTCCTACCATTGCGCTGCTGTATACGAATATGCACGTATTCCTTTGACCCAGCACCCGAGTCCTCAGCATTTGCCTCAGCAAAGGGATCTGTCAAACCATCATCATAAAACAAAACTAAGAACTCCATTCAAATTTTGGATCAACAAACACAAGGCAGGAAATGAAACCCTCATTATTGTGATACTAAATTTAGTAGGCACATTAAATCACATTACCTATGCAAATCAAAAAACATTTCCAATACAGAATTGGTGAATTTAAAAACTTTAAAATTCACTTTGAGGCTTTAGGAAAGTTGACTCACAAACATAAAGGAATACATGAACATCAATTTGAGTACTGTTTAAATACAAATAATGGTTATCAAAGGCATACCGAAGCTTGCGGGAACCTGGATGTCAAGCTCAGACATGAACCTTGGCTTCTAGTATTGACAGGAACGAAGTACCAAAAATTTACTTCTGCCTTTATCAGAAATGCTGAGAACTGAAACACAAACATGAGATCCATAAATTATTACTACTATAAGTTAAAAAACTTATAACTTTACAAGAAAGTGGGTGAATTAATGTCTGCCATGAATGGACCACATGTATGGATGCAAAGAAATGATCTAGCATGAGAGGAATCCAGAATATCATCCGAAAACATCTGGTGGCAATCTATTATTAAGTTTTGCAACACCATATCATGTATGTCTCAGAGATCTTAGACTTGCAAACTCTTGACTATTGCTGAAACCTTGAAGGACATCCAACAGCACTAATGTAAAAATCACTTTTAATCTTGTTTGTTCTTGCATGAAACAGTAGATTAACATTGTGATTCTGGCATAGAACTCACATCCTCTTAGTTATTCCTCTTAACAAACCTGACACCGAGACCTCTTTAGTTGTCCTGAAGCCATTACTCTCAAATCCCATTTTTTTAATTCCCAACTATAATAATTATTCTATAATTCTGAAAGGAAATTAGCAAATTTGATGTTCTAGGCAAATTACATGCGCTTTGTAACAAGAAGATCTTTTTATATTTTTCATTCCGTCAATACTTTTATTTGAACCCACCCCAAGTCAAGGTTCAGAACAAGATAAATGACAATCATGGATTGTGTAGTTTTCACTTTAAAATTTTTAACTCCTTACAAGTCATAGCATTCAAATAAAAACTACTCCCACCGTTCCACGAACAGAGGCTCTTTTAAAAATTAGAATTCTCCTACAAAAGATTACATTTGCATAACTTATTTATTTTTATAATAATATATTTTTAAAAATTTGTCAATACAATCTTCTTATCTAATCATTAATTGAATATTTACAACAAATATGCAATATTAGTATATGTCACAAACCCAAATGTAACTCTTTTTGTGTGGAATGGTAGGAATACCAACCATGAACATTTTTAATGAATAAGACTAAATTCATATACTTTGAAAATATGCAAACTCCTAGCAAGTGATGAAAACAAACTTGAAACTTTAGTTTTGATCTCCTTTTGTTGGTTCTTGAATGACAGTAGATTAACATAAAAATCATATCGTTGTATAGATTCCTCATTTCAAACATGACATGACTCTCTTTTGGTTCTCCTCGAGCAATTAATTAAAGCCCCAATTTTTTATTTAATTTATTCATTGACCTAATGGATCCTAATTATAGAAAATATCTTAAGGTTATTTGAACAACCAGCAAATTTGAACTGTACGCAAATTTGATACTCCATTTTGTGATCCAAATCACCAAATTTGTTCGGTATTTCAAAGAACAAGACGAACAAAGTACTTGTATCCTAAATTATCTCTATTTCGAAAGGAAATATCGAAAGCCGAAATCGAAATCGAGTTCAAGAAAAAATCAGTTCTTGAAAAACAACATTCGATTTCTAAACAAAAACGACCCTTTTTTAGAAATCTACAGGGGGGAACATAAAATTTCGATTGAATTTGATTAATCCGCAAATTTACACAATCAAATATATACAATTGAATCGGATTCGTCTACACAATCTATTGAAGAGAAAATATTAATTATGTAAAGCATGATTACCTGGTCAGAATCTTTAATTAAAGAAATTGGAACGGATCAGAAGAAGAAACAGAGAAGTGAAGGAATAGATTGGGAATGAGAATTGGTAATTTATATTTGTCTCGTCTTGTAAATAATTGGGGGAAAAAAGAATGAAAAAGAAAGAGGAAAGCCGAACAATGAATAGCTTGTTGACGGGAACATGTACCGACCAAAGGGGTTTGTCATCCCTATGACATGTTGAAAAGGGTGTTTCATCCTTGTAACAAATGTTGGAAAAATGGGAAGTGCTTGTTTTTTTTTTTTTTTTTTTTTAATAAATAAAATTTAAAATTTTAATTGAAAGTAAGAAATTCTTTAATGGATAAAAACAGGATAGGGTACAGAGAAACTAAACCCGGTATCGATCGACCGCGAGATTTGAATAGAGTTTAGGAATCTCTGGACTTTGGTAATTCCGATAATTATTCGACGGTACAGGTGCAACGAAATTGGAAATTTCTATTTCCAGTTCTCCTTTATTTCTATTTTTTTTGGTATAAAAGTTGTCATTTTTAAACATATTTGTGGTTGGTATGTGTGAAAAGATTTAAAAAAAAATTCTTTGTAAAAAAAAAAATTTCTTAAGAAAAGATTGGCTAATTTAGTATTATTAAAAGGCGGTAGAAAAATTTTCCAGTAATATTTTGCTGCCATGACATTAGCATCTTAAGAAAACACTTTTTTACTTTTTGTCTTTTGAGTTAATTTATGTTTTGGAAGATTTATTATTTTAATTTGTGATATATATACGTACGTAGTCAAATCACATTATTTTTACGAATGCTTATAAATTATATTGTATCATCTTAACAAATCTCAAATTTTAATTTAGGAAAGAATGGTTTTTAGTAGACTGTATTAATAAAACAACAAAATTCATCGTCATTTATAAAAATAATATGAATTTAAGTATGTAAATAAATTTATTCTTTAATCTGCGGCTGAATTGCACGTTTGGTAACCAAAATTTGATTTCCGTAAGGGTTAGAGGAGAAATTTTTCTTTTCTTTTGTTAACGGAGATAAATATTTGGATCGTACAAATAACATACCGAGTATTTGAGATTTGACTCTTTATTATACTATTTTTACAATATTTCGCGATGTATTTTACAATTATAAATATGAACTAATTTACGTGATTTTAACCGCACGTATAGATAAAACATAAAAAAAATAAGATGATATATATTTTTTATACCATTTAGCAACATAGATTACTTAATTTTAACAAATAAAAACTATTAAATTTAATCCATTAAAATTATATCAAATTTCAGTTATTAAGATAAATATCTTTAACATTATCAAATTATTTGAAATTTGATAGGCCCTCTTATGTTTTTATGTTCTATCCAGATGTGAAGTTAAAATTACATAAAATAATTTATGTTAAAAATTGTAGAATGCATTGATGAAAATTGCGAGAATGATGTAATAGAGATATTCTCTTACTTCATTTTTACATGTTTTAAAAGAAAACATGTTTATTAACGAATGCATTAATTTCATGATCAATTAGTTTAAAAAAAAGTATAAATTTTAGTATTACCCTCTAAATTTTATTGGTAAAGATGGAAAAAAATAAGTAAATATTTAATACAAGGATAATATGGGAACAAATTCATTAATATTTACATTGAAAATACATATGACATGTAAATATGAACATTTCATCCCTTCTAAAAAAAACATGTATAAAAGAAAAGATGGAGTATAAGCTAAATAAATATGTTTGAGAAATTACAAGTTTCATGGACGGTGATCACCATATCGATTAATCTCAACTTTTATCTCTATTGCAAATAATTATGCTTTGTTTGGTCTGAATAAACGAAATGAGGAGAGAATAAATTTAATTTATGTATATTTAGTAAAGGAGATTACAAATTTTTATGGTTCTTATGTGGAATGGCGGTGAAATGAATCATTTCTCCTATATTTAATTTTATTCAAAGAGAAATGAGAATAACTGATCAATTCTTTATTTTTTCATTATGATTTTCCTATCTTTCATCTCCACCACTCCTTTCACTATTACTTTTCACTAAATTTTGATTTATTTCTTCTTTCATTCCCTTTTTTCAATTTGAATGTAACATTAGTGTACCAAATGAAATCAGGCATATTAAGCGTCGGAAAAAATAGTTTTAATGAAAATTAATAAAGTTAAACAAAATTAAACGAAAACTATTTGAAATATAGAATATAAAAGAATATTCAATATGAAACAAACAAATATAAAAATAAGGGTTTTAGAGAGACTACAGACTTTGTACATATAAAACTCTCAAATTCCATTAAAATAGGACTAAAACTGTAAATTTCGTACTTTCTTGTCATATTTGTATATGCTTTTAGCCAAATGCCGATAATACTAGTAGTTTTTTCAAATAATTCAAATACAAATATAAGTTTGATTAAATCTAACCATTTCAAATTCTATTTAGAGTCTTAATTAGACTAATTAATTCTCCCCAACTCCGTACCATATTAGCCGCACAATATCATGCAAGCCTTTTTTTGGTTATCATGCAAGCTTTTGTTTATGGAGGCTCTTCGGTTCGAAAATAAAATATGTTATTGATCTTTTTAAGAATGTATAATAATAATTACAAATTATCTATAAAAAAAATGATTAATAAAACTTGAACATACAAATCATTTATAATTTAAATGGTTTGTCAAGTGTCATATCCCATAATCCATATAGATATTATCATAATTTCAAACAACCAACAAATTAAATTACGTATGTGTTAGGTGCACTAGTCCTCTACAAATTTCTTTCACACTTCAGCGTATTACATTTCGAAACTCGAATCGTGCCATGCATCTCGGTTCTTGTTATCTTAATCATACGTGCCGTACACAATAAAATCAATCAAAACAGACAAATGTACTGCTCCGTATTCTGGTTCCTACTTCCTAAAACACATCATGTTCATGTTCATATCATTCAAAGAAGTTGCTGATTTTACCCAAAAGAAGAAAAGAAAAGAAAAAAGATGTTGTTGATTCGTTGAAATTATTAATGAAAAAAATTTAGCGACGAAAACTAGAAAAAGGGAATAAAAGGAAGATCAACCGACCAAAGTTTTGTGCTTTAGAAAACAAAGCAGTAAACTGTATATTTGCATTGGTTATTAGACAGACAAAACAAATTATAGAAAAACAATCTTTAGTAAATGTGGAGAATCAAATGAAAATTGAAAAAGACTATAGAAATACGTCTTTTCAAACATAGTGATGTGATAATTAATTGCATGCTAATCGGAAACATTTGGGAAGTACCAAATAGTGAAAATATAGGCGAGTTACCAAAAAAACAAAAAATTGAAAATTTGAATTAAGATGATCCACCTGTGACACTTCCATTGAAGATCTCAATGGTATCGCCATTACCAACATGGTGCCACCTGAAAGACCTATCATCATCCATAACATTTTGTTTATAGATGAAGAAATACCCTTCTGGAGGCAGCCGAAAATGAAGAACATCTTGCAATCTCTGTAATTCTTTTCTCAGTTCGCCAACATTTTCCGAAGCAGTAATTTCCACAGGAATTTTATTTGATCCACACTGCGTCAGAACAGTTATTTTCAATTTCTTCGAATTAGAACTCACCGGAGGTCCGGTCGATGTAGTATGCAACAGTTTCACAACAACATCAATCTCAGAATTATCAATTCGTTCATACTGACGTAGAACTTGACTGTCATGCAATTCATTTCCATACAAATACAAAGAAATCTGTGAACTTGATACGCCTTCTAAAGTGCTAATTTTCTCTTTTAGTTGCAAAACTGTATCGTCTACGTCCATTTCAATTTGTTTCTTTGACGTTGACATCCTCAACATAATTTGAAGTTTTGATGGCTTTGTTGATGCACGATCTTCTGTCTTTACGACGGAATGTCCATCCAGTGCTACGAGTAGTTGGATTCGCGAGTTATGCAGAATTTCACAGTACTCAACATCACGTGCATCTTCAAGGCACTGCCCTTTGAAGATTAGGGTTTGTTTAGAGATGGGAATGCCTTGATATTTCTGGATTTTTTCTTTAATTTCAAGAACAGTATCAAAATATCCTATTTCAATGGAGAATGGTTTCCCCATTCTGGTTTCAAAATACACATCCATAATTTCAAATAAATTTGGAAGATGAGGAGATAGGAGAAGGCTATTTGTATATAGTTATAGGCTATCCTATTCCAATGGAGAATGGTTTCCCCGTTCTGGTTTCAAAATACACATCCATAATTTCATATAATTTTTGGACTTGATTTTTGCATTAATATATGTTCATGTGAATACGTGTTATTTTTTTGGAAATGTTCTCTTTATTTGGTCTACGGGATCGAGCTCGGTATGATTGTAAGTTGCGACGCCATCCGAGATTGTATCAACTGTGACCCGATTTAAAGGGATTAAATATTAATATATAAATGTAAACTTCGGAATCGTCAAAGTGAATGCATATACGGAGTAGTATTTTGCATGGTGCCATGGTAGACAGTAAATTTTTCTTATCTTGGGTTGATGAAAGAGATAAAGTACTCTTTGACATTTTTAAAGATCAAATTGATTCATAATAAAATGTAACTTCTTTTTCAATAATCCAACTTACTTCTAATTAATATAGTTATAAATTTATAAAATAATTTAAAGTTTTATTATTGTAAATCTTATTATGAATTTAACTTAGCATAGCCAGATCCAACTAATTTTATAAAATATAAAAGAAATTTCTTTTGTAAAGAATGGAGAATGCATATTAATTTCTTTTCTTTCCCAACAAGTTCAATACTGTTACTTCGTGTTTAACTTTCAACTATTCAAGATTAACTTTGAATTCTTTGACAATTAGCTGGAAGAGTTTATGTTTTGGGAAGTATTCCGTGTAGACTTCCTCAATCTCTCATTTTTATAATAAGTGATATTTTAGATTATAATTTTTTTTCATAACAATTAGTATTTTACATATTTTCAGAAATTTATCATTAATATATATACTTCCTAAATTAACATTGAGTAAATTATTGGATTAATTAATATAATTATTCTCTCGTTCTCTTTATTTGTGACACACTGGCCTTCTCAGTCTCTAGTTTGTATAATTTTAAAGAAGAATAAAAATGTCAAATTATTAAAATTTTAATATTTTTAATATGTGCAAATAATTAGAATGCACTTATTATAAAAAGGATGTACCAGTTTAAAAGGTTTGTTCCAGCCGTATAATAGTCAACTTACTCGGTCTTAAAATTAAATATATGTTTTGATTTTTTAAAATCAAACAATCACATATTAAATTTTAAAATTAATTATATTTATGAAGGTTTTAATTGAAATTTATGTTTTAAAAAGGTTTTTGTCATAAATTATAATATTATAATAATTATATTAACTAAAATCAATTAAATTAGTGTTAATTAAAAGTTTAATATGTTGTTGTTTGATTTCAAAAAATTCAAACATATATTTAATTTTGGAACAGAGGATAGCATCATTTTCACAAATAAATATACATAAATATATACAACAAATTATCAACCATTAAAATTTTAGTTGTAGGTTTATCAGGATCAATTTACCAATCCCCTATAAATTTTAGCCACATCGCGAAATCTCTTTCTAGAGGAACCAAATATAGCTGAGGAAATAGTATATGCATGTGCCAGTAATAGATTAATTAGATCAAATTGTTTTTTCTAATCTTCCTTTTTCGAAGGTGTAACCTTGTTTTTGCTTGCCAGCGCACCTATCCTAACTATTGTCCATTTATTTTAAAATAATATTTTTAAGAGAAATAATTTATATATTTTGTCAATTTATACACATTTATTTATATATAAATTAATATATTCACCATCGCCGTATCTTTCATTTATGTTTTGAGATAGAGCAGAAGCATATTTATATTTTATTATTCTGAACTACTACTTGATGGAAGATAAGGATGCATTATATTATCATTCTGGTAATATATTTTATTATATTTTAATATTCAAAACTACTACTTGATGATGGAAGATAAGGATGCATTATATTATCATTCTGGTAATATATTTTAAAATTTTAAATTAAACAACAAAATGTTTAATATTATTTTTGTAATCTTAATGAATACTCCTTATAATTATTATAATTTTAGAGTATTTAATAAATTTTTTTGATCATAACATGTCTCACAAATTTCATTAATCACATTTATTTTAAAATTTAACATATTATCGTTTCAAAAGGAGAAGTCGAAATATATTTTTAATTTTTAAAACAGAGATGCTATTTAAATTATAAGCACATATTTTATGCAATAAATATATTTTCAGAAAAAGAAAAAGCAACTCCGACTTTATCCAGACATGGTGTGCACAGATATCGAGGCAAGCACCCATACTGCAGTTCATCGCCCGCCAAAAATAGGATAGGAACGAGCGAAAATGATAATGGCTTCTTCGACCAAGTAGTCCTCCTACCATCTTCCGCTTCCAAGTTCTAAAACAAGGCTTTACCGAACCTAATTAAGCTCAACAAATCTACCACCAACACCTTCATCTTCTTCTTTTTTTTTTAGGGTCGATCGCATTTTATATACATGACTCTGAGCCACAAAGACGGCGTAAGTTCGAGGGGAAGCCCTCAGCTGAACCGGTGGTCAAGGGCTCGATCCATACGCTCCGGTCATCGACCGCTTCCCCATACACGGGAGGAGGTGGACCCACTTTCTACCTGCCCTGTGGATATAGATTCGCCTCTCGCTTCTCCTCCACCTCCTCCGGCGACACAGAAAGTGGGGAAGTCGATATTGATGGTTTCTGACGGCACGGGGTGGACGGCCGAACATTCCGTCAACGCTGCTTTGCGCCAATTCCACTATTCCGTTGTCGATGGGGATTCTCCTCTTACTACCCACGTCTTCTCTGGGGTATATTTCTTCCATTTCAATTAAACCCATTTTCAAATAATTAATGATTCGTATATTATCCATGGTATTTACCAATTACTTACAACACTATAAACTGCTCAATTATTAGGTTCATTGATAATGTAGTTACTGTTGATTTCGAATAATTTGAGGTTAGTTATCATTATAAAATCTTCTATTTTCCCTAGTTAAGTTTAGGTGGTCTTTGTGTTCAACGAGTTTTGGGTTTTCCTTAGACATACTTGGCTAAAATCAACATTAACTTGTTTAATTGTTGGGTATTTGATTTATTAGCTGAGGAGAAGTTCATCAGAATGGTTTTATTACAAGTATCAAGCCCACCATTATGTTGTGGTTTAATTTTTTAATTTTTATTTTTTGGCTGTGATTTTTTAGAAACTACTTTTCTTGAGTCAAATGCTATAAAATGAGGATTACAATTTCCATTTGTGAAGTTCATTATATTGATATGTATATTTTGGTGTTAATTTTATTAATTGTGCCTTGATCTTGTTGGACAGTAGTAGTTGTTGGTATTATGCTAACACTAAGATCAATCTTCAATTAGAAAAAAAAAAAGATCTATATCTATATCTATATCTATCTATCTATCTATCTATCTATCTATCTATCTATCTATCTATCTATCTATCTATCTATCTATCTATATATATATATGCAGGAAATGGACTTATAATGTATTACAATCTCATCCAGTCCACTTTGCAGAATTTCCAGATAAAGTTAGCTGGCTTTAACAGTAATTGTTCGGACAGTTATTATTTTCTGAACTAGTGGATATCCTAATATAAATGGCACTTCTATTGGTCCAATTTCATCTGGCCAGCTAACTGTTGTCGTATGCCCATAAATGATTTCCGTTGTTAATTACAACATTATTGAATTTAAATAGGAGTATTAGATAACCCACATTGTTTTAGTAAATCATAGTTAAAAGAATACATGAACACATGAATCATCTTCATATGTTTATAAAATACGTTGTTCACACTTTTTTCCTCAAAAGTTTGGGCTCATCAGGATGATAGGAGTATATTTGTTGTATCTGATCTTACTTTCGGACTAATTTTATGTGATAACTTCACCTATCAGGTTAATGATGTGGAGAGGTTGATGGAGATTATAAAGCAAGCAGCCAAAGAAGGTTCACTGCTTGTCTATACTCTAGCTGATCGTTCCATGTCTGAGTCGGCCGGACAAGCCTGCAAGTTATGGGGAGTACCATCCATTGATGTTCTGAGCCCAATTACAGAGGCAATTGCATCCCATCTGGGTGTCTCACCGTCAGGTCTTCCCCGTGGGGCTCCGGGCAGGAAATTTCCCTTGACCGAGGAATACTTTAAACGGATAGAGGCTGTGGAATTTACTATAAAACAAGATGATGGAGCCTTACCCCAAAACATAGACAAGGCTGACATTGTTCTTGTTGGTGTCTCTCGAACTGGGAAAACACCACTTTCAATTTATATTGCGCAGAAAGGATTTAAAGTGGCAAATGTTCCTATTGTATTAGGAATACAGCTACCAAAGTCTCTCCATGAGATTGATCCAGAGAAGGTTTTGGGCTTGACTATTAAACCTTGTGTGCTTCAATCAATAAGAAAGGCAAGAGCAAAAACAATGGGTTTCAACAAAGAAGCAAGGGGCAGTTATTCGGATATGGACCATATCCGCAAGGAGTTGGACTACGCTAGCAAGATCTTCGCCCAGAATCCAACCTGGCCTGTAATTGGTGAGTATGTGCAGTGATGCACATTGGTCTTTCATTCAATATGTAACATGTCAGCCTGTAGTAGCGCATGAGGTTCTCGAAATTGCCAACTAAATATTACGTTTTTTCAATATTGCCAATTATCTGTTTCTTTTATTATTTGTTTCACTTGTGCTTGCAGACATGACCGAGAAAGCTACTGAAGAAACGGCAGCCATTGTATTGAGGCTCTACCAAGATCGGAGAAATGGTTATCCTGTACCAACAATCTCAAAGAGGTACTAAAGATGGAAAGTCTTATATGTTCAAGTGAGATACTGAATCTGGAAGGAAAAACATAAGGAGGCAGTTAGCTCCATCAAAGTCTTTAAGAGTACATACGCGTCATGGATAACTCGTTATCACTAGTAGCATGATTTACCGTTATTAAACAACTTTCAGGTCAAATCAAGCTTAGGTAGATTTTGATTTTGATGACATTAATGACATATCTGTCGCGTTGTATTTGATATTAGGCTATGTATATGGAGATTCGGTCAATAAGATGTATATATACATCCCCAGGCTAAGTTTAGCCTGCTATGTGTATTGTGTTGCCACATGATAAATTTATTTTATCAGTTGTAAAGATGGAGAAAACAAAGCTCTTGATTTTGTTCCATGTATTATGTATTCCTTCCAAACAGTATTACTAATATATAGGGCCTGATAATATCAGTCCCCATGCTTTGAATCATTTGAACTTGTAAGGGTCTTGTTATATCAGTCAAATGACTCAGATCATAATTATAACAGCTGTTTTATCTTGAAATTGCTTGTTCTGTTTTTCTTTGGAGTTTATGGTTGTTTGCAAACTTTAGTCTTTTGTTCACTGGCTTGTGTTATTTATCTATTGAGTGAATCTCAAATGCCTATATGGTTACCATACAACTTGAAATAACAAATTTACTAGATTTAGTTTCCTAGTGTTTTTAGATTGGTGAAACGAAGTCTAATGCCAGGTTATCCATCATGCTACTTTATGAATAAGCTCTACTCTCTAGCTGAGTACCTTAACTGGGAATGTTTTAATTTTCTTGTGCATACTTTTCTGGAGCACAACATGCATAAATATCATTAGAGTAAATATATGCATTCCTACTAATTTCCGAATACTTCCCGAAAATGATTATAAGTGGAATGATATGATTAAAATAAGAATTTCTAAATACTTTCCGAAAATGATTATAAGTGGAATGATATAATTAAAATAAGAGAGTATAACTCACGCAATACGATTTTATTTTACCACTTATAGTGGAGTATTCGGAAAGTAGTAGGTATGCATATATTTACACATCTTGTTATTATAGATCTCTGCGACTCCGTCTCCCTTATACATATCAATTTTTACATGGAAGCCACATAAAACCTAAAAATGGGTTGGGACTACATATACTGTAGAAGGAGCTAAGGAGCTAAAGGTATTGGGGGAGAATAAAAGAAGACTCGAGTAGTAAAATTTACTTTCTGATATTTCCATCGAGTTTGTCCAAAAAGATGCAAAGAACTAGTAAAATAAAAGGTAAGCACATCATATGTTCTGCTCTCCTCCATTCATCATTATGTAGATTGCCTATTTTTGTCGTGCTCTATGCTATTTTCTTTATATATACTTTACAAAGGAAAACAAAGGTCAGGCCTGTAAAGAAAACAGTAGAAATAGGCCATGTTCTGAAGTGCTCATTGAAGTATTATCATCTCCTCTCTGCATGTTTGCTCTTCTATAATACGATTTGTACAATGTGGCCGTGTATATCAAGTTTTATGCATCTGCTCGCTTCGAGTTTGTAGTTATTTCTGTTCACTGCTAATAGATCGGATAGTCGTCCTCATTGATTTTTCGCATTGAAAGTGTCAAGAAGATCAGTAATATACTTCCGATGCTTGACCTGCCACCAAACAATTAAGTATAAACAGTGACATTACTAAATTGCGTTGCAGTTTCATCGATAAAGGTTGGTTTGAGTGGAAGGAGTTCATTGTCCTTTAAGTAATTTTTGGAGTTCGAGTCTTGTGAAATGAGAAAACAGTGTTAGGGAGAGATTCGGACCTAAGCTCGATTCCGGATTAGTCGGAGTCTAATTAGCTACCGGATTCCGGAAGGAAAACAAAAAATAAATATAAAATTGCACTGCATCGTCTGATATTTTGAGCTGTAAAAATTGTTGGTGTTTGCAGGAAAACTTACAAGGTGGCAAAGAAGAGAACGATCCTTCTAGGGTCGATGGTGCAATGCCAAGACGTGCGCTTGAAACTGAATCTTTTGCCTCGGAGTTTGCTGTCTGCGGTGGTGACTGCCGGGGTGGTGATGGTGATCTGGTGATGATGGATTTGGTGGTTGTTTGTGTTGCTGTTGGTGGTCCCCACCGTCACTACTATGGGCTTTTCAGGCGTCCTAGCCCCTGCCATTGAACCAGCTGCTGTTTCAATTATACCATCAGAATTAATGTTAACAAAACTAATGTTAGAACTGAGAAAGTAGAAACCCAGTACGAATGTTTCTCATAATGCAAAAGCATATACATATGGATTATAAAGGAATGACAGTCGGTAGTTGATTTATATCTACATCATTCTGCTCCTTTTATTCCAAAATTAAAAATAAATAAAATATAATTATTTTGAAATCTTATCATCTCGTAACTCATTTATCGTATAAATTTGTAAAAATGAAAAGTATAAAGGTCGCACTTAAAATACATACAGAGCATATACTTCATCAGACTTCAAAGTTTAAAAAAATAAAAATTTCACCTAATTTATGAAATCCCAAAAATTAATATGTGAAAGGAGTGTCGTTTATAAAATTTTCATTGTTTTTAGTCCATTTTATTCCTAAAGCTAATGATCATTTTATTGGCACCATCTTTTGAAAGCTCACTCCAAACAAAGGAAACTGATAAATCTATTTTTAAACCAAATGTATAGTTTCAATTAGTGTATGGTATATTGGTTTGAACATTTCATACCTGTGAAAATGTACGCTGTCTACCGATAAATCATCAAATTTATACGATATGTACCAATTTGGAAAGTAGCTAATTAGTGTATTAAGTCTAATAACTCCGTGAATACAATTACAGCCAAAAGTGGGTAGGATCCACCATACAATTATCTGAACTTATAATAACTAATGTACAGCCTGTGTAATCAAAATAATGCACAGCTCTCTCTCTACCACAAACTAAATAATGGTAGCTTATCACGTAAGTGACAGTATCCGTCCAAATTATTTTGTTGGTATTAAATAATGGAAATGAAATTTAATATAATGGGACTCTACTACACACACAGCCCACAAACTTTTGTTTAAAAAAAATCAAATAATTTAAGAGAAAATTAGAAATAAGTGACTGATTTTATCGGTTATCACCTATTTATACTCATTATGAGACTCATTTTTTTTTTTTATATTTCCTTATATCAAATTAAATTTTGTGACTGTTTTTTATGAAATTCCATGACTACTTTATTTAATCGAAACATTTTATATAGCGTTAGTCCATTACAAGGTACGTGTACACGATGAAGTAAGAAAGTGATGTCTTGTAAAGAAAAGAGAAGGCCAATGATATTAGCAGAAATTATACTAAGAGTAACAGCTGTTATTAAAATTGTATAAATTATAATCATTCTAACAACATATTTTTTACTCCAACAACTAAGAGAAAAAGACAATAATCTGTTTATTCTTCATAGTCATGACAACGGCATAACCAAAATATTGATTCTGTTGGAGTGTTAGGGGGATATCTTTAACATTTCATATTTCCTCAACAAAAAGTACACCGTATTGTGTATGGAGTATCAATTAATAACTAATAAATCGTAATTTATCCTCATTTTTATAGATTATGTTCCTTGTACTTTATAGACAATCGAAATAAATCTGTGATTGTAATCAAAATCATAGAAAAAAACAAACATACAAAGTCAACAGAATAATCTCGTAATGCCAAATCTTAATTTGAAAATTTGGGGGAAACAAGTACGGTTAAAAGTTGTTTTCTCCATCTCCATCTTACCTAGAAATAGCTTGAAGACACTCGTCCACTTTAGTTATCTCCAAATTTATTTTGTTTTCGCTTATTTAAAAATGAAATTTTAAGAATAAAAAAAGGTGTAAGTCTGATCATCTCCTTTAAAAGTGTTTGTATATATAATATAAATTATAAATCTAAATATTCATAAAATAAAATAAAAATATCACGTCAGATAGTAGAGATATGATCTCTAGACAAAAATAGAAGAAGAATTGAATGCGTACAAGAGTTGAATATGTTTCTTTGTTTGAAAGCAAAATGTTGCCATAAATATGACGATATTCTTGCTTTTGCTTCCTTCACTCTCTATATTTTGAAAACCATGAAACTAATAAATAAAATGTAAGATAAGTTTTGTTTGTTTGTTTATTTATTTGATTACTATTTATTTTTCTAATTATTACGGAATATTATTTAATATTTGTAAGTATCTAAATAAATGGTGACTCACCTCTTGGTGACGATGAATATGGGACAAGAATACTGCTAGCTTCATCTCTTTCACTGTCAGCAGTTGAGGAGGGAGAGTCCATTATCTTCTTCTCACCGCTTCTCTGTGACGACCCTTTTCTTGAAAGGTTCCTCTGCAACTTCTCAATCAAATAATTATAAGATGGAATATATGTGTGTGTGTGTGTGTGTATATAATTAGAAATATTGAACTTCAAAAATATAAAACAAGAAACACTATATAAATCAAATAAGTAAGCTGTTTGGAGAAATGGGTAAAATTAAGTGGATATTAGATTATGAAGATAATTATTGATATGCTAGAATTACTTTTGGAAAGGTAAGTATTGGATAAACATGAATACTAAAAGATGATACTTTTGAGAAAAAAAAGGGATTCACTTTGATTATCGTAATGGCCGTAAAGTTCGAGATAACTGAAGATAACAAAGAACCCAAAAAAAAAAAAAGAAAAAAAGAAAAAAGAATTGATGGGTCGATCGATTATATGCATAACAAGAAACAGAAAGAATAGAAAACAGAGCACAAAAGCTAAAAAATGTAGAAACAGAGTATGAAAACAGAGTATTTATAAAAGAAGCTTACAGTGATTATTCTTGAATTTGGGTTGATATCTTTAGTAGGAGTGAGATAGGAGAAGTGATTGATGTCCACTGCAAAATTATCAGATTTGATGTTTGTGTTTTGTGAATTGGTTTGGTTGGTAAAAGATGAGATTTTCTGAGTTGGGGTTGTGTTGTTACTTATTGGTCCTAAAGTTTGGGAAGATGAGTTTACAGTTTGAAAATCCATGTGTACCTGTGACTCAAATTGATAATAGAGTTAGACAAATAGAGAGAAGGATCGTTTAATAAAATATAAAGTTTGAAACAGAAGAACATACACAGAGAGATCGCCTAGAATAACAAAACTCACCAACTTTGTATTTTAATACACGCCTACACTTTGGAGGGAGTGGAAGGAAAATAGAAGACAAAAATGGTGTGTTATATATGTATGGCCTACACTTTGGAGGAAATGAAAGGAAAATAGTAGACGAATACGTGTGTTTCCTCAATCGAATTCGATCTTTAGTTCAAAGGACCATCTTGTCGACATGATTCATTATATATATATATATATTAAAATTTTGATAACAGTTTATTTTTAAATTTTTAATAAATAATATCTAAAATTTTATTTGGGGGAAAAGAAACTTAGTGAATTTGAGTGGACCATGATAGAGGGTAAGATAGAGAGAAATCCAATCCTAGTTCAAATGTTACTCCCTCATTTTAATTGTTATTTATTGGCATTTACGGGTTAATTTCTTATAGATATATACATAACAAAATATAATCATAAGAAAGTATTTACAATTTATTATAAGATTTAATTTTTATAAATTCTTAATTATAAACATATATGCATAATTTTAAAATCAAAATATAATTAAATTAATCATAATGTATTTTTAAGTCACAGCTATTTGGTTGATCTTTATCGGTTCGTCTAAAAAATGATGGTTGAAATATGACTTGACTTGAGTGATTAGAAAAGAAAAAAGAAATCCATACTCACGAGCTCACTGTTGGCTATAATAAGAGGGTAATCTATTTCTTTAAGGTAAAACGGTCTAAAATTTAAAATTCTTGTGATTTATATTTAAAAATTGAATTAAACACTGATACGGACTAGGGAGTATTAGTTTGTGATAAATACCGAAATATGTTGATTCAACTTGTGTCCACAATGATTACGATAACTTCATATCAAATATAATATTGCTTTTAAATTACTTAGAATACAGACCGCTTAGAAATAATAAAAATGATAACGAGTGTACGTATATCAACCCAGAAAATTGTGTTTTTAAAGAGAAAATGAGTTTAGGTTAGGGAGGTTACCAAGAAACTTGCGTTTAAATATATACACACACACACACACACACACACACACACATATATATATATATATATTTATTATAAAAATAATTACTATTGTCAAAGTAAAAATTTACTCGCTGTAATGTGTCACTAATTAAGATATTAATGGTCAATATAATGTCATAAAAATGTAAGCTAAATGACTCATGGTTCTAGCAACAAGGTGATAACGATATCCATTCTAAAATTATGAATTTGTACAATACCTTTTGGACTTATTTTTAAATATGAAACAGATTAGAATTAATTTTAATGAGTATAATAAAAAAATTACTTATAAAATATGAGTTCAGAAAATGAATTAAGTTTAAAACTTTATTCATTACTCATCTTGAATACATGTTAGGTCGGGGTTTAAAAATTCTAACTTTTGATCATAAAACACGAGTTAAAAGAAATTATCATTTAAAATGGAAAATTAACGGAGTATTTATTTTTTAGAGCTATGAGAGTGGATATATATAACTTTAGAATTGTGGGGGTAACCTTGTAGAGGGAGGAGGTTTGCTGAAGAGGCCACTACCTTAATTCCGTGCCGAAAAGGGCAATCAACAAGCAGCCATGCCAGCAGATTACTCGTTGACATGAAAATATACAAAGTGGTCAGCTCGAATGCTAAATTAGTCAATTCCTAATAAGCAAGTGTATAGTATGAAATAAACCATGACTTCCTGCTTTCTTTAGGCCGGGGCTACAATGCAATTGTTGAAAATTATAAATGGTAATTATTAGAGATAGAATGTAACTACATTACTATATGCTGATGGTCTGTTTTTAGGTGTTGCGTGAATGAATCGTTAGTTGTTGAAAATGTGAAATGTTGAAAGAGAAATGGATAGATATTGATTGGAATAATATTATGGCCACATGATATGTTGTGTTCCTTTTTTGGACAGTGGATCTTGATTAGGTTCATCCTCTCCGCCCAATTTGATGTCTTCTCCTTCAACTTCTCTATGCTTCTTTAACCAAAAAGAGGGCTGGGGTGGAAAGCTTAAAGTTTTATCCATCTTAACTATAAGATCAGAATTTTCAAAGATGATTCTTGTCATGCTGTGAAAAATATTGTAAAACCGTCCTTTTACTAATACTTGATAAATAAATCTCTAACTTTACTTTCCTAAAAAAAACTTTGGCTCCGTTGATTCGATGAAAACTTTTTTCGAAAAATGTTTTCTTATGTTGTATGTTGTTTGAAAACAGAAAATGTTTTCCCGAAAAATATATTTTTTAATGTTTGTTGTATAATGAAAAATTCAAAGTTGGGAAAATGTTTTCCACACCTTTTGTTTTCTTAAGTATTTTTGGAAAATGACTTACAAAATAAAAAAAAGAAAACCTTTTTCAAAATTTAACCAAACACCATTATGTGGCCAAATTTGCCTTAGCCACCAATATCGCCACCATCCGCTACCACTAATATTACTTTATATAACATGCTAATAAAGATATATTTGAAACATAAATATTATTCGTAAAAACCGTCATTTTAAACATGTATTTTAATTTTGCTTTTTAAACAAGTTTTTAAGTAAACATGGTTTTGACTTTTAATTCGCCTCGTAGAAAAAACAAGTACCAAATATGAAAACTTTTTTCAAAAAATGTTTTTTTACGTTGTATGTTGTTTGAAAACGGAAAATATTTTCCCGAAAAACATATTTTTTGGTGTTTGTTATATAATAAAAATTTTAAAGTTGGGAAAACGTTTTCCACGCCTTTTGTGTTTTCTTAATTATTTTTGAAAAATGACTTACGAAATAAAAAAAAAAGAAAACCTTTTTTAAAATTTAACCAAATACCATTATGTGTGGCCGAAGCTGCCTTAGCCACCAACACCGCCACAGTCCGCTACCACTAATATTACTCTATATAACATGATAATAGAAATATATTTGAAACATAAATATTATCGTAAAAATCGTATTTTTAAACACGTATTCTAATTTTGAAATGAATAGAGTACTTATCAATTTTAGCGAATAAATATGATTTCAAACGACACAACCGAATTCCACACAAGAAAAACAAGACCCAATTGTTTTTTAAACAAGTTTTTAAGTAAACATGGTTTTGACTTTAATTCGCCTCGTAGAAAAACAAGTACCAAAGGTGTGATTAGGAAAGAAGAAGCATCATTCCACACTGCTTTATACAAGAGCAAAAAGATTTACTTCATTACGAGTTTAGGATGCATTTGATTGTTCAATTGATCCCTTTGGAGTTGCAAAAGGTAAATTTGATTATGATCGAAATATTTTATACATTGTTAGTACTTCATAATTGCATAATAGAAAGTGTAAAAACAATCGAACACTTTATTTTTTTAATTGAGATAAATTAAACATTTACCAAATATCTAAAAAAAACTATTACTAACTAATCACTTACACTATAATATGCAAAAATTTTATATACATGTATATACATATAATTCCAAAACCACACACATAGCTCATCTAGTACAGTTCAAGTCAAGTATCATATCCTTTCTTCATGCTCACATTCTCCTTTTGTAGTTGCCCCTCGTTGTCCTTTCATCAACTTTATCATAGTTAAGTCAAGACCAATTAATCCTAACCGTTCAATCTTCGTACCACCTTTGATTTTAAAAGCCATATACTCATAACTTAACTCGATATAAGTATATTAATACAACTTGCATGCTTATTCTTTTCTTCCTCCATGCAAAAAGATCCTTCGTCCTTCTTACCTCCCCCATGCCCCGGCAACCCTATAGTATAAACATATGCATGTACTATATATATTTTACCTACTCTCAAAATCCCTCTATTCATACTACTAAAAACCAATATCTTGATTTTTTTTTCTTTTTCCATTTGTTGCCGGATTATGGCTTCCTCCGATGATCATATACCGATTCATTTTGCTACGACACCGCAGGATCGTCCGATCAAGCGGCACCACACGGCCCGGTACTACGTGCACCGGGTCAAAGAAAGTTTAACCACAAGGGTATCCAAATTCATTTGTTCCATATGTCTTGGGCTTGTATTTTTTGTTGGCATAATTTTGTTTATCGTTTATCTAAGTTTACGCCCACATCGGCCCAGGTTCTTTATCAATGAGTGTTCGATCCCGGCCTTAGCCCAGCCCAATGGGTTCGAGAATGCTGAACTAACATTCAACATTACGGCCCGTAATTCAAACCATAAGATTGGGGTTTACTATGATGAAATGCAGGTAAGTGTGTTTTATGATGATCAAAAAATAGGTGGACGGCCAGTATTGTATCCCTTTTATCAAGAGCCCAAAAATACAACACTGATCATAAGTACATTGAGTGGGACCACCTTGACGGTGACTAATGCCCGTTGGATGCAATTCTTGGCTGATCGGACGCGAGGGAAGGTGATCTTCCGGCTGGAAATAAGCTCAACCATCCGATTCAAGATCTCGACATGGGATAGCAAGAAACATAAAATGCATGCCAATTGTCAAGTAGGGGTTGGGCCAGATGGCTCAATGTTAGCAAATTATAAAGAACAAAGATGTCCCACCTATTTTACTTAGGGGTGTCGAGTTTATGTAAAATGAGATCCTAACTATTTTCACTTTTATTTATTTTTTGTAATATTTGATCAACATGTTATTTGATGTATTATATTTTTTTTTCCTGTTAAATATTTACTTTTATATTCGGATTTTGAGTGTCTGGGGTTGGATTCAATTAGTAAAAGTAACATTTGTCTTTTAGTTCATCATATATATATATATATATATATATATATATATATTGCTTACAAGATGCACCCACTTGAGATGAAGAGGCAAACGTTCGAGTCATAAACCTTTGGCAGCAATTGAGTGTTTTAAAGTTGGTTATATATTTAATTATTACCAACTTAACTCTAATGTACAACTGAAGTCGCAAAACTCGAAAATGAATAGAGAGAATATAATTATATCGGTTAATTATCCTGCCTAATTCAAATTTAGTAAATAATAACCCACTTGTACTCATTCTTTCCGTATGCTCCGTACTCTTAATTACAACCACAAATTTTAATTTTATTCAACTTCAATTTATTTTGGTTTCGGTTTTTCATAGGGACCAACCTCCCACCTGCACTCACTCTTTCCGTATCGTCCCTGTTCTTAAGTTCAACCACAAATGTTAAACCTGATTAACAAAACCTATTCATGTATTACTGTATTAGTTAAATCTAGGAAAACTTAGACATGTGATTAATAAGGTGTCATTTGTTTAAATTTAAATTTTAAAAATTATAGGTTATCACCATATAATTTATAATATAAAAATTTAAAATTTCTAAAATTTAAGTCAAAATAAACGAAACTTAAGACTCTAGATATATATCATTTCTTCGCTGAATAAATATATATTTAGTGTTTAGTGAGGGGTTAAATTAAGTATATAAGCCAACAAGGGCTCTGGCTTTGGAACTATACCAGGCACATATAATTGTAATAGATTGTTTGAGGCCTCAAGTAAACCAACACAAACAAGAAAAGCACAAACTTAACATGGGCTCTTGTCTTTGTAACTTTACTAAAAGCAAAATGCACAATGTTCCATTCAGTTTCCATTTCTTCAACTCAAAACTTTCTTATACCTTCCAACAAAAGCATCAACAATAACACTGCAAATTGTTCTGTACTTGCATACAAACCTCATTGCAGAAGATCAAAATATGATTGGACCTGGTAGCTTCCGATTTTGGCTTCTCCAGATCATAGTCGTCTCCAGTCTCCTTGCTTTATTGCTGTGGCTTGGTTTGCGCCCCAAAACTCCCACCTACATTATCTCGGACTTCAATCTCCAGAATGCTACTCTCTCCTTCAACCTTGAGATTCAAAATCCAAATAGAGACTCTAGTATCTATTACGACGACATTTTGTTGATGTTTAACTGTAATGAAGACACCATTGGACAGAGAACAAAACCACACTTTCATCAGGGAAAAAATAAGAGACACACCATAAGGGATCAAGTGGAGGTTAATGCAAAGGTATGGAGAACACTGAGTAATGCTATATCAAATGGAACATCTGAAGTGAAGGCAGATTTAAATACCAGGATTCAGTATAAGACAGTGGGTATTAAAAGTAAGCATCATAAGTTGCACATGGAAGGTATTTTACAGATTGGATCAGATGGGAAGCTTTATAAGAAGAAGAAGATTAAATTGAAGCATTCTTCTAAGAAGTTGAGAATAAAGTTTACATGATCATTTGATCAGCTGATAACAGAAAAAATGGCAGTACATTTCTGTAATATCAGTGAATATTCTTGTAATAGTTGGAGGCTTAGGCAGTATATTTCTGGCACAAGTATGTTTTATCAATCATGCAACAAATATATTTTATCAATCATGCATATTTAAGATGATTCTGGTATGGAATATTATTTCTATTCTAGGGCTATTTTTATTTGCAGTAACTATTGATTTTACATTATCAATTATAACTCAGGATTATGACAGCAATATCATTGTTTTTATGCACAATAAATTAAACTAATTTATGAATGTTATATATCCTGTTAATGAAGCACTCATCATCTAATGGAGAAGCTTAATAAGGGAGACAAGTATTGGTACAAACTCAACTTGCTCAAATAAATGATTCAAGCACATGACCAATCCCAAAACATGTAACTCTCCATGAGGACCAACTGAGAATGTTAAGAGTATGTTCAATAATATATATAAATAGATAATTACTGGAAATATATAAAATACATATTACTGCAGAGAGTTTGAAAGTACCACTTGTCTGAAAAAAGTAGAAGAAAACATTTCAACACCAAAACGGCAGAGTGTTCTCAGTTATCTGGGATAGACTCCGGTTATTAATGATTCGTCAACTGACCATGCCATTGATTTCCAAGTGAATTGATGTGGTCCGTATTTTTCTGACATTTCCAACTCTGTCTTGTACTGAGTGAAGAATGGAGGCTGCTGAGGTAAAGGCATATCAATAGAGAAATTGTTAAGCATTAGAAGTACTGATCCCATTGAAGGCCTAGCATCCACATCTTCTTGAACACACAATAGCCCAATATCGATGCATCTGATGACTTCATCTCTTGAAAAAGAATCTGTTAGCGAAGGATCCATCATTTCCAGTGGTGTACCATCCCTCACAAGTTTCCAAGCCTGCGCCAAAAGTGAAAAAAAAAAAAAGGAAAACCAGTTTACTGATGCATTATTTGATGGGAGATCATAATTTATTACTGGTATAAACTCACGTAGCAGAGAAGATCCTCGGCATGGTCTTTACAATAGAAACTCGAGTTCTTTTTCCCAGTAATGATCTCAAGAACTAAGACACCAAAACTGAAGACATCCGACTTGACAGAGAATTCTCCATGCATTGCGTACTCTGGAGACATGTAGCCACTGCAATAAGGGTAAATCGAGTTAATGTTAGCGTATGTGGTGAATAGAGTTTATAAGAAATGAAATATAGATCTTGATTTCATTTATAATCAATCTTTAAAACTATCAGAACATGGAGGTTGAAGGGAAAAATAGACTTACTATGTTCCAACAATTCTTTTGGTATTTCCTTCGGTTTGATCCATCTGAAATATTCGTGCCATGCCAAAATCTGAAATTTTTGGGTTCATACCCGCATCTAGCAAAATATTGCTAGCTTTGAGATCCCTATGGATAATTCTTAACGGAGAATCTTCGTGAAGGTAAAGTATTCCTCTAGCAATCCCATCAATAATTTTGTGACGTTTTGACCAATTCAGCATTCCTCGTCTGTCAGGATCTACATTCAACATGATTTTTATCTTTATTTATGTAATTAGTCTGGAAATCAAGGAACTAGTAACTTTAACTACATTGTTATGAGTCTTTCCACCTATATTTACGAGAGAATGACTTTAATTTTGATTCCTAAAATGGTCAGTTTAACTAAAGAATTAAGACACGCATACTATAAATATGAAAAATCGACGACTAATGTTGCATTTGAATTGCACAAACGGAATATAGGAGGAAATACGAAAAATTAGAAGATATTTGATAAAATGTTATGGTGTTGCGAGAGATGGGAGATATACAATAAAAGATCATTAGTCCTCCTTTTCTAAGGAATGAAGTTGGCCATTGTGGAAATGTGGTTGGAATGATTTATCCTATCATTCTCTACTACATCATCTCTCGATGATTACATATCTTCTTCTCCAGTACTCTTTACCAAATTCATTTGACTTCATCTTCCATTCAAGCAATTTAAACACAGCGCATGGATGTTATCACCTGATTACTGGATTTACATGACTGTTACTGGCAACCATACTCCATGCTTTTAAATTTGCACTGAATAAGCATTTGGGATGCATAGTATTAACAACATTTGGTACTTAGTTGCAATTCCAACGTTTTGGTATTAAGTTGTGAAAGTAGTCTTAGTGTGTTTGTTGTTCAACCATAAGAGTATCTCAAGCAATGTTTTTTCACACATGACATGAACTATAATTGTGCTTACCGAACAAAATGGAGTCGAGGCTTCTGTTAGGTATATATTCGTAGATGAGAATCTTTTCCTCTTTTTCGAGGCAAAATCCCAAAACTTTCACAAGATTTCTATGTTGAAGCTTGGCCACTAAAATAACCTCGTTCTTAAATTCTTCTACACCTTGTTGGGAGCTTTTGGATAACCTTTTCACCGCTATATCTTGCCCATTAGCAAGAGCACCCTGGATTATTAGCAACCAAGATAATTAGACAAACTCTAGCTTTTATTATTAATCACATAGTAAGAGACAGTACTCTAGACCAGCAATTTTCTTACCTTGTATACCTCGCCAAACCCTCCTTCCCCTATCTTTTTATCTGCGGACAAATTGTTTGTAGATGATAAAATTGTGCCAAAATCAAACTGCAATGCTTTTAAAGTTGTAATTTCTTTCCCAACTACACAAGAGAGTTGCAAACTTCAATTCTTCAGCTCGTTGACAAGGAAAAGCATATATATATAATAATGCTTAAAGTGAAAAGAATTAGGTTATGCATCATACATACCTTCCTCTTCTGAAATATCGTCTCTTTTCCTCAGTTTCCTTACTAAGTAACAGTAGCCTAAGCCAAGAAGCATCACTAGAGCACAAATTGAAGCAACAACTGCGGCAACTACTTGAGATGAAATCTTTGTTGTACCTGCATAAACTTTTCTTTTTTGATCAGCAAAAGGAATAATATTATTTCAAAGCTCGCCAAAAGTACAGAGGATAACAAGTCCTAGAGAAAATCAATATGTCTTTAGGATATCAAACATATGGTTTGATGTAGATTAGCTGTATTGCCAGTGTAGTTGGTTATGCATGGTTTTGTGTCTAGTTGGATAGATTTGTACTAGGCCTTGTGTATTGTTTTAGAGGTTGCAGGTTACAGCTTTATATATATTACCAGGAGAGTGAAAATTTACCTCTGCGCTTTGTCAAAGAAGTGGGATTTATTAATACTGGCGAAGGTTCGGGAGCAGCTTCTAACTCCTTGAAGAATGAGTATGACTCAAAACGAAAATTACAAGTCGGAAACAAAACCCTAAAACCTCTGCTCTCACTAATGTTTACATGTAGCGGCAAACTTGTAGCAAGTCGAAGGCATCGATTACAATCAGTCTCAGATAAGTCTGGTACACATTGTGCTAGTCCATATAGAGTTATTTCACTAGTAATGTTAGCTGTTTGAGTTGCAAACCCCTTAACGTGGTACGCGTTTGATGATTCCTGCTGGCTTGACGCTTTATATACCAACTGATCCATTATGTTCCGTTGATATTCCTGAAGCAATTTTTCTTGTGTCTTATTCGATGTCCTCCACCATTTATAGAGTGGTTCCTTATCTAATTGCTTCTCACTGCCCGAGGAGAATAAAGTCTGGTTCTGTGTATTCCACATAAAAATCCAAAATCTCTCATCTTCTGTGGAGAAAGTAGAATAAGAAGACTGGCTGGCATAGCGCAACATGCAGATATCGTACCAAATAATCGCCTGTTTCCTGTTGGGGCATCGCATGACAATTTCTTCCGTGGCTGTGGATACACAGTTTTGACAATCATTGATTCTAATATCTCCTCGGCAGAGAGATAAACCATAAACGGTACTATTCAGAGAAGCATGATCCCCTGAAGTGGCTTTAAAGTACCCTTTGTTTTGCGTAGCATTGGATGAAATAGCAGATAAGAGGGTATTGAGGTTGGCCCTATAAGTGCTATTGGGAGCGAATGAACTTGTGTTGGGACATATATGATAGAGGTACTCAGCTTCAGATTGAGCTGTACTAGGACTAGGCATAAAGATAATATGAACCAAAAAATAAAGTGCCAACAAGGAATTTTGGAGCCTCCACATACTGATGATGAGTTCATAGCAAGCAAGGCCAGGGATAAAATTCAAGAAATGGATGGAGTACATGTGTATATTGGAACTAAGGAAGCATAATGCTATGTTAATTGCTGTAAAACTCGGCACTTGATTCCATCTTTCTTCGAAGGTGCCTCAATAATTAATTTTCCACATAGACTTGTCAAGTGAGTTCATCTGTTACGTCATATATGAAATGTATAATTTCTGGGCAAGACTAGCAACCCAATCTCTACGAGTCAAGAATTTCATTAACTTTTCTATTTGGCTTGGTGCACACTATTTTCCATTATTTTCTGATGTGCTGATTGCATTGACTTCACCTCTGAAAAGTTGTTTTTGGGACCTCCTGGATGGCTGGGTGGCTTGGCTAGCTAGCTGACACGTCCCGTCTTTGAAGTAACATGTACATCGATGAATACAGACAATGACATCAACTATCTATTGCGTAAAGTCTGTATGGAACCAACACAGAAATTCCACATAATGAATGGATAGTATCATTTGATGGACATGTATATACCACCCTTTTGAAGTATCTTCTCCTGTAAATGAACCTCTTGGGTCAACTTTTCACTGGGAATATAAGATTACGTGTTAGCAAACTCTTAGATATATACAATTAAGCAAGTAGAAACAAAAAATGGCTTCCTTGAGATCCCTTCTGATTCTCTTGATTCGTTCTCTGATGTTCCACATAAAACATAGCCTAGTCCAGGCGCAACCCATTTACATAAACAAAATCTGCCCAAATCCTTCTACTTATGTACCTGGTAGCTTATTCGAAAAAAACCTTAATAACTTCCTAGTGCAGCCACTTCTCACAAATCGTACTGATGAATCGAGTACTATTATTTTTACTAATACAACTCAAGGTAACTTCCCTGATGAAGTTTATGGTATCTTCCTTTGTAGAGGTAATCTTGCAGCCCAGAAATGCCAAAAATGCATCGAAACTGCTCAAGGGGCCATCTCGAAAGAGTGTCCCTTAAGTAGAAATGCAACCATATGGTACGATGAATGCTTGATACGCTACTCTGACAAAAATTTCGCCTCTATAAAGGAAGATTATCCACAAGTCGTTACATCAGGTACATCAAATGTTACCGATGGTAACAATATTGATCAAATTCAGAAAAACTTTTCAAGGACGTCCGATGATCTAATTAACCAAGCAAGTTTCACTACTTCTAGTGAAATGTATGCTAGCACTGTGCTCAATTTCACCAACTTTATCAAGTTATCCGTCATGGTTCAGTGTATACCAGATTTAGAACCTGTAGATTGTCAATTCTGCCTTAAAAATTGTTTGGGAACTAGCTTTAATAAGAGCGGGCTAACGGTTCTTACACCGAGCTGTAACATTAGGTATGAACTGTACTCGACCAAAACGACTGGACAACACAATGACAGCGGTATGTATTAGATCTTCATGCGAAGTGTTGTTGAATTTTGTTCTGTCTAGCTTCTATTTTGAATAGCTACAAATAATTTGTTATTGTGGTGCCAGAGCTATTATTGTTGACATAATTATGTTTTGTCTTGTACTAACAGCAAAAGGCAGGAAAAAAACAATAATTAGTATTGTTGGAAGTTTATCAGCATCTTCAGTGGTAGCACTATTCGGAATTTCTCTTTGTTATCTCAGAAGAAGGAAAAGTAAAAAGAATGGTTCGTTATGCTTATCTTTGTGATTGTAAACTACTACATTCATTCATCAATCAGATATCCAATTTCAGTTTTAATCATTTAAAATTTGAGAAACACTTCTGATTTTAGATTAGTTTTGCATAAAGTTTATGATTGGATCCACAAGTAGATAATGAATATGTGATTTCCCTTTTAAATTGTTACAAGATAATAGAAATATGGGTAATTTTAGATAAAAAAATGACAAAGATAATAATTTCCCTTTTTTGTATTACTGTATATATAGTTTCATCATAAGGGAATTATAATATTGTCACCTACTTAACTCTGAAATGCAGAGAAACAGAACTTCCAAATGTTTCAATTACTTCACTTGACCGAAGAGAAGCCTTCTGATGAGTTCTCTGGTGAAGCTTTTCTCGGAGAAACCCAAACCGAGTCCCAGGATTTGCCTTTGTTTGGGTTAGATCTCATTCGTACAGCAACATATCAATTTTCCGAGGAGAACAAACTTGGACAAGGTGGATTTGGGCCAGTGTACAAGGTAAAATTCGAGTAACTTTAAAGATGTAATGCAAAATTGTTAATTCCCATTGTTTGAAAAGCTTCAAGCACTTTATTGATCTGTAAGTCACTTGTAGGGTATACTGGAGGATGGGAAGGAAATTGCAGTAAAGAGACTTTCCAAAAGTTCAGGTCAAGGGCTAAAAGAGTTCATGGCTGAAGTTACTTTAATTGCAAGATTAAAACACCGAAATCTTGTCAGACTTTTAGGCTGCTGCTTGGAAGCAAAAGAACTACTTCTTGTCTATGAGTACATGCCAAACAAGAGCTTAGATGTCTTCCTCTTTGGTTTGGTCCTTCAACTATAGTTATCCTCAAGCTACATTACTCTTAATTTGTGTTTGATATGTTTTAGTTCGAGTTTTTTAATTTTTTTCTATTTACAGGAAATACAATGATTATAATCTAACACTTACATATATGCTAGATTCAACGAGAGGAGCAGAATTAGATTGGAAGATGAGACATGGAATCATTAAAGGAATTGCTCGAGGCATGTTGTATCTACACGAGGATTCTCGCCTAAAAATAATTCACAGAGATCTCAAATCTAGTAATGTTTTGCTAGACCATGAAATGAACCCCAGGATATCTGATTTCGGAATGGCCAGGATTTTCGGGAGTAATCAAAATGAAGCCAATACAAACAGAGTTGTTGGAACATTGTAAGCTCTAAAACAGATTCATCCTTCAAGTGTTAAATGTCTACTGCATCTAATTATGTTGTCAAAAATTGTGATTTAATGATTTCAAAGCGGATACATGGCCCCCGAGTACGCAATGAAGGGAATATTTTCGGTTAAGTCGGATGTATTCAGCTTCGGAGTTCTCCTACTAGAGATAGTTAGCGGAAAGAGGAACAGCCGCTTTCATCTTACTGGAAATGGCAACAACCTTCCTACATTTGTATGTTCCTACGCCTTGATTATCATTTTAACAAATTCAATTCTCGTACAAACACTTGATACCACATAACAAAGATCCTAATAATATCGACAGGCGTGGAAATTATGGACTGATGGCAAGGGACTGGAGCTGATGGATATGTTATTGAAGGACTCTTATGTGGAAAATGAGGTGCTGAAATGCATACATGTTGGTTTATTATGTGTTCAAGAAGATCCTGCACTTAGACCTACTATGTCATCTGTAGTATTTATGCTCGGAAGTGATAAAATGACACTTCCTCAACCAACAGAACCTGCATTTTCAGTTGGACGAGTTATTCCATCTGATCAGCCCCAAATTTCGCAAGCTAATAATATAGGTTCTTCTGTTAATGAAGTTACTCTCTCCAATGTCATCCCTAGGTGAATTAAGTAATTGTTACTTCTATTATTCCGTCTATTTTCACAAAACTACATCCCCACATTTGTGTACAGAAAAATGAAAGCTGCAAATTTTATTTGGAAGGCATGTTTTTACGTTCAAGTGTTGAACTAATACTGATCATTTTTGTAATAAATTGCACTTAATATAGTCTAGGATAAGTCATTTTACTTTATCATCTCTGCTAAATTAAATAACTATAACGGCTCTACTTAGTTTAAGCATTAATTATTTAAATACCTATACTTGTATTATAAGTAAAGAGTAGTCAGCGTTGTGACCATGTTATTGCTACTTGCTTTTGAATTTCTACAATTCTATCCGGTACAAATAATAAAAGCCACGAGATATTAGTAACTGTTTTTATCACTGCGCAGTGATAGAAAATCAACTTTGATGGAGGGTAAGAAAAGATTAGGGGGGATCTCGTACCTAACCACTCCCGTCTCTTTCGACTTCAGGTCTTCGAACAACCCACTAATCAACTTAATTGGACCCAATGGATAATGTGGTCAAAATTGTCTGCTTGACTAGCCTGTGTATGTCAATCACCTCGTACAAGTTTTTAAAATTCTCATCTGGTGCAATTAATTAAATGAGCTCACTAAATACATATATGGTTTCATTCATAGAGAGAAATTTAAATGCATACGCTAGATAATTTACTTGACTCTGCATCAACTTCACACCTATGGTGGGTCTCATTAGTAAGCTTACAACTTCGCTTGCCGTATACAAATATACTCCGTATAAAACTTCCGTACACGGGTAAAATTTTTAATGATATAACTACAAAAATTAAATAGAAAGTTAGATAAATAAATATATTCTAAATCGGACTTACAAAATGTGTTTCATCAATTTGAACCATTCCCCTTCCGAGTGCAATGTACTCCCCAGATGTTTTTACACAAACACAGCAAAGTCGGCAATTTCAGAAAGAATAGCACTGCATTGAGGTCGTGATCAGGAAGGTACAAACGTAATTTCTTACGTTTGTTAGGTTTATTTCAGTTTAAATTTTAGATGATTTGGATTCTGACAATGACACAAGAATCCAAAATCTCTAAAATTTAAACCAAAACAAACGAGGTCATCATCTGGGATAGACACTTGTAATGGATAAATCATCGACAGAGCATAGCATCGAGGTGGATGTAGATTGATTTGATTTTAATGTCTCTGGTGTATGGATTTCAGATCTGCTGTGTGCCACGAACGGTGGCTGACGAGGCAGGGGCATGGTGACAGAGTAACTGGAGAGCATCATAAGCACTGATGCCATAGAAGGCCTAGCAGCAACATCTTCTTGAACACACAGTAACCCAATATTAATGCATCTAATTACTTCATTTTTTGAATAAGAATCTGTCAAAGTAGGATCCAATAATTGCAATGGCGTGCTATTCCTCCACTGTTTCCAGGCCTGTTGAGAACATTTTGGAGTGTTATACTGAAGATTTAGTATTTTTATAGGACTAAAAGTTTGGTCTTGAACTCACATAGCCGAGGAGATCCACGGCACCATCTGATTGATAGAAACTAGCATTTCTTGTCCCGCTAATGATCTCCAGAACCAGAACTCCGAAACTGAAGACATCTGACTTCACAGAGAATTGTCCACGCATTGCATATTCCGGGGACATATAACCACTGAAATTAAAACAAGAAGTTATATTTATAATTACTGATGAACTAGTGAAAGTATTTTATTGTAGAGAGGCTATAGAAACTTACTATGTTCCTACTATTCGACTTGTATTTCCTTGAGTTTGATCCACTCCAAAAATTCTAGCCATTCCAAAATCCGAAATTTTTGGGTTCATATCTTCATCTAACAAGATATTGCTAGCTTTGAGATCCCGATGGATAATTCGTAGTCGAGAGTCTACATGAAGATAAACCATCCCTCTGGCAATTCCTTCAATAATTTTGTAGCGAATTGGCCAATCTAACTCTAATTTTCTTTTGGGATCTACATTCATCACAATATTTTTAGTTAATATGCCAATCTAAAATATTTAGTCAGAACATAGAAAAAGGCTAGGATTCAAACCATCAAAGCTCTCAACATGGAAATTGGTCAATACTTTTAAGTACCCTAAACCTTACAAGTACTATTAGACCAACATCGATCATGCTTTTCTTGCAACTACATTGTCAGGACAATCACAACAAATATGAGAAATTAATGATCAAATTAAAACATGTTATAGATCAGAGAGCGCCTAACCAAACAAAAAGGTGTCGAGGCTTTTGTTGGCAATATATTCGTAGATGAGAATCTTTTCGTATCCTTGTAGACAAAATCCCAGAAGCCTTGTAAGATTTCTGTGTTGAAGCTTGGCCACCAGAACAACCTCGTTCTTAAATTCTCTTGCACCTTGTCCCGAATATTTTGACAGCCTTTTAACTGCTACTTCTTCTCCATTATCAAGTACACCCTGAAAATATGCAATAACACTTGATCAGATCAATTATTAGACCGAATTGTTGTCATTAATCTTACATTTCACGATCACCCAAAAAAGTTCTAAGGTTCAAGAACCTCTGCATCCGGATTTTGAATCATTCAGAACTTCTAATATCTTTGAAATTAGCACCACCAAATTTGTACTTGAGAACAAAAGATTTCGAACTGTGCACCTGAAAGACGTCGCCAAATCCTCCTTCACCTATCTTATTATCAAGAGAGAAATTATTGGTAGCTGCTACAATTGTGCCAAAATCAAATTGCAGGGACTCTATAGCTTTAGTATCATCGTCATCTGCAGCAAATTTCAAGAAATTAAGTAAAAAACATCTCTATTAATATTCACAAACCAAAACCATGTCATTTCATATCTGCAAATTTCCAAATCAGCTTATCTTTACCAGATTCTCCTTTTGGAATGCTATCCATTTTGCTCTCTTTTTTAACGAAGTATCGATAGCCTATGCCAAAAATCACCACTGAAACACATATCGGAACAACAATGCCAATAATAGTTTTGGATGAAACCCCTCCTTTCCCTATATAATTCATTATTTGATCAGAATCTGAGGCAATTATCAAATATAAAAGAGGAACAAGTTTCAATGATCTCCAATTATACGAAATTCATCGATTGTGTACTAAAAACTAATCGATAAATTAGTTCTTGTCATGAAACCTCACTGGGCCTTGAGAATTAAAACCTCAGTTAGGTGAGAATTATAAGAGTTGGATGAGAATTAGGTTAAAATTAGAGGGAATTTCGCCGATCAAAAAAAAATTTAGTTTTTGTCATGAAATTTGTTGTACCTTCACTCGATCAATTACCTTTAGGCTTTGCTGATGAGCTTGAAGCCGGAGGCGGTGGTATAACTGGCGCTGTGTCGGGATTGCTATAAAAGCGAGAAATGTCATACCGTATATTACAACTTGGAAGTAAAACCCTGCTTGCTTGCTTTCCATAGCAGCACTGTGGCAGTGTAACTATGGCCTCTTGAAAGCACTGATTACAGTCGCTCCACGATAAATCCGGTGTACATTGTACTAATTCATACACAGTTATCTGATTATTGAAGTTAAAATTTCTCGTTCCGAACCCCTTAATCTGTTCACCATTTGATGATTCAATGTTGCAAGCCGTGGCCGCCAAGTCCGACAGACTACTTCCTAGTACTTGCTGAAAGCGAGTTTGGTCGGCGGAGATGTTTGTTGTACTAGGAATATACTCCCATGGATCACCATCTTTGGTGGAGAAAATATAGTCGTTAGAGTAACGGATCAAGCACTCGTTGTACCAGATAGTCGCATCTTTTTGATTGGGGCATCGGCTGAGAATTTCTCTACTAGCTGTTGATACGCAGTTTTGACATACTTTTGTGGCGACGTCTCCGCGGCAGAGAGACAGGCCGTAAGCGATGTTTGGAGGATCACGGCCAGCGGTGGAGTTGTAGAAACCTCTGTTTTTTGTAGAGTTTGATGTAAGGGATGAGAGGACGAGGTCGAGATTGGATTTAAAAGTGCTATTGGGAGTGTAAGTCGAAGTGTTGGGACAAAAATGAGAGAGGTACTGTGGTGCAGATTGAGCACTACTGATAATAATGAAGCTGAGGAGCAACAGAAGTATGGATTGAACCACGATTTTCATGCGGAAGATGCACATAGTCACACGAATCTTTTTGTTTGAGCAATTTTTTAAGACCACGAATGGAAGTTGTGAACGTTCTGTTGAGTGTGGAAAAGACTTATTTTGACTCGTTGAGTCGGCGTCCCGAGGTTCGTTAGCTGATCTAGCTGACGCTAGTACGTATATATGTTGAACGTCACGAACAACGTGTGTACGCTAGCTACTTAACACGACACCTCATTTATATATCTGACAATGAATATCATAAGTTCAACCCTCTCTCTTCCAAAAATATAAATACATCTTCATTTCAAACTGATGTTTTTTAAAAATATTTTTTATATTTTAAATATATTTTTACTATCATCTTATTTTAAGTAATAACAATTATAGTTATGTACGGACCACTAAATAATGAAATTAATTGAAATAATTAAATAATATAATGATATTTTAAAAAACTTCCTGTTATAATCTAAAAATAAAAACGGAACGTTAATTTAGAATAATCAAAAAGATAATATGTATTTTTAATTTTTAAACCAAAGAAATAAAGGGCAACAAAAAAAAACATTTGTCTCTAATTTTGGAATCAAAGGGATAAATCATTTAGTAAAAAACACCTGCTAATATATAGTGACAAATGAATAATATGGGGGAACATGTATGACTTGGCCTTTGACATCACTAATGATAGATTATCTCTTTTAAAAAGTGAAAAAATTAAGACCAAACTAAAAAATGATGATTAAATTTTTAGACAGTGACACGTGGCAACTGCCAATAAGATTCTAAGCCCCTGCCCTGCCTATTCAGTTCTGTGACCTTAAGTCTTCCTTTCAATCTTTACAATGTTTTTCTCTTGAGGTGCTATATTACTGTAGCAAGAAAATATAAAATTATTGCCATGATAATTAGTGCGACACGCATTAAATTGAAAAAGTGTCACTAAAATGTATAAATAAATTCAGATTCTAGTGAATGCAAAGAAAACTCGTGGATTCTTGGAGTGGTGGGATTTATTTATTACTTATTATTATTATTTTAAGATCGGAGTGGTGGAACTTGTAGAGAAATTGGAAGTGGTTTTAAACATACTGCATATATTAGGACTTCTTCAATGTGCACGCAACACACGCATAGGTTCTTGATTCCTCCAACAACATGTGTCAATCGAAACATTTGACATTTTATGCTTGTGGAATATACATCATTTAATTAAGCTACAACTTTTTCCAACTAAGTAATAATTATGACGACTTGTACCAAACAACAGGATTAACAACTTATTCATTACGGAGTTTCTCAAATACTTGACAACTTTTTCACTAAATTATCTGGCATAGACCCCAGTAATGGATGCATCATCAACAGACCACGGCACTGAGTTGCTCGTAGACTGATCTGATTTGAATCCTTCTGGTGTCGTGGATTCTGTGATGCTCTGGTTGTAAAACGGCGGCGGTTCTGGGGGCATGTGTACAGTGACAGTGTTACTAGTAAGCATCATGAGCACCGATGCCATGGAAGGCCTGGCCTCAACATCTTCCTGAACACAGAGTAATGCGATGTTGATGCATCTAATGGCTTCGTTACTCGAATAAGATTCTGTTAATGTCGGATCCATCAATTCCAATGGAGTGTTGTTCTTCCAAAGTTTCCATGCCTGTGGAAAAAATGTTACAGAGAGTTACAAATAGAGGAACCAAAAGATATCCGCGTAAATTAATTTTAGATTAGTTGAATATACTCACATGGCCGAGGAGATCCTCAGCACGGTCTGATTCGTAGAAACTAGTATTCTTTTTACCACTAATGATCTCCAAAACAAGTACTCCGAAACTGAAGACATCTGATTTCACAGAGAATTGTCCATGCATTGCATATTCCGGAGACATGTAGCCACTAAAATTCAGACAATAGAGTTACAAAATGTCATTTGTGCTGCTTGTTTAAACTGTGAGGCACTTAATTTCATTGACTCGTAGACCAAAAATATACCGATAGTGAAAACGAGGAAAAGGGCCAAAAGAGCTATACTTACAAGGTTCCAACAATTCTACTTGTATTTCCGTGTGTTTGATCCACACCAAATATCCTCGCCGTGCCAAAATCTGAAATTTTAGCGTTCATGTCTTTGTCTAGCAAAATATTGCTAGTTTTGAGATCCCGATGGATAATTCTTAATTGCGAATCTTCATGAAGATAAACCATTCCTCTGGCAATTCCTCCTATAATTTTGTATCTTTTGGACCAATCCAATAGTCTTCGTCTCTCAGGATCTACATTATCATGACGTATTAGATGCTTTAAACTTAATAGACAATGTGAAAATTCAAAACGAAATGCCAAAGTATTAGAATGATGAACATGCAATGTAGAGTGCCTAACCGAACAAAATGTGGTCAAGGCTTTTATTGGGAATATAATCGTAGATGAGAATCTTTTCCTCTTCTTGTAGGCAAAATCCCAAAAGCCTCACAAGATTTCTGTGTTGAATCTTAGCGACTAAAACGACCTCATTCTTGAATTCTTGTGCACCTTGTCCTGAGCTTTTTGATAGCCTCTTTACTGCAATTTCATTCCCATCAGGCAAAACACCCTGGGAGTGAACAACCATAGTATCAGATAATTCATTGCTTATCGCGTTTTCATGAATCTCACAGATACCTGTGACATAGAAATTACATCTAAAATTCTCTCTTTGTACCTTAAAGATCTCACCAAACCCTCCTTCACCTATCTTGTTATCAGGTGAGAAGTTGTTTGTAGCCACTTGAATTTTCCCCAAATCGAATTGCAAGGATTCTGGGATAATAATTTCGTCGTCATCTGTATAGACAGTCAAATATGACATATTGGTTCAATATATGTAATATAACCACTAGAAAAAGCATAACTATGAATTTTCCGGATCAGAATTTGCTATTGAAACAAGTCGGTGCGCCTTTACCAATTTGGTCTGTCGAAGCAGCATCTTTTCTCCTGGATTTTCTAGTTAAATAGCAGTAGCCTATGATGAAAATCACCAGGGAAACACATATTGGAGCGACTATGGCAATTACTTTTACTGGCACTCCTTTTCCTGCATACACAACATATACCTATTCTGTTAATATTTATAGTTCTGTTTAGCTAACTATTTAAGGATGAGTTAGAAGACATCTAATTCATCGATGTCGAGCTAGAAGACATCTAATTCATCGATGATAAACGACTCATCAAAACTTACCCTATGTTTCCAAAGCAGCACCAAACATTGAAATTCGAATTGGAGTTGAAAAGACGATTAAAATCTGAACTAATTGAATTGAGAATCAGATAATAAAATGATGGACATCTGAGTCCAATTTCAAGGTCAGGACACATATATAACAAGTATGGAAGCAACCAAAAGGAATGGTGTGGAGGGCACAACCCGAGCAATATCTGTTTGTTTTTTTGCCTCCTTTTGTTTCTTGTGTATCAGTTAATACAAGGACATATAGAGAAACAAGAATAATGACATATATGTTCACCAGCAATTTGTTACCTTTAGATTTAGTTGAAGAGGCTGGAGTTGGAGGAGGAGGAGTTTTATGTGCAGGAGCAGAGAAGTTGTTGTAAAAGGGATACAACTCAAACCGGAGAGTACAACTCGGAACCAATACTCTGCCCCCTCGTCTTTTATCAATACTGAACTGTGGCAGACTTAAACTAGATATAGCCATCCCAAGGCAACGATCACAATCCATCCCGGATAAATCCGGTGTACACTGAGCAAGCCCGTACAACGTCATTTCATTAGTGAATTTCCTACTGTTTGTCGCGAACCCCTTGATAATTTGATCATTCGAAGCTCTAGTTCTCAAGTCATTCATCGTACTTGCTAACACTTTCTGGAACCGAGTTGGTTGCGTGATGTTTTCCCCGTTAAACATAAAAAGCATAGGTCTATCATCCACCGTATAGAAAAATGATCTGTTCGAGTAACGAACCATACATTCGTCGTACCAAATAATTGCTACCTTTTCTTTGGGGCATCGGCTGCCAATTTCTCTAGTTGCTGTCGACACACAATCTCTACAAACGTCTGGAGTGACATCTCCTCTGCAGAGAGACAGACCATAAGCGATGTTTGGAGGATTGCGACCAGCTGTGGTGCTGTAGAAACCTTTGCTTTTTGTGGAGTTTGATGAAAGAGAAGAGAGGACGATGTTAAGATTGGGCTTGAAGGTGCTATTGGGAGTGTAAATTGTTGTGTTGGGACAAATATGAGAAAGGTATACTGGTGCAGCATTTGTAGTACTAGGAATGGTGAGGATGAGGAGGATCCACAACATGTTGCAATTACAGAATATGGTCATCCATCGAAAGATTTTTCATTATATATCGATATGGAACCACTACTTTCACAACTATTTAAAATTTTGTTGTAGTATTATTTGTAGATGTTTAGATTATATTTATAGTATGAATTTTAAGAAATATCAAAATATAAATTTTGTATTTAAGAGTATTTTCGTATATTTTATGATGTTTTATTTTAAAAATTTTAAAAATAAAAAATCTCCCTCTAATTTTGAATTATAAAATTTCATAATTTTATTTTGTATGAATTAAAATAAATTTTTAATTTTGAAATAACTTACAAATATTTTATTTATTTTAACTTAAATTTTAAAAAATTTAAATTTAATAATATAATTTATATTATAAGAATATTAATATTAAGGCTCCAACATACATTCCTGAATATATATATATATAAATCTAAGAGTCCCATACCTCCCATTGTACTTTTCTAAAAATAAATAAGTGGGTAAATAATAAAATTTTAAAAACAAACCCCAAATGATGTCTTTGTTGAAAATATTTTGAATTTGGAATGCGGAAATCGGTTTTCTATTATGTCAACTTTGGAGTCGGATTAGATTATTGAATTGTCCCATCGGTGACCGTGACACGTGCCAATTACTGGGGTAGCTTGACTAGACACTCCTCACATACTTTGGTTCGTCATCCTTGTTACCGGAGTATATATACGTATGAAAATTTTATCGTAATCGTTAATATTTTAATAAATTTTGACAATAATATAATTTGATTATTTAAATTTTATAGGGTTAGTATAAATTATGAGACCCATTTAACTCTAATTTTAACTCGTTTATATATAAAACATATTTTATAATGATTTTAAAAATTTTTGTAAGAGAAAAATATAAAAAATAAAGGAAAAAAATATATTAATTAAATTAAAAAAAATAATTTTGAATAACGGAATAGGGACAAGATGAATTTTGTAGAAGCGTTAACAGAGTAAGGCGAATTTGAAAGACTATATAATTTTAGCGAGTAAAATTTAAAAACAACTCTATATTCTATACTCATCGTGTTGACATGCCTAAACATATAATTACATGTTGAAGTCCATTTCACATTTATCATTTTCTTTCTTTTTAATATTTTTCATATTTAATGTTAAAGTGCTATAGACTTGGTGAATACTAGATATATTGATATTATATTTAAAACTACTACAAATCATAAAACTTATTATATTCTCTCCCTTTTTAAACAAAAGCTAAAACTTATTATGTTCTCTCAGTTCAAAAAAGAAAAGAAAGTTGGACACTTGAAAATGATATTTGTTAAAAAAAAATTCTTGAATAATGTATTTTTATTACAATGATATATTTTCTAATTTTTGTTATTACAATTTTTTTATCTCATCATTAATTGAATATTTATAACAATCATAAATATTTTTATTAATTAAACATATAAATTTTCAATCAAACATACAATTTTAACATTCATTAAAAACTTAAATAAAAGTGCAACAAGGAGAGCATTTTCAACCATGTATAAATTATTACTCTATTCTTTCCACAAAAAAGAGTTGATTTTAAATTTTTTATAAATATTAATGTTACAAGTTTAATTGACAATTATATATGTTTAAATCATAAAATTTTAGAATAACAAACATTGTAACGAAGTGTTTTTTTTTAAAATATAACATAAAAAATTAATACAAATGTAATTGCTTTTTATAACTGAAATAAGCAAGTCTTCGCTATTAATGACTTTTTGCGGAAGATGAGTGCTGAGTTTGTGAAATTGACGCAAGTACTGCTGTACTGATGTAATTTGTGTGGTGATCTGCAGGAATTAGAATGCGGCTCAATCAATTTACCAGGAGCGGCGATTTGGATAAGAATGAATGGCTTCAATTGTCCATGCGACGGTATC
Organism: Centella asiatica; assembly: GCA_014636745.2. Taxonomy (NCBI): domain Eukaryota; kingdom Viridiplantae; phylum Streptophyta; class Magnoliopsida; order Apiales; family Apiaceae; genus Centella; species Centella asiatica. The sequence goes on from CM025780.1 coordinate 56,672,608, forward strand.
TCGGTGAAATGCACCCATATCTTGGTGCAATTCTCGGTATCGTCAAACACCATGACCGATTAGTTAGCCGATACAACTTCGTAACGATTTTATAAAAAATCGGCAAGCTACCATATATCGTGAGATATTTTCCGATATGACCAAAAATGGGGATTTCTAACACCGACTTGGCAGACACTGAAGATTCAACCAAGCAATCACCTACATCTGATCTAAAACAGAAAAAAAATAAAATAATAACGGGCAAAGAGAAGAAGCTGAAGCTGCAGATCCATCACTTTTTTTTTTCAACCCAAAACAAAACTAAATCTCAACGGAAGAAACTCCCATGGCATCCATCTCTAATCTTAGCTAAAATTTAAAACTGTCTCTGAAATTTAGAATATTATAAAAGCATATAACAAGTATGATTTCGCATATACAATTAAATCATATATCAAATTTAAAATTACACATAATGAAATAACTATATTATACATCGAAGAAAATCTAAATATATGACTTGCAAAATTACATATAACGAAACAAATATGTTATACGTTGAAAGAAATATAAATAAATCACTTCCCATAAATTAGATATGAAATTCAAGGTCGCATACAATGAGACAATTGTGCTATACGTTAAAAAAATAATAAATGTATTACTTGTCTTGTGTGGTACGAGTTCATTTACTATATTCTTTGTCAGCAGTGTGTCTTTACATGTTAAGATAGTCTAAATCAATAAATTTCTTCAAGTTTCTCTATAATCTATCTCTCTCCATAAACGTTTCTTGATTTCTAATCACTTGTGGCTAGTTAGTTTATCATAAAACTCTCGAAACTCTTTTCTCTTTAACTTTCTTCTTCCTTTTCTCTAACTACTCATTTTTCTCACTAATATATGACTACTTATCTATACTTTTCTTAGATTGATCGACTTATTTCTTTTGACTAATCCATCGACTCTTTTTTCATCTCATTTGAAAATTCTATCGAAAGTTACCAAGAAATGAAATTAGGGCTAAAGAAAACTCTTATAATTGCACTATAAGCCCTTAAACTTTATTTTATTTGCAAGGATTTTAACTTTTCTTATTTGCAAAAAAGGATGTAGATATTTATATAAAAATCTTATTATTTTAATTATAAAATATTGTTTTCAATAAATATCTAGATATTCTTATTAAAATATCTTAAATGTTTCTTGAGTATTAAGTAAACTATTTTATATATCTATATGTCAAGTCCTTTAACTAAATTTTATTTACATGCTAAGTCCTCTTAATAAAAATTATTTATTCTTAAATCCTTCAAGTAAATTATATTAGCATACTAACGCTCTAAGTAATTTTAAATTGCAATGCAGATCGCCTAAGTAAATTCTATTTATACACAAGTACTCCAACTAAAATTTATTTGTATACTAAGATCTTGAAGTAACTTTATTTGTATAGTTGTCCTATAAGTAAATATTATTTTTATATTGAGCCATTATTCTTGTTATAGGGGTATTTTAGTAATTTCACACTAAATTTTAACACAACAATATTATAATTGATTTTTATAGTTTTTGATATTCCGGACACAATAACATATGTCTATTTTCACAAATTCAGCTGCAATTGAAAAATAATCAATAAACAGACTTTAAAAGGCAAAATTGTAATTTCACAATTTTGATTTTTAATTTTTAATTTCTCCTTTGAACTTTTCTTCCCCTGTACCCTGCTCTTCGTCCCTGCCATTAAAGCAAGAAAAATTCAACAAGAAAAATCCACATAGGAAATCTCAATCATTAGCAATATCTAAATTAAATTAGTGAACGAAAAGATTCAAACTGGTAAGATGTGTTTGCATCTTGGATTCCACCGTGCAGCAAGATGAATCAAGATATAATCAATTAAAATTTGCTTAGATCAAAAATTGAAAATCACACCTTACCATCAACAAGAAGAAATAAGAAAACGAGAGATTGTTGGACCCATTAGACTCGTTCGAGTTTATAATAGCGAAGGTGCAACAACTTAAACCAAATCAAGAATCATACATGCTGGACATGGAGGATTTCAAGGTTCACCGGAAAATGGTGGCGGTGCAGCGGCTGCCAAAATGAATCTGGCAAGGATGGTGAATGGTTAGAAAAATTGGGATTTTGTTTATTTTACATTTGAAATAGAGATTTTATGGTTAGTGTAAGTAATTTAAGATTTATGATTCCAGTAAATATTTTGATTTGTTCATCGAGTATACACGAGTTATAATATTTTTTTTCTTAATTTGGAACCTTGTTGCTGGTAGCTCGCAAAGTTGGAGTTTTGTAGGAGGTACGACGAAACGGTCTGAAAAGAAATTGCTAGCTGATTTGTGAGAGAGAAAAGGTAGGTAGTTCGCTGATCTTGAAATATGTGATTTGTTATTTGAGTCATAGATCAAGTTATTGGTGTATTTTTACATCTAGTGTTACTTTTTGTTTTGAATGTAATTGCACAATTTCGTTCATGGAAAGTATGAACTTTTGGTGTTTTTAATTTTGATTCTAACATTTGCCGTGAAGTGAAAATGGCGATGATGTGTGAGAAGATTTTATATGTGAATGGATTAGAACCATTAATGGCTTCGAAGAAGGAAATTAGTTCACTCGATATTGACCCAATGTTAACTCAAAATTTAATCGTAAAATTCATATCTAACCAATCATATTGAACATTTGCCACATTAGTTAAAAAAAATTGACGCATTATCATCGAATATCGCCACTTAATTCTATTTTGTAGAAATTTTTGACGGATCCTTAATTTTTAACTGAATAATAAATATTTTTAATACTGATACCAATTTGTTAAGTTAATTTAACTCGAAAAAAATATACAGAGAAGAAAAAATGAGAATCAAATCGGAAAAAAAATAAGAAAAAAAAGTGAAAACAGCAGGGGTACTCTGATAAGCCGTTACCACAGTCAAACCAAGGGATCTTAAAAATGGCGTATGTACCAGAAACAATTTGGACAAGAGAAAAACAAAGACTGAAAAATTGCACGAGAAACGAGAGGTGGAGAGGATACGAGTAAAGGAAGGTGAGTTAAGGGAAGGCGGGGGCGGGGCGGGGATTTCAAGGTGAGCTAAGGTGTCTCAAGTTCAATTTTTTGGTTTGTATTCGAGAATCGTAAAAATAGAACCATTAAAAATGCTAAATATTTAGTTGGGCTCATTTTTATGTACCAAAATATGTTAAGTCGTATGCTTCAATTCATTGAGAGTTAGTCCATCTTAAATAGAATTTTAGTATTCATTTATTAAAAAAATTAGAAAAAAAAGATATTTATCAATATTTTTTTATTATTATATACAGAGAACCAAACATATTTTAAGCAAGTTTATCTCATATTTAGGTTCCACCCGATAACTTACAAGGACTAACCGTTCCTAATTTATTTACTTAATTCTTTAATTTTCTTTGAATATCCTAAGTATGCATATAAAAATAAAATTTTTATGTATATAAATACCAGTGACTATAAATCACTATCTTTTTATATCGTGAATTTATTTAATTCAAGTAATTGTCAATAAAAATTGAACATATCAATTTGAGGCACACTGTGAACTAATTATTACATATAATATGAACCAACTATTACAATATGAACAATTTGTGGCACACTATGAAAATGTTAGTTGTATTTAAATGAATCAACTTGTATACGAGCCGAACCGTGGGTATAGTGTGTTTATAATCATCAAGTATTGAACTAATAATGGTTAACAATCATTAGACAACTGAATTGAGTTGCTAACTTGTATACGATCCGAACAGATACATCAAAATCTAATGCAAGCCTATAATTCTATATTACTGTTATCCAAAAATGGGGGTTGTTGAGGCAATGGCATGGTCACAGAGTAACTGGTTAGCATCATAAGCACATCTGTCATGGAAGGCCTAGCATCTGCATCTTCTTGAACACATAATAATCCAATTTCTATGCATCTAACGACTTCATACTCAAAATATGAATCTGCTAAAGCCTTATCCATAATTTCCAAGGCTGTTCTATTCCTCCAGTGTTTCCAGCACTGTAAAAATGTTCCCAAATATTGAAAGAATGAATTTGTTAAAAAGAGAGAACGACGAAAATTTGGTGTTAACTTACATAGCCGAGCATATCCTCAGTACCATCTGATTGATTGAAATTGGTGATCTTTTTTCCGCTAATGATTTCGAGAACCACGACACCAAAACTGAAGACGTCTGATTTTACAGAGAACTGTCCGCGCTTAGCATATTCCGGAGACATGTACCCACTAAAATCAAAATAATAAGTTGAACTTCAATTCGGTGTCTCTCAAACATTTAAAAATAATCATATCAATTATTGGAGACTGGAATTAACTTACTATGTTCCAACAACTTTACTTGTATTTCCTTGAGTCTGATCGACACCAAAGACCCTTGCCATTCCAAAATCTGAAATCTTTGGGTTCATATCTTGGTCTAACAAAATATTGCTGGTTTTGAGATCCCTGTGGATAATTCTCACCCGAGAATCTTCATGAAGATAAACCATCCCTCGAGCAATTCCTTCTATAATCTTGAGGCGAATTGACCAATCTAACTGTTTCTCTCTTTCCGAATCTACACATTTCATAAACTTACATTACTAAAGAAAAGAAGGAAAACTTTGAAATTTTGAACTTCAAAGAAATAAGTAAGAACTTTTGAAAGCCAAAAACGTTACCTCAAGTGAATGAAATGTTGTTGTACATTACAGGCTCACTAAAGCATGTGATAAATAAAAATTTGATGCGTTTGGGTGTGTTTTTATGCAGTTTCTTATAGAAAACTGATAGTCTGATAGTATAGACAATATTAATAATAGCAGAGATTAAATAAATGGGCTATATATAGTTGAGAGAGGCTAACCAAACAGAATGCAACCAAGGCTTTTGTTGGGAATATATTCATAGATGAGTATCTTTTCATCTCCTTGTATGCAAAATCCCAAAAGCCTGACAAGATTTCTGTGTTGAAGCTTGGCAACCAAAAAAACCTCATTCTTGAATTCTCTTGCACCTTGTCCTGAGCTTTTCGATAGTCTCTTTACGGCTATTTCTTGCCCACTTGGAAGAACACCCTGAGAATTTATACCCACAGGTATCAAACAAATTAGACAACAATTTAGAATTAATTCTAATTAATGATAAGGAACATAATTTTGGCCTTTACAATCTACACAATTTATTATTTCTTGAAAACAGGACTCCAAAGTTTCAGAACCGTTTTAGTTATTTACCTTGAATACTTCACCAAATCCACCTCGACCAATCTTGTTAACATCTGAAAACTTGTTAGTTGCTGCTTCAATTGTGCCAAAATCCAGTTGAAAGGATTCTTCATTTGTAATTTCATCTTCACCTGTTTCTTCGTTCCAAACGGCATTCTTTCTTCTTGCTGTTCTAACCATGTAGTAGTAGCCAATGCTAAAAACCACTAGGGAAACACATATTGGAGCAACAATGGGAACTACTAACTTTGACGAGTTTCCTCCTTTTCCTGTATAAACAAGTTAACCTAGCTAGTAATTTTTATCATATGAACCAGTGTACCCCACCATGCTAAAACAAAGTACTCATCCATATATTACCTGTCAGGCTCGATACAGGTGGTGCTGGAGATCGAGCAGGAGGTGGTTGTTGTGGTAGTGGCGGTGGTGCTTCGGCCACTTTGCTGTTGAAAAATTGGTAGAGTTCAAACCTAAGAGTACAGCTGGGACTGAAAATAATAGCTCCTTGTTTTGCATATGGGATATGACTAGCAGCCATCTCTAGGCAATTGCTACATTGCAATTCCGATAAATCCGGAGTACACTGCACAAGTGCATAAATGTTGGAAAAAACGGGGCCTTCAACTTTACCAGTGGCAAACTTGATTAGAGATCCGCCTTGTGAAGCCTCGCTTCGCAGCCTATCTAAAATGCCTCTCAATAACTGTTGGGACCGGTTAACGTCCGAGAAGTTGTTTGCATTCCACATATAAACTACAGGCGAAGTCGCAAGGTTGTTTAATATGGAGTTATTAGAGTACCGTAAAAAGCAATTGTCATACCACCCGAATGCCTCCTTCACTGTCGGACAGACTTGCCTTAATTTGATAGTGGAGTCATTTAAACAGCTTCGGCACACATCAGGCGCTACATCTCCTCTGCACATAGCCATCGCGTTTACACCATCCGAGTTTTCGCCAGCTGAGGAGCTGAAGAAACCTTGTTCAGTTAAATTAGAAGGCATATAGGAGAGGACTGTTTGCATGTTTGATTTGTAAACGTTGTTAATTGTTTCGTTCCCCATATCTGTGCACCATTTCCCTCGAAAATCCGGCTGGCAAACTGTTAAACCAATAAACAAATATATTATACTTACCTGAGAAATAAACAAGAGCAAAGCATTACACCTCATCGAAACCGTATATGTTCTCTTTTCTCTCGCTTTTATTCAATTCAATGGAACTGCATGTGGTCTGATTTATTTCAAAAACACAGATAATGAAGTGGGTGATTATAACATGATCGACTCGGAATCCATCCGTGGTTAATTGAGCAGTGTGTTTTAAGTATCTTCCGTGTTGAAAAACTGGGTCAAATATGTTAGAACGATTATTAACGTATTTACAAGAAATTGACGGTGGATCACGGGTCAAAAAAGCTTTACCCCTTTTCTTCCTTTATACAAACAAAGGTCAAAAGTGAATCCATGACCTGCTGCATCGTCTATTATGCGTCAAATTAATAAATCTTCTAGTAAAGAAAAAGTGTCTAGTTTAGATTAGAAAGTTTTAGGTGAATTTTTGTATACGTTAAATATTTTGTTTAATATTAAGAAAATTTAATAATCAAAATTATTTTAAATAGAAATTATAACTAACATAAAATATTTAATATATAAAAAAATTCATTTAAACTTTAAAAAAAATTAAATAATAGTTATTATGAACCGGATGTAATATTGTTGAGTTTTTTATATACATTTAGTATATATAATAGTTTGACTACCATATATTAGAGGTGAGCAAAAAAATTTGAACTTAACCGAAAATAAGCGCAAAAACGAACCGAAAAAAATCAAACCGAAAATAATAACTGAATAGAAAATAATTTAATTGAAATATTGGTTACATCGTTTAAGTAATAATAGTAACCGCACTGAAATAACCTAACTGAATTATATCTATCTGTATATATATATACATGCATTTTAGTTTGAATAGTCCATGACTAATAATCTCAACACTCTGATGTCCATTATAATTGGTTCATAATTAATTTACTAGTGATCTAATATGTATGTAAATAAATTAATATATTGCAAAGATTAAGCTATCTTTTTTTTAATCAACAGACATGTAATGGTAACGACTTTATTATCAATGACTATATGTTCTATTACTGGAGCACCTAATTGTGTCTTGAATCATTAAATTTAGTTATCGTGGTTTCGTTAATCAAGTTTATCTATTTGTATGTTCTTGAGTTTTATTGAATTAATTTTTAATTTGATTTAATATCTCTATTGCACTTTACCGAAGCCAATATAAACACAAAAATTCAAAGTTCAACCCGCACTCAGAACCTTAAAGGCAGCCATTAAGCATAATTCAAATACTCCATCTTATAGTACCAAATTATATATATATATATATATATCATATTCGTTCTCATCTATTTTCGATATATTCTAAGATATATCGCGTATGAATTTTAATGTATTTAAAAAACATGCATAAGAATTATATTTTCTTTCGTAATACGCTTAAAGATTTAACAAAAGAAGAAAATTAGTTATATTTGGTAAAAAAAAATACAAAAAAAGAAGAAATGATCCTCAAGAAGGTACAATTTGTATATGTATATCAACTCCACAATCTTATTACTCTCCGTGCCAAAATTGGAATTGAGTTGCTTGGCACAGATAATACTTGCAAATTAATTTTACATACAATTTTATACTTCAGCTGGCCGGGTCGGGTATATTTGACCCAGTTACGAACTTAAACCATCCAATTACAAGATCAAGATAAGAGATCAACTTAGCACAATTTTATCGTTTATTATTATTAATCTCGGCTCAAAAGCCAGCAAACACACATTCACAATAGAAGGGAAAAAAAAGCTACTGGAGTTGATAACTTTTCCTCATATTGAAACTTCATCGCGGATATAATTCGGTTATCGAAGCTTCATTAACAGATTCAGAAGCGTTATTTGTCTCTGATTTACTCGACTCGCTCGCGTCAGAATTATCACTGCTGTGCATGAAAAATGCAGGCTCTGATGGTTTGGCAAGACTAAGGGAGTAACTGTTGAGCATAAGAACAACGGATGTCATGGTTGGTCTATCTGCCACATTTTCTTGGACACATAACATCCCAATATGGATACATCTCATTACTTCTTGCATTGAAAACGAACCTCCCCTTAGTGTTGGATCAATCACATTTGAAGCTGTTCCATTGCGCCAATTTTTCCATGCCTTGAATGATTGATAATATGTTGAAAAAATTAATGTTAACAATCAAAAGGCGACGTAGCTAATGAGTGAATCGTAAATTTGCATTTCTGATACTTACATAGCTTGCAAGATCTTCTATATTCTCGCCATTTTGGAAACTGCTGTTCTTCTGACCACTTACTATTTCCAGAACTAAAATCCCAAAGCTGAAAACGTCGGATTTAACTGAGTATTGTCCATGCATTGCATACTCCGGTGCCATGTATCCGCTGTCATAATAAGTATTCGTAATTAGTACTTACTAAGTTGATGATTTTGTCTAATGAAACTCAAAACATAATATAAATATCAGCAGTTCACATTATTCAACTCTATAATAAACCAGGGCTTACTAGGTTCCAACAATTCTACTTGTGCTGCCTTGGGTTTCATCCACGTCGAATAACTTAGCCATGCCGAAATCTGCAATTTTAGGATTCATATCTGCATCTTACAGAACATTGCTAGCTTTCAAATCACAATGAATAATTCGAAGCCTGGAATCTTCATGGAGGTAAAGGATTCCCCGTGCAACACCGCAAATAATTTTGTGGCGCCTATCCCAATCCAAAGACATTCTCCTGTTTGCATCTACAACAAAAAATTTAACAGTCTTTAGAATCTTATATATTTGATGCTATATGTATATAGAATACGTATAGATCGAAATGAAATAAATATGTCAGAATAAGGTAACAGAATGTCATACCGAATAGGATGTGATCAAGACTTGCATTGCGTACAAACTCATAGATAAGAAGCCTTTCGGAACCTTCCAAGCAGAAACCAAGTAGCCTTACCAAATTTCTGTGCTGAAGCTTTGCCATTAACATAACCTCATTTTTGAACTCGATTTCACCCTGAGATGAACCTCTAGAGAGTCTCTTTACAGCTATTTCTTCTCCATTTTGAAGTTTTCCCTAGAAATTCAATCAGAAAAAAACATATTTTGGGGACTGTTACCAAAATTCGTTGTCCGAATCCACCTTGTAAATTCTAAATTTTGGTAGAATCAAATTGCAAGTGCAACATATTCTAAATTTTGTCATGTAAGATTTGGATCTCACCTTGTACACGGCTCCAAAACCACCTTGTCCAAGCTTATTAGGCTCTGCGAAATTGGCAGTTGCAACTTTCACGGTTCCAAAATCATATTGCAGTGATTCTGGATTGACAATCTCGGTCACATCTAAATCAACAAAGAGCGACCAAAATAAATGCAATTTATTTAATGTTAAGAAGATGTTCAATTAGAACTTTAGGCACGTCCTATAGTTTATTGATATTGTCAGAGGGCTGGCAGAACAATATATTTTACATTCAGCACACTTTTTGTAGATTGGTGCATACTTTTAGCCATACTTATTGTTCCTATAGACGTATAAAGCTGTTCTAACTTACCATAAATTTCAGAGGCCTTGAACTTCTTCCTCCACAGCTTCTTTCTAGTGAGTGCCAATATGCAAAAACAGAGTAATACGGTTGCAGATACGACTGATGCAATAATTATAATAGCAACGGTGCGGCTTTTGTTATCACCCTTATTATCATCAGCATCGCCTGACAACAACAAAATAAAGTACTTACAAGGTTATTTGCTTTGTATTAAATACTTGGTCTTTCACTTCATTCAATTAGCAGTTACGGAACAAATAAAAATCAGCATATCGGACCACTCTTGGGCCTGTAAAAGGTCTCATCTTTTTTGCAACAAATTTTTTTGACTAAATTACTATGCATATTATGTTTATTGGTAGCCTTGTTTGATGGAGTAATGCGAGGAGAAACTCTGGCATCTTTTTATACATAGTCTAAAAATAAATTTAATTACAACAAGACTTCAGTTTCATCTGCACTATTAATATCACCCAAAATTTTGATAATTATATGGGAGTAACATGAATAAATGAACAGAAAAAAGTGTTCTTCGATCCACAAGAATGTTACGTTTGACTTTTTATCAACTATATTTGTAAAATTCCAGAATTTTAATCTTATGTGTATATATATATATATATTTAATACCATTAATATAGCAGGCTACTTTTGATAAATTTACGTCAAGATTTAAACTTTAGGATGTACAATCTTAGTAGGAGCAAATTTCAAACATAAGTTTACCTGTCCGATTGGATACAGGTGGTGGTGGAGGTGATTGTGGTTGTTGCGGGGATGGCGCATCAGCCACGGTCTCGTTATAAAATCGGTAGAGCTCAAACCTAAGAATACAGCTGGGACTGAAAATGTTAAATCCTTGTTTGTCTTTTGTGATATCTCTGGCAGCACTCTCAAGGCAATTACTACATTGTATCTCCGACAAATCGGGAGTACACTGCACAAGTGCATAAATGTTGGAAAAGTCAGGCCCTCCAACTTTACCAGTGGCAAACTTGCTTAGAGATCCGCCTTGCGAAGCTTGGACCCGCAGCCGATCCAACAAGCCTCTCAATAACAGTTCGGACTGGTTAACGTCGGAGAAGTTGTTTGTATTCCAACCAAAGACTGCAGGCCTAGTGGCTACGTTGTTTAATATATAATTATTAGAATACCTTAACATGAAATTGTCATACCATCCGATCGCCTCCTTTTGTGTCGGACAGACTTGCCTTAATTTGATACTTGAGTCATTTAAACAGCTTCTACACATATCAGGCGCTACATCTCCTCTGCACATAGCCATGGCGTTCACTCTATCGGAGTTTTCGCCAGCTGAGGAGTTGAAGAAACCATGCTCAGTTAGATTTGAAGGGATGTAGGAGAGGACTGTTTTGATATTTGATTTGTAAACGTTGTTAATTGTTTCGTTCCCCATATCTGTACACGATTGCCCCGGAAAATCCGGCTGGCAAACTGTTAAACCAATAAATATATGTATTATACTAACTTGAGCGATAAACAAGTGCAATGCCTTGGACCCCATCGATACCATATTCATTTCATCTGTTCTTTTATGAAGAGAATGTGTATGTATATCTTATATGCAATTGACCAGAAATCATATGGAACAGAAGATGGAGTATCAATCAAATGAAAATATTGAATTATTGATAGGTGTATTTAAGTTTCAACTGAATATATTGAAAAATAGGGACATGTTAAAACAGTAAACTTCATATTTCATGAAATGGAAATTGACGTGAATTACGGGGTAAAACACTATAGCCCTTTTCTTCCTTTACAAAGCGTAGAAATGGACATATAGAAGGGGATATGTCAGAAAATTGTACACAACGGTTGATTTTTTGTTATTTACTTTTAGATTTTCTTGAACAAAATTAAGAAATATATGAAATAGTAGTAATTATGGAGAGAGGTAAAAGAGTTTACGGAACTGATGAAAACACTATAATAGTCATTTACAAGAAATACATTTTTTTCAGGGTATATTCTTGTCGTGAAGCTAAGTTAATCAAGAAAATACAACTCATCAACCCATTTTGACACCTCTAATATTTTCAACTCATCGACTCTGAAAAAATTTACAAATATTTTTAATCTTGAAGAAGGCTACCAGCTCCACGCGTCTTGGTCAGTGGATGACAATAGCTTTGCTATTAATGTTTGCGCGGATAGGTTTTAATGGTTGACTACTGACTAACAAAAGTTGATTTGAAGATGACACGAAATGAAAAAAGATTTTGGCGCGACTAAGCTTTGTAGATATCTTTTCATTATAACACATTTTATTGCGATTCAAAGTATATGTTACTGGTCTCGGGTTTATAATAATTGTCTAACTTAATTTTTTTACATATAAATTTAGGTGAATTTTTATATATTAAATATTTTATTTTAATTAAAAAATTTATTCATATAAATTTAAAATTAAAATATTTTTTATTATTAATTTTTATAAAATTAAATAAAATATTTAACATATAAAAAAATTACTTAAATTTATGTACAAAAAAAAATCAAACGAGAATTATTATGAACCGAATACGGTATATTACTATTCAAATACTCCACGTTAAATGCCCTCTATCATACGGTGCTACAAAATGTAAACTTCTATTTAGTACTCCGTAAAAGTATGTGCCCACAAAATCTGTAGATAGCAGGAATAGAAGCTCCTACCCCGGTTTTCATTAATGACTCAATTACTATTAAATTAGGACATTATTCATTTTTCCTATGATATCATTTAACCAACTGTAACATTAGGAAAATTTCAATTTTTTTTCTCTGTTTCTTGCCGATCAGTTAATGGTTTTATTTATTTATGTAACTTTTTCCCCATATTTAGTATTAAAAAAGGTTTCAAGCATCCCAAAACTCGGTTGTCCTAAGAGAATATTAGAAATATAAACGAGTCGAATTCAAGCAAACAGTAATGTGCTTATATTTTACTCTAATAAATTTTTTGATACTCGAATTCAAATTCGAGTATTTAGTCGAATAGAATTTTGATACTCAGATTTTACTCTAGTCGAATTCAAATCGATTACGAATTACTCTTGAACACATAAATTTGGTGAAAATTTTCACAATAATACAATTTTTTTTTATCTCTTTTAGGATAAAAATTATATATAATAATTCATTTTATTTAAGTACATTAATTTTAGAGTGACTTATTCAGTATGTATAGTATTTAAATATATTATTTAGTCATAATTGATTATATATTTTCGATACATATTATGATATTTTAGTATAAAGAGAAAAATCGAACTACTCGCGAGTATAATCGAGAGAGTACGTATAATCGAGATAATACTGATGTGCTCAGATTCTGCTCGTTTAATGTATTAAACTTTAAATTGAGTATCTAGTTTGGCTCGTTTCCATATCGAACTCGAATCAAGTTAATTAATTTTTGAATCGAGTCTGAACTAATCACAAACCATTGGATTTGATTTACGGTCCTAGAGAACATGTTTTCTTTTTTCTGATGAGAGGTTCTCCCAGGGTCAAAACATTGTCATCGACATATTTGATGATTTAGAGTACTCCCTCTGTTTCACAAAAAAAATAACATTTGAACTTTTGACGATTTTTAATTTTGCATATTTGATTAAAAATTACATATAGAAATAATAACTTTTTCTCATTAAATTTGTTATGAATGTCTGATCTAAAAATATTGTAATGACAAATTTTGAAAAATATGTCATTATAATGAAAAAATTGTGCAAATGTTGCTTATTTTTTGAAATAAATTAAAGATATGTTTTTAAAAATAATTTTTATGTTTCAAAAATATCCCTATTATCATATTGTTTAATAGTAATTGGAGTTTTGGTAGACCACCAAGTAATAGATATAGTAGAGTTAATTGAAATAGTTAAATTGTGAAATAGTATTTAAATAATTTTATGACTTTTTATAGTTCAAAAATAAAAATATATTTTTAATTTTAAAACAATCAAAAAAGAATATACACAATTAATTTTGTAACGGAGCCACCACGGAGGGAGTAAGAACTAGTACAATTTAGTTAAACGTCCCGATTTAACTGAGCACCGATCATGTATTGCATACTCTTGTGCCATGTATCCACTGTCATAGTAATATTCGTAATCCGTATTGTAAAAATGTTAAATTTCAAATAAATAGTAAAAATGAAATATACGAGAAAAATTGTGCGAGATAAGCTTTAAATTTTTGAATTTATTTGAGAATATAGATAGATAAATAGATAGATAGAGAGATAGAGTGAGACCCATGTGTTAGAATTTAAAATTGAATGTACTATGCACGTATTTCACAAATTCAAACAATGAAATAAGATAATGAAGTCAAGACGAAAACATACAAATAAAAAACATAATTTTTTAACCAGCTTCATTCAAATCGAGTTATGTCCTATATGTCTAAATATTATTATTATTGATATAAAATTTTCACAAAATACAATTATACTGGACTATCTCACACTCCATTAATATACTTTACTAACTCTCAATAGTTACATAATATCACACACCTTCTTATAAGAGACTCTCACAAGAATCACACACCTCTTTGTAAGAGACTATCACAAGAATGATAAAAACTCTCACTTTTGTGATATTCATATAAACACAATAAATTATTGTACTTATAAGCATCTAATATAATGTTAGAAACTCAAAAGAAATTGAAAATAAAATAAAATCCAAATACTAAATTGAAACCTATTCTTATTAGGATAGAAAACTTATTCTTAATTGGAAATAGATAATGTTAAAATATGAGTCAACTTCAATATTGTCTCACTTGATAAATACTTCACCACAACATAACAATAGCCACAATTTGATTTTCAAGTCCATGAATAGTAGATATATGTCACCATAACTCATCCACACTATCAATCACAGTAATGAAATTCACATAACCTCCTTTTGTGTCAACCATCACCAAGCAAACAAACTTTATTCCCACTCACTCGGGAATCCCAAACTAACTTGCAAACAACCATGTTGAACATTTTCAAGATTCTTTTAACATACTTCTTTTGTCCAATACAAAGTTATCTTTATAATTGATCTTTTTGGATATGTCGATTGACATAAACATAAGAATCATCTTGACATTGTATAAATCCAACCTGTTGAACAAGTAAGTCAACCATTTGATAACATATCCGGAAAAAAAATTTTAGCCAATGCATGGTTAACAATAACTTGAACATCAAATTTTCCGACCCAACACATGCCGCAACTAAATACAAATTTTCGGTGCCGTCTTCTCTACTCTTGGAATCACCTTTGTCCTTAGTTCCTTTCTTGGAACAATCTTTATTTCCATGGTCAAACTCTTGACATTTCCAATATCACATCTTTGACCAATCAAATATCATGCCTTACATTCTTGTTTTGATCTCTATCTCTATTCATCACCAAAAAATTCTTAAATTAATAAAAAATTTTAACTTCATCCAAAGGTCTTTTGTGGTCTTCTTCATAATAACTTCCATCAAAACAGTATCTTTAAGGTACAAATGGATTAAGTTTTTCACTTTTCGATCTAAACGCTTCCACTATATAATTTTGCTTTGTCACCATCTCTGCTACATTAGAAGAGCAACAATCCTCCTTATCTGTAGCAATTACCGGTTTAAGATTTTCAATCACATTACGTAAACCTCATTCAATAAAAAGATCAATAATTTTTTATTTCCATAATTCAAAATTCTTACCATTTAACTTCTCAATCTCAAATCATAAGTTGTAGACATATAACATCTTCCAAAATTCAACAATAAATCTCAGGAACTCTGTTACACACCAAATTCAAATACCAAATGTTAGAATTTGAAATTGAATGTATCACACACATCCTCCATAAACTCAAGTAATAAAACAAGATGATGAAATTAAGACGAGAACATACAAATCAAGAACATAGTATTTTAACCAAGTTCACTCAAATCCGAGTTACGTCCTCTATGTCTGAATATTATTAGTATTGATCTAAGTTTTTCACAAGGTACAATTATGATATCTTACACTCCACTACTCCTCCTAACAAACTCTCAATAGATATATAATATCACACATCCTTGTAAGAGACCTTCACAAGAATGATAAAAATTTTCACTTTTGTGATATTCACATAAACAAAATAAACCATTATATTTATAGAGCTCTAACATAATATTAAAAACTCAAAAAAAATTAAAAATAAATTACGATTTGCTCTAAGATTATTTAGCTCGTTGTCTTCATGTAGTTATGATTTTTCTTTTTAAATCAGTGAATGCTCATCATGTTCTCGCCTGATAAAGTTTGAGACCGGACATTTAAGTTATAAGGGAGTGATAAGTACTTGAATTAATTCACAACCTCCCATGTATGTAATTTAATTTTATTCAATAAAATGTATTTGAATCTGAAACAAGAAGGAAGGGAGAAAAAAAGAAGAAGAAAGAATTACAGAGGGAATTACAAAACTTTGCAATTTTTGCGGGGCTGTGCAGTGCTGCAGCAACAAGTATCCCCAGCGGGACCAAAGATTGGGATTTTGCAGTTACCAGCCTTATCCCAGATCTCGGCACCACTTGCAGCTAGCATTGAACTGAATCAAACGATGACCATGAACACAACTTGTCGGAGGAGCAAACTTCAGTAACTTGTTCAACTCCCCTATCTACGAATTTCACATACAATTTCATTATTTAGTGATCAGGCCACACATATATAACAGTTAACAAATTGCACTAAACAATCATAAAAGCGTTAGTAAATGAGTAATATTAGAACATTATGCAGCTTTCGCTACTAGAGTCCTATATCGCTACTACGGATTTATCCTAAAACATAGAAAAATCATAATAACTTCGATGAATAATAAGGTGGATTGTGATTCTGTACCTGCAACTATAAAAGGAATTGTCAAAATAACGGAAAGAAAGCACTGAGCTAGTAATTTAGCCATGGTAGTTCTTCTTGTTGGCGCCTGTCGGTATGTTTTGTATATTGTATATGCAATGTTTTAAGTTGTACTGCATCTGCAATGTTTATATATATATATATATATATATATAACATTATTTTATAGATGTACTATATTTAATTTGAAATTAAGATAATAGTTTGTTTGGATCTTGCATTAATGATACATATCTGAAGCTTAGAATGCATTGTTCTGTTACTGTTAAAGTTTGTGCAATTTTGTTATTGCTTAATTTGCACATATATGGATTTGGATATATTTATTTATGTTGAAATAATTAATTATATACTGAATTTGAATATGATAACTTTTTCTTTATAACAAACAAATTTTAAAATACTAATTTCTGGGGATCGATTCGTTTATTTGGAAGCTGCTTGGCACTGCTGGAGAATTATTCACTTGTATGCTAAGTTGGACAAACAAATTTACGAAGGCGTATAGTAGAATTTAACTCAAACCACTCTACAAACACAAATATCCCATTACAGTCATTTGATTTTTCTTAATTAAAAAATTTTCAAGTTCGATAATTTCATCCTTCAAAAAATAAAATAAAACGTGATTCTAACATCATTATTCTTGTCAAAGTATGTACGTGTGTGTATATATATATATTCAAATTACCTAGGTAGACGCACCCTAGGTTTGCACAATGATAACCTGCTGATCCATTAGCTTAAATCCGAAATGTATAACGAAGTCGTTGTATGAAATTTAAGCGATACCATCATATGAGATCAGTTTTTCTGTATTAAATGGTACAACATATCTAGCTATAATTTCTTAAAATTTGCCGCATAATCAATTTGTTTTTCGCCTCATGCATTGAGTAACCATTGTCCGTTTCTTACGATTTGTAAAAATGGATGTAATTCCCTTTGAAAATTTGGAGCAGAGAAGTTGGACCCCGTTTTGTACAAAATTACTACAATCGAATGCAAGAACGCGTGTCCGGCATCCACCAAGCGGATTCGAGATGGTACAGAATTTGGCTAAAGAACTAAATCAAAATAATGAGAAAAATGTGGACAAATTAAGCTTAGATAAATCTTGGGCCGGTACAGTGTAAAGTTTAAAATTCTCTAAAACTCTCATATTTTAAAATAATTTCGCGAAGTGTATTTTTTTTCCCATAAGTTACTATTTATAATTACTATTTTTAAATTATTATTTTTTAATATGTTTTCAATGTATTTTGTAAGTTATTATTTATAATTTATTATATTTACAAAAATATATTTGTAAGGAATACACTTGTAGGAAAAAAAATTTTAGATTTCATAGTAGACTGACCGATAATTATCAAGTTTTACGAGCTTGCAGAACAGTGTTAATATAGAGAAATCTGGCAGTAGTTCATCAGAAATTCCTTCATGTTATGTTTTGTCAACTCTATAGGCCCCCGTCTCTAGGGACCGAACAATGATACTGAATACCGAGGGAAAGGAGCAATAATAATCAAAATAAAAATATCAAGTGTAAACTGTAAAATAAATTCAAGCCAAAACGTCTAACCAAAATACACACAAGTTCGCACTCAAGATTTCTATGATCGATTACTTTGTCATTTTAAAATTAACGTTTTTAGTTTTTCTGAAATCTCTCAAAATTTAGACTCCCTCTCTTTCACAATAACTAGGGTTATAAATTGAACCAAACGATTTTTTATTCACTTAGACTCGATTCAAAAATTAACTACCTCAATTTAATTCGAGATGAAAACAAGCTATACTCTATATTCAATTTAAAGTTATTACTCGCTTACTCCGATCTCTTTCAACTTTTTAGTCTTCGTCAAAGTCATTGAACGTACATGCCGTCCTTCATACTTCAAGCTCTTGACATTTTAACCAC
>CM025780.1:56691381-56901733 GCA_014636745.2 Centella asiatica
ACCACATGTAACACAAAGCAACTGCTCAAAAGTTCATATTTTTTTCAAAATCGTACAATTACAGTGCCTTCTAATTACATTATTATCTTGGGTAAATTCCAGTAATGGATGAATCATCAACAGACCATGGCATTGAGTCACTTGTGGATTTATCTGGTTTGAACTCTTCTGGTGCATTTGATCCTGTTTTGCTGTTAGCGAAAAATGGGGGCTGTTGAGGCAACGCCATGCTAACCGAGTAACTGGTTAGCATCATAAGCACAGTCGCCATAGAGGGCCTGGCTTCTTCATCTTCTTGAACACATAATAGTCCGATTTGTATGCATCTAACCACTTCATTAGTCGAGTAAGAATCTGCTAAAGTAGGATCCATCAGTTCCATGGGCGTGTCCTTTTTCCATTGTTTCCAGGCCTGCAAAATACGTGTCGTGGAATTCATGTTTGTAAATAAAGATGTACGCCATATATACTCGCTGACGGAAAATGTTACTCTCTCCATTTTACAAAAAGTGCTAACGTTTAATTTTTATCGTAAACTTACATAGCCGAGGAGATCCTCACCGCGGTCTGATTGATAGAAATTAGTGTTCTTTTTACCGCTAATGATCTCAAGAACCAAGACACCAAAACTGAAGACGTCTGATTTCACCGAGAAATGTCCATGCATTGCATATTCGGGAGACATATAACCACTAAATTAAAAACATATATCAAAGTTAGATTGTTAATATTTATTGGAAGTTTGTATTTTATCCAATGCATAATTAGGTGATGTATAGATTAATAAGAGGAGATGGATAAAGGGCTGAGAGATTACTATGTTCCAACGATTCTACTTGTATTTCCGTGAGTTTGGTCCACGCCAAATATTCTTGCCATGCCAAAATCTGAGATTTTCGGGTTCATATCTTGGTCTAGTAAAATGTTGCTAGCTTTGAGGTCACGGTGGATGATTCGTAGACGAGAATCTTCATGAAGATAAACCAACCCCCGAGCAATTCCTCCAATAATTTTGTAGCGTTTCGACCAATCCAACTGCCTTTGTCTCTCAGGATCTGCATTAATCATGATTGTTATTTAGGATTATATAACTTCAAATAAAAATATAATCAATAAATATGAAAGTTTTGAGATGGAGGCTAGCTAACCAAACAAGATGCAGTCAAGGCTTTTGTTGGGAATAAATTCATATATGAGAATTTTTTCGTCTTGTTGAAGGCAGAAACCCAGAAGCCTCACAAGATTCCTATGTTGAAGCTTTGCTACTAAAACCACCTCGTTCTTAAATTCTTCCGAACCTTGTCCTGAGCTCTTGGATAGTCTCTTCACGGCTATTTCTTGCCCATTGGCAAGAACACCCTGCCATTCACAACCTCCTTAATTAAGACATAATTTAAACTAGTACCTGTTCATGTTTTAAGAATCATATGTTGTATAGATCCTGCCTCGATTTTTTGGAACTTGCATGAATAAACTTTTTGATATATATATAAGAGGAAGACATAAATTATGTTTGAACAAATTAAGTTTTCCAGCTTTGTACCTTGAAGACCTCACCAAACCCTCCTTCACCTATCTTGTTTTGAAGGGCGAAACTGTCCGTAGCTGCTTCGATTACCCCCAATTCAAATTGCAGAGATTCTACCGTAGTAATTTCATCCTCACCTACAACATCAAAATTTGTTCATTAATGTGAAATCAACTACTACTCGAATATCATAGTTGTGAACTAGTTTGAATCTGAATTTACCTTTACTCGATATATTTGATGGACAATGATATTTTCACAAGTATTTTTTATATTTCCACAAAGTTCCGACATTGGTACAATCTTTAATGCATGTATTAGGATCCGCAAGTGACATACTTGCAGATATAATTGTTTTTACTATTTTATCCTTACCGTTATCGTCTTGTGGGATAGCATGCATTCTCTTTGCCTTTATACTCAGGCAATAGTAGCCTATTCCGAAAATCACCAGGGCAACACATATTGACACAGCTATGGCGATGACGACTTTTGTTGAAATTCCTCCTTTTCCTGCATCGTCATCATCATATTTTGTATCAGAATATATGGGATTATATATATATATACATGAAAATATGAAATGGATTTAAGCCAAAAAATTTAATGTCTACCCGATAGGCCGTGTTTAATTGGGAGTTAGACCGCATAGCGTATAAACAAATAATTGTTTGAACTAGGCAAAGACGTTGATAATACTGATACTTTCCATGGTACTTTTTTTTTTCTCCAAGCAGTCATATGATTAATTTAGTGAGTAGGATAGCTAAAGTGGGTAAGAACACTCCCTTGTCACCTTAAGGTTAAAACATCAAATTTCATGAGGTGAAAAGTTGAGTTAGTAGTCTAGGAGTTTGCTGATCAAACAACAAATACTCCGTGTGTGTGTGTCTGAGATCAATTTAGTATTTACCTTTATCTTCTGCTGAAGTTTTTGGTGGAGAAGGTGGTGGAGGTATTACCGGCGAAGGTGGAGGGGCGGTGTTTAGGATTGTGTAAAATGGGTACATTTCATACCGAACATTACAACTAGCTACCAGCGTTCTACCACCTTGTGAATTGTTGTGCTGTTGCAGATGATTTATAGCGACCCGAAGGCAGCGAATACAATCGTTATCGGGTAAGTCAGGTAAACACTGTACTAGTGCGTACAAATTTTGTAGACTCGTAATCTGAGCTTGTTTAGTTGCAAATCGCTTGGGCTGTTCACCATTCGAAAATTGCTGTGCCGAAGCCGTAGTTACCAACTCATTCAGTGTGTTTCCTAATATTGCCTGAAACAGAGTTCCATCCGTCACGTTCTGGGTGTTCCACAGCCAAGCTGCGATTCCTTCATCCTCTGTAGAGAAAGAATAGAAAAAAGACTTGTCTGCATAACGTAACATGCACGTGTCATACCATATTACTGCATTCCGTCGGTTCGGGCATCGACTGCGAATATTGGTGATGGCTGTAGAGACACAGATTCGGCAATCGTCGCGGGTAATATCCCCGCGGCAGAGTGACGTACCGTAAACGTTATTTGGAGAAACACGTCCGGCCGTCGCATTATAATACCCATTATTTTGTGTGGAATTGGTTGAAATAGAAGACAGAAGTGTATTTAGGTTGGTTTGGTAAGTGCTATTGGGAGCGTAAGTGCTATTGGGTTCGTAAATTGTTGTGTTTGGGCAAATATGATAGAGGTATTCAGGTTTAGATTGAGAACTGCTGGGAGTAATATTGAATAGCAGCAGCAATAACATGGACACCATCGCAAGGGGCGCCATGTGGTAGCTCCACATCTTCAAATGAACTTTAATTTTCTGTTCAATAAAGAAAGAAGAAAAAGAGAGATGACTTTTAAAGGCGATTATATAGGCTATTTTATAGAGTAATAACACTATAATAGAATGGATTCATCTGCTTTATTTGGTTCTCATCTCATGTCTCATTTCTTGCAAGGTTGTCATGTACAAGGTTTTAAATTTTCAATAAAATAAACATGAAAAAAAAAAATACTTGTCAAATGTAGAATAAATGGAAGAAAAAATTGGGCAGAGTAACCTAACTCGGTATTATAGAAGACATGATAAAAGAACACTTATTAATTTATTTGTCAGTGGTTTCAAAAAATAAAGAAGAAGAAATACTCCCACTTAAGTGAATATTGTTATAAATGATTATTTTTGCTAGGCTTTATGGAGTAGTAGGGCTTAATACATTTCAGTAGATAAGAACCTAATTTTTCAATAACCGGCAAAAGGGAGTGTCTTCCCATAAATAAGATGTAATATAGAATGGTGAATTTTCATCATATATAAACCATATATATAATCCATGAAATATACAAAAATTACGGGTACATAAATAAATTTATACATGTGTTATACATTCCAATATTGGAAACTAATATATTTAATCATATATACAGAAAATGGTTGTACAAATTAGGTCAGTTAACATCATTGCACTTGTTAATTTAATTTGATAATCGAACAAAGTGACTATCAAAAACATTCATAATCATTGAAATATATTGTCATTTAATTTACAAATGTGGACGCTATTTTTAAAATTATCTAAATTTTGTATAATTTCTTGAAATAGGATTTGTTTATTTTATCTACTCCGCATTACACTCTTTGATGCACATTGCTAAACTATATGGAAAAGAGTTAGAGAGATTATGACATGATCTAACAATTTAGTAAAACAGTAAAAGGTGTAGAGAGGTTTTAGCAAACTGATGTAGCATGTATAACATTTATCGTTATGGCATATGTAGAACCAGAGAATGAATTGGTCAAAATCATTATGCTCGCCAATATGTTACTCGTAGATATTTATGTACGAGCAATACTATTGCATGCGGTAAAATGGTTGTCCAGTGTTAGTCAAACACATATGTCATTCTAGCAAAAATATTAGATTCTTTACACAGATTAAACTTTAAGCACTATTAACTTTATTTTTTTCAGTCCTTACATTCTAATTGAGAATTATATTTCAAAAAATTATTATATATATTGGTTAATTTTGATTTTAAATGACTAGTAATATAAAATGCATAAAATTTCTAACAAAACATACTTTTTTATTGTACAGAAATCCTATCACAATTTGATTTTAATATTTCAAAACATAGCACAAATAAAATAAAATTTACCACCAACTGTTTTTTATGTTTTTTCTATAACGAAATGATAGAGTCGATTGTGTGGAAGAGACGGACTATAGTTGTACATTGGATATACACGGTATTCACTCCCATCTCTTTCAAAGAAAAGCATAAGTGTTTTACAAGTCTTGGGCCAAGTCAATGTCGGCATAATGTAGTATCAAGGGTATATTTTGATATTTTGAGTTAAAAGATGATATATTAAATTTTATAATTAATATTAAATTAGTATATTTTATTTAATATAGTTATCATAATCTTATAATTTATAACAAAAATTTTCAATCACAATATAATCTATATTTTAAATTTTTAATAATTACACTCGATCTTTAAATTTAATATGTTGTCATTTGACTCAAACAATAAAACGTATTTATTATATTGAAATGGAGTGATAGAATAGTATGTATTACTTTCAATTTTTTGGAAAATTTCAATACCTGCTATTTGGATTAGTCTACACACGCCCAAAAATTTTTAGGAACATGTTTTTATTACTGAGTATTAAAATTTGAATAGCATATTTTTATTACCGGTAACACGTTTAAAATTTCCCCGCAAAATTAAAGACGTTTTGAATACACCAATATTATGTAAGTGAAACATAGTCATTAGGTTGATTAGCGGGAAGTAAATTAGAGGCGCATTATTTTTCACTAAATTATAACGAGGTAGGTTTTTACAAACTTCTCATGTAAAATAAAAAATGTCTGGCATCCCAAATGTTTATTCCTAACTATCTAAGACGTTGTAATTATTTTCAACTAACATGTCTGGCACGAGTTTGGAAACACATTTTTGTATACATTTTAAGGCATTATAAAAATGTATATTGATCGAATAGTTCTAAATAATATTAGTTTGATACATTATTACTTTAAGTTCATTAAAAATATGTACAAAATATAATACTTATACATATTTTTAAAATATCTTAAATTTTTTATCATAGGCCGATAAATGATGATTCAGCTGATAATACTCAACAAACGCTCTCATTAGTTTGAGAAATTCAGTATTACTAATCGTTCTTCTTGATTAGTAATCTGTAAACGCTCTCATTAGTTTAAGAAATTCAGTATTACTAATCGTCGTTCTTGATTAGTAATCTATAAATATCATTATAAACTCTCAAAGATATTGATGACATACCACGATCTTAGACCGAAAAACATCAGTCACCTAAACTTTTTATAACAAAATTAATTTTCACCACGGGCATTCCAAAATTTGTCGTAAATATATCTCAAAGGAGATGATACTTCTACGGTCATATGACAATATGAGTGGAAGAGATCGACTGCGGTTGTATGGTGTGGAAAACTGGATATTGATGCTGCTCATCTTTATTTGGACGTCCAAACCACTCAAACTCATCTTATTTGAAATACTAATACTCCGTAGAAGCCGTAGAAGTCTTCGGCAAGTCGTTGCGTGCAGTTAGGTGCATTGATTTCTTGCTCCGAAAAATTTCAATAATTTTTTTTTTCAAAATTCCGAATAATTCATTGAATAAATTGAATTACATGCAAAGAAATAAAAAAATTTCAGAGTAAACTGAAATTCAATTACACCAAATTCGTAGAAGATAAATATTAGACATAACATATCATCCAATTTAAAACCTAACGAAACACATATTGTCGCATTAAATCATATGTAGGGGAATAACTAAGTTGGTGTATGATAGTCCATGCTAAAAATTATAAGTTAACTCAAATAATAAAAAGAGCACTCCATCTAAAAATTAAGGATCAATTCTCACCCGTAAATATTAAAAGTTAACTCAAATGATAATAAGAGCGCTCCATCTAAAAATTAAGGATCAATTCTCACCCGTAAATATTAGGATAGATTTCGCCAATCCGTTAAAAAAAATTTGATGGTGTCCTAACCTAACTATAAACTAGTACGAAGTACTTAGTGATGTTAAAAGTATTTAACATATATTTTCAAGTATCTGTTAGGCGCTTATAATAATAACAGTTTATAATTGAACATGATTCAATTTAATATTTTTGTTTGTATTTTGATATTTTCAATCAAACGACAACATATTCAACTAATTACTGTGATTTTAATTGCGATAATTATTATAATTTTATAGTTTATGACAAAAATTTATGATCATAACATAGTTTACATTTAAAACTTTCATGGATTACATTAATTTTAAAGTTTAATATACTACCATTTAACTCAAAAAATCAAATATATATTTAATTTTAAAATAAATGAAATACCAATATTTTTTTCAATTGATGTATCGAGCCGTACCCGAGCCCACCCCACCAATATATATCTAGACGTAGAACATCTTTTTGACATCCGATGGTGGAAAATTAATTTGTCACCAAAACTATACGTCTGTACTACTAGTGCTTATGTTAATGAACTTATCTATGTATATATTTATTTTCTTTGAAGTATTTTAACTTTTTTTTTTTTGGTCAAGGTTTTTTGAAAATTTTAATATCGTATATTTTGTCCCTCGAAGATCCTAGCTCCATCATCGTAGGTAGGAAACTTGGAAAGTGCTGCAAAAAAAGTTTAATACTTGGATATTTCAGTTTATTTGTAACACTTTTTTTTTTCGATATCTCATTTATTTGTAACATTATCCGTCATAGAAAATTTGATATCTAATTTATTTAAATTACTCTTCCAACATTTACTTTATATCATATAACTTTATTTTTAACTCTTTAACTTTTTCACTATTTTTATCTACCGTAAATTAATTCATTTTTTACCGCTATGTACAAATTCAAATGTTCTAAATGGCTCGGACTAAGGGAGTAGCATTAATTACCTGTGAAAGAATTTCTTTCTTATTTCTCGTAGGGACCGAAGGAGTGAGTATTTCGTATCTCCTGTTCTGTAGGGCAACATTTCGTTATTATTCTTGCTAAAACGTTGAGTGTTTCAAACGTCAGATAACTTTAGCCGTGGCAAAAATGCAACTGTTATATATAGGTGTATATTCTTGCTAGCAATATAAACCTCAAGATTGAACCATTAGTAGTATATACATTTATCAAAAAATTTAGGTACTCAATAGCTAGAATTAATACTATGGCTTCGCGTCCATGTGTATGTTTTTTAATCATTGCTTATATTCTTATACATGTTATTAGTTTCACCACAGCCGAGCAAGTGTTCCTTTTCAATTCCTGTGGAGACACCGGTAACTATACAGCCAACAGTGTTTACCAAGACAACCTTAACAAAGTCCTTTCTTCCATTTCTTCAGAAACTAAAATCACCACCGGTTTCTACAACTTCTCATCCGGTCGAAATTCCAGTAAAGTCAATGCTCTCGCGCTTTGCAGAGGAGACATTGATCAAGATAATTGTCGGACATGTCTCAACGCTTCTAGCCATCAGATACGACAGGTCTGTCCGAACCAAAAAGAGGCGATTGTCTGGTACGAAAATTGTATGCTGAGGTACTCAAATCGTTCAATATCACATACACCGGAGATCCAACCATCTTGGTGCTTGTATAACATTAACAATGCATCGGATGTGGTTAAGTTCAATAATGTGGTAAAAACTACACTGGAGAAGCTACGAGAGGAAGCTGCCAGAGGTAGTTCTACTAGGAAATTTGCAACTGGTGACATGTCTGGCCCGCTTAATTCGACCATTTACGGGCTTGTACAGTGCACCCCTGATTTGTCAGAACGACAATGCAACGAGTGTTTAAACCAGACGATTGAATATCTTCCGTCCTGTTCTGGTGGAAAAATAGGTGGAAGATTGAGCACACCAAGTTGCAGTATAAGGTATGAAACACGACTTTTCTATAACGGCACTATGCGCCATTTAACTCCACCTGCTGGTGCACCAGCACCTTTTGATGCAACCCCGCCTGCTGATACACCAGCATCCATTGATGGCCCTTCATCTGCTGATGAACCACCATCAGTTAGTCCACCACCGCGGATGTCAGAAACACCACCTCCCAGTGTTACAACCCCACAAGCTGATGCACCAACGCCACCGCCACCGCCTTCAGGTATAGTTATTTGCATTCTATAAGATAAATATTTGTCCTTTACATAAATTAAAGAGATATAAACACATATAGACCATGATTTTAGTATTTTATTTCTTCCAATGTATCTCTAATAAATCTTTTTGGCTTATATTTGCAGGAAAAGGAGGGAAACAGGAAGTAGCAATTATCCCACTGTCAACAATTACTGCAGCTGTGGCAGCTATTATTGTTATCTAAGTTTTTGAAAAAAGTTCACATTTGTGAGGGTGAAATATTGGTTCACATTAACTAGTTACCTCTTGTAATTCGATTTGAATTTTTTGGAATCATCAGCGAACTGGAAATGATACCATCAGTAGGGACCGACATTATATGCATAAGTGTCTTTGCAAGTAATAAAGCTTCTTGCGCTCTGTGTTTGCATTTTCCTTTGATATCTAAATCTCAATATTCTCTCTGCTACTACAATATATTTTCTTTAGGCCCGTATTCATTATATCACAATCTATTTAGATATAAACGAGTAGAGATTTCTATTTGCATACGTCTGATTATTTAGATAGCTTCTGCTCATGCCCCTTCGGAGGTAATTGCCTCATCACAATATTTTTGACCATAAAACAAATTTAGTTTCAACCTCTGGATCAAATAGAGTAATCTCTGAAATCAGAATTGTACGTTAAGCATACTTGGTTATATTTTGAAGTTGGAGGGAAGTAGTGTATTGCATACAGTTTCTTAAGATTGATCCCGCTCGACTTTTATAACTAAATAAACTATATGGAATACAAAAGGTTGATATACTGAATATCTACAGGGTACTTAGCAAAAAAAGAATATCTACAGGGTCCATCGGAATTTTCAAAATATAATACCACCACAGAAATTGTGGATGAGAGTTTTAAACTTCCAACGATATGCAGGTTGCGGAAATGTTGTGCACTTGAAAGAAAATTATCAGCATTTTTATTTACAAATAAAATAAACTTAATTTTTACCAATGTTTTCGCTTCTATTTGAATCAAGCAGATACTTTAATAAGATATAATTTTGACAAAAATAAATACACCTGACATAAAGGAAGCCAACACACCCCCCCCCCCACCCCACCCCAAAACCCCTACCCCCACCAAAGGAAAGCCCCAATCACCAACACCACCACCACCACAACAACAATAGTGAAAAACAGAGAGAGTTCCCATACATAGTTATAGGCATATTACATACTCTTAGCATCTCTTAAATAAAACAAACTGCTAGGCATATATCTTTATCTTTCCTAACTTGCTTGACAAGGATTGATGGTTCAAGAAATTAAATTCCAATCACACACGGAATACATAGAAGAAGCCAAGTCAATGAAGTCTTGGAAGACAGATTTACAAATCACATCTTTTGACTTACTGACTAAAACTTTAAACATAAAACTGAAAATAAAAAGAAAATCAATTCCGGTAGAACATTATGATCAAGAATTGACTTGACTAATAGGTAAAACTCATACCTGGTTGTAATCTACTCACAATTGAGATCTTGAACTTCGGCAATGGGATTAAAAATTTTCCTTCCTCTTCTATCACTCGCAACGCTTTTCCTACATGGTAAGTTAAAAGTATATTCATGGTTATATATTTTGTTTTCTGCAATTTATATATAAAAAAAAAAGAAGAGAAATTGAATCACTTATTAACATATGTTGATGTAGGGACTGAATCAACTATATTCACGATCAAAAACAAATGCCCTTACCCGATCTGGCCAACTATTGCAAGCAATGCAGGCCAACAATCATCAACTAATTCGGAGTTTGAACTAGCATCGAACGCCTCATCCAATATTAGTATTGCAGCTACATGGAGCGGACGAATAACAGCAAATGCATTTGACAGAGCTGGTGAGTCTTACATGTGCAGACTGCTTGACAGGGGTGGAATATCGTACACTTGCACATTAAGTAGTACCAAAGATGATTTGCCAAGGACTCTGGTGGAATTCACCTTGAGTGGTTTTAATGGTATAGACTTCTACGACATTAGTCTTGTGGATGGGTTCAATTTACCAGTTAGTGTAGATCCACCAGCAGGCTGCACAACAGTGAGTTGCTCTGTCGACATAAACGCGTATTGTTTGACAGAACTGGCACTGAGGAATCCAAGTGGTAGCGTAGTTAGATGCAAGAACGCGTGCCAAGCATTCAAGCAACCACAATATTGCTGCACTGGGGACTATTCATCTCGGGATAAATGCAGGCCACAATCTTACTCTTCCTTCTTCAAGGGACAGTGTCCACAAGCTTACACTTTTCCATTTGATTATGAAATAGTTAGCGCGTACAAATGCCCTTCTGGAGGAGACTATCGCATCACATACTGTCCCTGATTATTGAATCTAGATTTTAATTTTTGTTTTGTTTGTTTATGCTTATGTATAAATGGATTCCTGCATTAATTTATGGATTTGATTTTAAGATATTTTGTTTTTGTCCTTGTATGCATGTGTATATTTGTGTGGTAACATCTCCCTCCTCAAAATCATATTGCCTTGAGATCATTTTTGTTACTTCATTTGTCTCACAAAAGCAAACTAAAATTTTGTTTTTTGGGTCCTCTATACTACACTTTTGAATTAAAAAAACAAGCATAAATTTAAATTTTGAAGCATGTGAAAGTTTGAGGGAGGAAATATATGTCATAGTTATCATAAGAAAAACGTACGAAAAGTAATAAATAAATAAATAATAGTACTGTATATAAAACTACAATAGATGAGATCATAAAGTAAAGAAGAAAAGGATCATGTAGTTCAAAGGCTCCGTGGGCAAAAGTAGCCTAAAGGTGACTTCTAGGAAATTGTATTTCTACCCAAATTGATTTGAGTGCAAGAATAGTCTGGGAGTAGAAACCAAAAGGGATTTGGTTTCCTATTTTCATCTACCCACTAAACATTACGAAGTATTCCCATTAAAAAGAAAGGAAAAGGGATTTTTAACCTTTTGATTTATAAATGCTATTATTTCTATGTATTGTATAAAATATTTTACTCCGTATATGGAATATGCGGAGCCATACATGTAAATATATGTTTTCATATTTCCAAAAAAAAAGGAAAAACAAATGAAATAATCCATGTACTTTTTATTTGATTTTAATTTAGTTCGAGTACTTTTTAATTATCATTATAGTTCTTATACTAATTTTTATAGTTTCAATTTGATCCAACATGATAAAATAAAATAATAAATTACTAGTACCTTGGTTTTATAATGCAATTTTAATTAACAAGTTTAAAAAATGTCCCTCTATAATATTTTAATTGAAATTACAGATTTTGCATTTAAAAATAAGTTAATGTAAATTTCAAAACGCTATAATTGATTTTTTATTTTAATGCCACAGTCATAAATCTCCCAATTCATTCGAACATATCTATAAATAATTGATTATTTATTATTATTAAAATTTTGAAATATGTATAGATTTTCTTAAATATGATAATGGCCCGAAAATATGATAATTTTGTTTGAAAATTAAATTTTTACTAAGATTGATAGTTTTTTTTTTCTCAAATCAATTTTAACGCTTTGAAATAAAATTAGTTAATTTTAAAATGCAAAGTCTATATTTTTAAAATAATATCGAGAGAGACATTTTTTAACCTTGTTATTTAATTAAAACTGCATTAAAAAACCAAGTTAATAGTAATTTATCATTTTATTTTATCATTTTGGATCAAATTGAAATTATAAAAATTAGTACAAGGACTAGTGATAATTAAAAAGTACATAAACTAAATTGAAACTAAACATAAAATACATGGACTATTTCATTTATTTTGCCCAAAAAAATTAAATTTTAGCGTCACGTCGAGATCGCGTACTCTGTTCGTCTAGTTATTATTTTATGGCCTCCCTTAATTCACTTCACCTTCTTGATATAGTATATTTCTTAATGTAATATCAATTATTTTATAAGTGAAATTAATTAAATTAAAATTTATATATAAAGTTTTGAAAAAATACTAGTTTATGTTTTAAAATGTTATTGTTTTTATGGAATTGATTAAGTATATATAGAAAGACTGTCCCATGTTTCTCTTCCACGTACCCTTGAAAGAAGTTCCGCGACTCTTTTTTACATTTCCATGGGGCTGGCGTCCCATCTCTGACTTTTCTACATACATTTCACCCCAACTGTTCGACAATGTTTATATCCCTGATGTTGATACATTTGCTAACTGCGTGTGCCCGGTTGTAAATTTTGTCAAAGCACGAAATTACAAGGAAATTAGAGAGGAAATTTTGCCTACAACATGAAAACTATAGCCCATTCATCTGTGAAACATTAATCATTATACGGGACAAACCGGTAATGGGCTCCCAAACACGACTAAGGTCGTAATACAATTCAAACGGTTTGAGATTCGCTTGATTTAAAAATTAATTGGATCGGTTCGAATTTGATATAAAAATGAACTAAACTTGATATCTTATTTAGAGTTTGATAAGTTAAACATGTTATAATATAATCCAAACGGTTTAAGATTCACTAGAGTTTGATTCAAAAATTAGTCAAATCGGCTCGAGTTCAATATGAAAACGAACCAAACTTAATGTCTTATTTAGAGTTCGATAAGTTAAACGAGTACAATCTAAACATTGAAGTATTCACTCGAATATATTCGTAAGTAGTTCGATTACTGTTTTCATACTAAAATATTATAGCATATATCAAAATTTTAGGGCTAATTTTATACTAAAAATTTATTTAAATATAATATATGTTGTATAAATTATTTTACGAGTGATGTTTGTAAGTAAATTAATTATTACATACATAAAATATTTTATAAATTATGATAATTTATATTTTGTAAAATTTATCAAATAAAAATACTAGTGAGTAGTTCGAATTCGACTAGTGTAGAATCTGAGTATCAAAATAATATTCGAGTTCGAATTCGAGTATCCAAAATTTAATTAGAGTAGAATATGATCACACTAGCGTTCGCTCGTATTCGACTCGTTTATACTCCTAAACACGACCTTTATTCGTCTCTATATCAATCTTGAAATTTATTTTCTTTGTCAAAAAAAATCTTTCTTGATTTGAAAAGTTGCGTTTCCGAGTATAAACAATTTTTCACTAAAATACAAAAATATTCTAAACTAAATAGCAAAAAGTATTTTAATTCAAATTTTTTGTCTCACATATAATCTCTAAAGTAAAAAAGACCTCTTGGTTTTAAAATCGATCTCAAAACATATTTTAGAATATTTTTGTATTTTAGTAATTCGAAAAAGCAACTTTTAAAATCAAGAAAGATTTTTTTAGGAACGATTTTAAAACCAATAGGTCCCTTTTAATTTAGAGATTATATGTGAGGCAAAAAAATTGAATTAAAATAATTTTTGTTACATAATTTAGAACTATTTTTTATTTTAGTAAAAAAAAGTTTATATTTAAAAACGCAACTTTTCAAATCAAGAAAGATTTTATACATGACAGACCACGAGCAAATGCTTGTGGAGGAAGTTCTGTTATGAAGTTTGCTACTGGTAAAATTTCTGGACCGAACAATTTGACAATTTATGGGCTTGTGCGGCACCGAAGCGAACAATTAAGGTCTTGCACATCATCAAATAAAATGAACAGATTACCTTATGTCGATCAAATTCCATGAATGAGAATTAGGTGAGATTGAGTTAGTAGAAAGAGTGATTTCCCAAAATTAAAAAAAAAAATAATAAAGTAACAGAACTTGCATTTGACAGTGATTATATAACCCTGCAAACTAAACCAAGTATAAAAATTGAGATAGTGATTATATACGATGTGCATCGGAATTTAAAAAACATATTACTACCAAAAAAATTCTTGTTGAAACTTTTAACTTCCATCAATATGCAAGTTGTTCAATTTTTTAATACACAAACAAAGTTTCACTTAAAACTTTTCAATACCATAAAAAAAATCAAAAAATAAAAATTAAAGTTTCATGAGAGTACTAGAGAAGAAGTCGGGTTTTTGCCTCCTTCCACGAAAAGTATCAGTATTACAGTTATTTTCCCTTAATATAAGACTCCGTCCCCATGTTTTACGTACCCTTCCACCCCTAAAAGAAGTTCCGTGACCCTTTTTTACGTTTCGACGGTGATTGCATCCTAGCTCTGACTTTTCTACACACATTTCACTAACTGTTCACAATTTTTATATTCCCGATGTTGATATATATATATATATATATTTGCTAATCAACCACGTGTCTCCTAATTACCAACATTCGTTAAAATGCACGAAATTACAAGGAAATTAGAGAGGAACAACATGAAAACTACAGCCCATTCATCTATGAAACATTAATCATTGTACAGGACAGACCAGTAATGGGCTCCCAAGTATTAGTCTCGGTCTCAATCTTGCAACTTGTTTTCTTCGTCATTGCCCAGCCTGATTTGCTAGGTTACTACTGTAATTATGGTAACTCGGGCACATACACAAGTAACAGCACATTCCACAGAAATCTCGATAATCTCTCGTCCTTGGTCAGTACCCCTAGTAGCACTTTTTTAAATATCTCAGTCGGCCAAAAACCAGATGCAGTTAATGCGATTGCTCTTTGTAGAGGCGATGCTGGATGTAGCAGCTGTCTTAATAGCTCTTATACCATGTTAAGGAGGCTCTGTCCTAACGAAAAAGAGTCTATTGGATGGTCAGATAATTGTATGTTGAGGTACTCCGATCGCGCCATATTCAACACCTTGACCCTTATGCCTTACTCATTCGTGTTCAGCAGTGATACCGCGTCAGACTTTAATCATTTCAATAGTGTAGTGAGGACACTGTTGGACAGACTACGAGCAAATGCTTCTGGAGGAAGTTCTCTTATCAAGTTTGCCACTGGTAAAGCTTCTGTACCGAACAATTTGACAATATATGGGCTTGTGCAGTGCACGCCAGATTTATCAGAGCAGCAGTGCAGTGATTGTTTGAATATTACATTTGGAGTTCTTCCAACATGTTGTGATGGGAAATTAAGAGGAGGAGTTTTCACACCAAGCTGCCTTGTGAGGTATGGGGATGTAGATTTTGGCTCGAAGGTTACCGTAGCTGATGGGCCCGCGCAGCTTCTCCTACCACCACCTCCTACCTCTTCAACAACAGGTTTCTTATACTTGATTTTTTCTGTTCTTTTTTTTTTTGATCGGGAAAGAGAGAAAAACTTTATACAGCTCATCAAAGGAGTACAAAGTTATTGGAGCAAGACCATAAGCAGCGACAACAAATGCTTTACATTACACACTAGACTAGAGAACTAACAGAGCAAGCTCAAATGGAAACTTTTGCCTGAACCAACAAAAAGCACAATTTAACATTAGGAAACTGAACTAAATGTATAGAAACATTCAGGATCATGTGTCACCAGTGATAAGATAATCAGTTTGATGAGGCCCAAGACGAATAAGAATTCTGTAGATGATCCAATAATTGAGACCTGCAAACAGAGCCTTGCTTCTGAACACCATTTATGCTTATTAAATTTGGCTACTTTATAATGAGCTAAGCACCAATTGAATAGCCTGAATATGATGATCTTGACTGTCTTCTTCCAGCATACCAACTCTTTGTTGAAAACACATTTGATTCTAGCTTCCCATATACACCACAATGTGAAACATTTTACTATCAACCCAATGGACTTTCCTTTCTTGGAGCCGAAATACCCTTCAAGCAATAAGATGCCTTCCAGCGAGTCTGATTAGAAATATTACACATTGTCCCCCAACACCTAGCCAATGATTAGAATTATCTACTTCTTCAACCTTAATTGCAGATTTGTCCCAAGTAGTAACTAGACCTCCCGACATTCCTACTCATACGAATGCATCTATCTATAAACATTAATTTTAGTACCAACAGATTTCTAGAAATTTGCTAATTAATGCTGAAGGTTTGGAGAAGTATATGTATGTGTGCATCTGTGGCTTTACCTGCTGACTAGGTTTCCCCAAATGTTAGAGCTTGGCGCAATATGCTTGTACGGTTTCTTGATTTGCAGGAAATGATGGCCACAAAACTAGGACCGTCATCATCGCCACAATCATTCCTACTCTCACTTTGGCGATGCTAATTTGTATTTTCTTCGTCGTTAAAAGGAGGAAGCTACAGGATACTTATAATGGTAAGTGTAGCTAGGTGTTCTATATTTCTACTTTGAATTTTAGATTGAATAGCTTTCCATGTAATGAGAAAATATTTATACTCGTATATATCTATCAATCAAATAAATAGAATAGAAAATTCATATAGATTGTTAAAGGTGAGGTGAGATTGATGTAAGTAGGTATAGATTCATATACTCTGTTCTACATATGACTCTGTTTTTTGTACTCTGTTGTTGAGATGTTATACCTATATGTTTGTAGTTGTCTAAATGTGAAAATTCATAGATCTCTGGCCTCGGGTATTATTGTTCTTACTCGATATATGTTAATTTTAGCTTTTTATATGTTTTTTCCTCAAGGTCTAGATGACATAAGCAGTGCAGATTCCTTGCAATATGACTTTGATATCATCAAAACTGCCACACAAAATTTCTCTACTAGTAACAGACTTGGGCAGGGTGGATTTGGAGCTGTTTATAAGGTGAAAACTTATGAATCATATTCTTTCCTGAATAAATGGTATCCGAAATACCAATTAGCATATCGAGTTTAGAAGAATGTACGAGTTATTCGATTGGTGTAACGATGATTGTCTTTAACTTCAGGGTAAGCTTGTTGATGGACGAGAAATAGCTGTGAAGAGGCTGTCAAGAAATTCAGGACAAGGTGAAGTTGAATTCAAAAATGAGGCCTCACTGTTGGCAAAGCTTCAGCACAGAAATTTGGTCAGGCTCCTCGGCTATGCTTTGAAAGAAACAGAAAGGCTGCTCATCTACGAGTTTGTCCCCAATGGGAGTCTCGACAACTTCATATTTGGTATCATTCCCACTTCTTTATTAATCTAAACTATGTTGATTTTCTCGGTGTTTCAGCCACCTTAATCTTTAGGAGTATCTTAGTCCTACGCAAGTACATAACAATAATGTTCATTAGACGAACCATGTGTATTACTAAAAAAGGAATATGTTTGTTCATATTTTCAGACCAAGAAAAACGTGCAAAATTAGACGCAAATACGCGCTTCAAGATCATAACAGGTGTTGCCCGAGGACTTCTTTACCTTCACGAGGATTCCCGTCTTAGGATCATCCATCGTGATCTCAAAGCTAGCAACATTCTGTTAGACGCAGAGATGCACCCTAAAATTGCAGATTTTGGCATGGCAAGGTTGTTTGCCCCTGAAGAAACCCGAGCAGCAACAAGTAGAATCGTTGGGACCTAGTAAGTTTCAATCTAAATCATAAAAACACAGACAAAAATAACACCATACTAATTTTGCGTATTTAGACTAGAGCCTTCAACTTCAATTAATAGCTGATGGTACTTTGCAGTGGATATATGGCACCGGAATATGTAATGCTGGGGCAGTTCTCGGCTAAATCAGATGTGTTCAGCTTTGGTGTGTTGGTTCTCGAAATCATAAGTGGTAGAAAGAACAACTTCCGAAATGGAGAAGATATACAGTACCTTCTAAGCTATGTAAGTTTCAATAGCGGAACTATGGATATCACCACAACAACTTCACTTCATACATATTT
Source organism: Centella asiatica (assembly GCA_014636745.2). NCBI lineage: Eukaryota > Viridiplantae > Streptophyta > Magnoliopsida > Apiales > Apiaceae > Centella > Centella asiatica. The sequence continues at coordinate 56,709,775 of CM025780.1, forward strand.
ATGTATTTTCTATGCTCTTTCAGGTTTGGAAAAATTGGCGAGACGGAAAGGCCTTGGAAATTATAGATCCTACGTTGAGGCATGATATCGGTGCAAAAAATAACATCATGAGATTCATTCATATCGCGCTGCTATGTGTTCAAGATGGTGTGGCTGACAGACCAACAATGGCTTCAGTAGTTCTCATGCTTAATAGCCCTTCTCACAACCTAATGCCACCCTCACAACCTGCATTTTTTAGCAACGATATGTCAGCAGCAGTCCGACCAACTTGTAATCCAGATATAAGTGATTCCGCTCACAAGTCAATTAATGACGTTTCTATCACCGACTTATCCGCCAGATAGCTTATAGATTACTAAAATGCGGTCTTTTGCCAGCATCTTTCTCAAGATGTTATGTACCACTTTTGTGAGACGAGTTCGTTATGTTTAGGTTTTGAATATGATTTATAGCTCAAAAATGTAAATGTTCTATCGGTTCTAGTATGTCGACTTTCTTTTATATATGGGTAACCGTTTTTTGAAAACATTCGGCAACTATTAATTTCAGGAATCTTGTAAGTTTTCTTTCATGGATATTTTTGTATATTGAGATACAAGCCTATTGAATTTCGATATTTTCTTCTTAGAAATATTTTTTTTTACTTTGCCAACAAATAAATAACTCGAAAATCAATGGTCTTCGTAACAGATACTACTCGATTCATGCACTGTATATCAAATGCTCTAAATTGTGCATGTACGCGGTGGCGGATTTAAGAAGAGACGGTTTTTTATTTTTTTTTTTATTTTTTTTTTTGTTGGTTGGGGGGGGGGGGGGGGGGCGAGGGGGGAGCAACTCCCCTGCTCAAAATTCATCTCTGATTATTCTGTGTGTAATCATTTAATTTAATAAAATTATTCTCTATTATATATATTAGCTAAAAAATGTATTTTTCTATTTGGTTTCAATTGAATTTATAGAACCAAATAATATACTTTTTAAAGCTATCTTCTACATGTGACGTGTAATAAAAGTTTTTTTTTAATTTATGAGAATCCGCAATCTTGTTGAGAAAATGGTGAAGACAGAAAACTTGTGTACTTGCTTTAGTAATTTTGTAATTGACATTAATTCTTTCAATATCAAAATAATTATTTCTGCTACAAATATTGACAATACTTCTTTGTTTAAATTGAACGAAATGTGATTAATGTGATTGGATGAATAATTGACTAGTGGCACACATTGTGATATTCAACATTAACAAAAATGAAGTTATCGTGCACCAAACTCGGAGCAGGAAAACTAGTTGGGAAATTATGTGATTCTTTTTTCTTTTTGTTTTTTTCCCCTAAACATTACTTATTTTTACGTAGGCATAGTAACGGGATCGGTATCAAACGGGAAATCGTTCTCAAATTCTACCCATTAAAAATATATATTTCGCAAACACGTATTGCCCAGTTAGTGAATATATCAAATCTGTCACGCCCCCACCCCGTGACCCGAATAATATTTTTAAATTTAATATTTTTTTTTCTTGTGTTTTTTATGTTTTTCTCATGTAAAATTTTCTAAAATCATTATAAATTTTAATTTATATATAAACGAGGCAGAGTCAAAATTAGATGGAGTAAAAAGATAAATCATACCTCACTCTAATTCTATAGAATTTAAATAACCAAGTTCTATTAAGATCGAAATTAGACAAATATTAATAAATTCGGGTGAAATTAAATCTCTATTTCTATGTAGTGAATTTCTATATCAACAAACTGTATTTGAAATTTTCTTTCGCCCCATTACTAAAATCCCGTGTCGGCCCCACTACATGTCCTCGCGGGGAAGCGGCAATAATGGGTGAGGTTCCCGTTCTTGTAATCTTGTAAGTTGAACCATACATACATCCATAGCATATTTCAATTTTTATTTTTTGGTTACATAGCATATATCAAATTTTATTAGTTGAAAGGAGGGGCCACTAAAATAATTTAAATTTTGTTCTTTAGCACTTTTATCCAACAGTAGTACTTTATCACGGACCTTGTTTTCTACTTTTCCACAATCTATCAAGTTGCTAAAATAAATATTTTCCAAAAGTTGCTAAAACAAAATTCCAAAATCTATAAAGTTTCCAATTGGACTTGTCCATGTGCAATTTCCCACGAACCCTTCCCTATGTAATCATCATTTAAGTCCCGCATTCCTTTTAACTAATGAAGAACGAGTTCTATTGGTTCCTAATTGTTTTCTAGTTGTTCAAATCTCCCAAAATAATAAAATTCTCATTCCACAAAGAATAGAATTATTTATTGGACTATCTTTTTCTACCATTCACACCATCAGTTACTTCATAAAGTTTAAACTAATTAATGTTTTAGCATGACTCACACTAATTAACAAGCACAATAAATATTTTCTCTATTCCACTAAAAAAAAGAAAGAGGAAAAATCATATTTGTAACTTCTGTAAATATTGAGATTGCATGTTTGTAAATTACAAATAAATATATTTTTTACGAGATTTATTATAAATCTCAAAGTGATAACAAAATATGAAGTTATAATGATAAACTTTAAAAATTATCGCTTAACAAATATAAACTCTTTTTTTGTAAAATTATTTTATTTCTAGATACAAACCGAACTGAGGTATAATATATTTGGAAGATCATTACTTCAAAGACTCCAAAGTGTTACTTTCCAGCATGTTCCATTTACCAAGTGGCAAAAAACCTTGGAAATTAATACTATATAAAAAGAATATCATTTGAATTCGTTATATGTCCCCTTTTTTCTCGGATACTCTTATAAATGTCTCGTTCTATTAATTACAGAGTATTTGTAAATAACTAGCTGAGGTAGTGAAGTTAAACGTCCTTCTGGATTCATTTTACTCGAATAAAAAAATTAAAATTATTTAACCTGGGTTCTAGTTAAAATGGTTGTAATCATCTCTAAAAATATCTACAACCAAAAAAGTTTAATGTTTAGCAATTTAAAATTTTTAGATTTAACAAACATACAATTGTGAACAACTCAATTCAAACTCTTAGCAATATTATTTTGTCCACTTCTCTTACTGTTTCTTGCTTCCTCGACAACTTCTTATTTTGTTTTTTTCAGTATTTCTCACCCAATATTCAATCTATCTCGACTAATCCAAATTATATTTCGATCACACCATTCGGAAGACCGCAACTTCTTATTGATCAATGGTGTGGGTAGGAGAGAGCATGGTACAGTTTAGAGCACAAACTGTCACCACAACTAATAAAGTACGGTTTTATAAACTTAAAACTGTCACCACCACTGCAACCAATTGGTTCGATACAATTTCGATTTTAAACCGTTTATAATATTTCAAGTATTTATGACTACGAAGAAACTCAATTTTAAAAAATTCGCTAACAAATTATATCATAATTGACTTGTAGCTATATAAAATTTAAAATATTAAGTTCGCTTGAACGATTGCCCGTTAACATGATAATTAAGATCATCAAGATTACGTTCAATTAAATTAATATTCACATAATATAAATTATAAATAAATAATTATCATAAATGTATACCAACGTACAAACAATATAAATATATAGATGCATACATACATACATATATATATATATATATATAATGTATTAATGTATATATATAAATTTATACATATACGTATATATGTAAAATAATAACATATTAATATATTAAAAATATAAATTTAAATATTGGTGCGGTTTCGGTGCAGAGAGTATAAAACCGAAACTGCAACTAAGATACTTACGATTTCAAAGATCAAAATCGTCACTGCTACCGCAACCATTGATACGGTTTAATTAGTACAATTTTATCGGTTTTTTATGCGATTTCAGCTCCAAAATCAATTTTATGCTCCCTTACGTGTGAGCCCTGAAAAATCTTGAACTAGTCATAGATTTCACAGTTTTCTTCATTCCTCCTGTTCCTCGAAACCACAAAGGCTCTCCTAATCATCACGATCCTAATTATATATAATTGCCTCATTCTTTCACAAAATTGTTACTGATTACACATAGTAACACTGCTGAAATGGCTTTCCAGAAACGACTTTTATTCGTCTCTGCTGTACTTTTACAACTTGTTATTCTGACCAAGGCTCAAATAAATTTCATACAACACTACTGTAATTTTGCTTATCAGAGCAACTACACAAGCAACAGTGTGTTCCGAAAAAATCTCGATACTCTCCCTTCTTCCCTCAGCTCCTCTAGTGCAACTTTCTACAATTTCTCACTCGGCCTGAACCCCGACAAAGTCAATGTAATCGCTCTTTGTAGGGGTGATGTTACGCCAGATATTTGTCGGAGTTGCCTAAATGACTCTGATACCATGTTAAGACAACTCTGTCCTCGCGAAAAAGAGTCAATAGGATGGTCAGACAATTGTATGTTAAGGTACTCAGATCGCGATATATTCAACACAGTGAACACCTTGCCTAATGCATACGCGTACAACCTTCAAAAAGCCTCAAACGTTAACCAGTTAAATCAAGTGGTGAAAACTTTATTGAACGGCCTAAAAGGCGTAGCAGCCAGAGGTGGTTCTGTTATGAAGTTTGCTACTGGAAACATGTCCGTGGGCTCCGATGATATGACAATATACGGTCTTGTGCAATGCACGCCGGATTTGTCAGTCAAGCAATGCGAAGATTGCCTAAACATGACTTTTGGATTGCTTCCGAATTGTTGTGATGGCAAAATAGGAGGCAGAGTTGTCACGCCAAGCTGCAATTTCAGGTATGAGATTGGGCGTTTTTATAACGAGACGGTGTTAGCTGATGCACCACCACCGCAAGCATCTGCCGCTGCGCCACTGCCACCTCATTCTCCTCTACCACTACTGAGTCCGACTTCAGGTTATCGCATACCATAATTAACTGGTTATTAATTCTAACTATTTAGAAGTTTTTGCTCACAAAGAATATACTATAAGATGGTAATCTTACAATTCCATGCAAATAAAACTATTAAACAGAATCAGCTAACTATTACTCTACTAATCTCAAATGAGAAATTTATTTGATTTCCATAGCGTGTCCAATTTATTATCGATTAACACAATCGATGCATTATTTTCTTTTTCAGAAAATGGAGGAAGAACCAAAGAATGTGTGCTCACTTTGTCAGCAATAGCAGCAGCAGCTATGACAGCCATCTTGTTCTTTTAAAGGTTTTTTTTGTTTTTCAATTTTACCTTCGTTTTTGAAGTTTGCAGGTTGTGTTTCCGTAAGTGTGAAGTTTCCTTTCATTTCTTCCTTGTATTTGAATAAACCTCTTTTTCCAATTCACATATATATAATAATGCATGTTTTTACATCAGGCACTCTGAATCTTCCATTAATTTGTCAAAGTCGATCAACTCCGATCATGAAAAGTATGCCATATTTAGTCTCTTTATCTCTCTCCAAACCAAAAACAAGTCATTTATGGATACCTAATAAGGAAGTTGCTGTCGGATCTCCCGATGAAAGAAGTTCTCTTCCAGGTAGTCACTCTTCCCTCTCCTGGACCAAATATGTAACCAGCTTGAATCGTTGTTATATGATAAAAAAGATCGTTTTTATCCATTTTATCAATTATTTGGTAATTCTTACTTACAGAAGTATATCATTCTGTTTGTTTCGATATAAATTTTAGATATTTGCAGTATAAATTATATTGTTAAAATTTATATTCTCTAAAATTTAAGTTAAAACAAAACAAAGTGAATGTATCTAAAGAATTAACTGTCTAACTTCTTTGTCCGGTACCAGATCTAGAATTTTTTTCTTAAGAGACCATATATCATTATATAAATTAAACATATAGAATTGATATCGTAAGAACAAAATAATTGTTTGTGGAGAAAAAATTCACTTTTAGTGAAAATTATTATTTTTCAAGCAACTTTTTTGTTGTGGCCTTCTAAAAGTGTTAAGTATACTCCAAATGAATATAACTCAATATAAAATTACATACAATATGACATTGTTAAAGCAAATTGTCACTAAAGAAATGAAATTAAATGTAATGTATAAATGTCACCAAAAGTATAATTTCTAGAATAAAAATTATACCACATAGATAATGATGTCATATATATTTCCATAAACAAACCGATGAACAAACAAATTGTTTGGGACTCATCTCATCAAATTCGATTTTGAAAATATTTATAATTAAAAACATTGCAGTTTCATATTACAATTTTAAAAATCAATTGTGTTAATGATTATTTTTTTCACCAAGTATATACTTATTGCATATAGAATTTAAAATAGAAGCAAAAAACTAAGATAAAGCAAATAAAACACATATTTATTTTGAAATAGAAACAAAGATTACAAATCATAATAAATAATTGAAACAAATTAACTACAAATAAAATTGTGAATTTATTTAAAATTTAGTGTATGCTTACGATTTAATTCCTTATCAATCATGGAATGAATTGTAAATGTATTAATGAAACAATAAATTTCTCTGTGTATCAGGTTATAATTTAAATTTCAACAAGTTTTAATTATTCAAGATAAACTAATTATATCATAATTATTAAATTAAAATATTTAAAAATTAAAAATATTTTCCGTGTTGTACACAAATTTTGAAGCTGCTACCATGTCATTGTTTACAAATGTGCAATATCTGATGCCACGTATAAAATTATATTCGTAGCTAAATCACTATAAATTCTATTTATGTTGTCGCATCATTTCTTAAGATTTTCGATCATTTAATTTTTTTTTTAAAGTTAATAGAAATATTTTTAAAAAGTAACGCGTCAATTACTCAATTGTGCTTTTATAAATGGAAGTATCGTTGAACATGCCATGTTGTCAATTTATGGCAAGGTAGATCAATATTATTTCTTTCTGGGGGATGTTGTAAAGAAATATTTGGTATGTTGTGGAGGTGTGGTCCTCCTCCTCCATATTTGGTATGTTCTATTTTATGTCATATTATTTTTTATAAATAACACGTGAATTTTTTTTAATTTTTTTCTATTAAAAAATTTAAAATTCTAAAATGATATAACAATCCTAAAGAAAAACGGAATACAAGATAGGATAAGTAGTAGGGTAAAAGATTTCAAATCCTACTTTTCCTACCGTCTCTGACTTATTTGAATTGAGAGAAATTAGCAATAAATCCGTGTACAATTATTTGTGATCATTAGTTTAATTAAAATTATTTTAATTATGATATATTTAATTACTATGAATTAAATTATAATTGTCTAATTATGTACTTTTAATCCTTGTTTGATTAAACATGTTATATACAATGACTGTTAATTTAAATTTTAATAATTAGGTCAGTGTTTAATTATTTTATATGAAATACACAATTATTATTCGATTATAATTGTTTAAATTAATATTGATTGTACAATTATATTTTAAATTTAGATTGAATTTAGTTTGGTAAGAGATTAGTTAGCCTATAACTATAATTGCGATATTCAAATATGATTCAAATTGATTTTTTTAATAAGAAAACAATGTTAATATATTAATCGGTACCAAGTTAGTTGAGTTGTGGGGAGTCAACCAATTTATATACTCAGTCAACTCTTCCACTAAACGACATTATTGAAATAATATATAATTATAGATAGATAGATAGATATGTCCACTTTCAAAAGATTATGTTTATTAAAGTTGAGTTTGTATTAGCTAATGAGATGAAATTCCATGTTTTTAGTCCTAAAATAAAAACTAAACTAAAATTCAAAACTTAACGATCATTTAATATAAAGATCTGTTAACATTAAATACAATTCTCATCATAATTATTCTTGTCTTGTGTAATTCATTTGTAAAGATATTTAAAAAAAATTTAAAACAAGGGAAAAAAAGAAAGAATAAGAACTAGACAACCTCAATGGACCAAATCCATCACCAATCTTCTCCGGAAGTCACATTTTGCACCATATTCCACAAAAATAAATATGTGATATGATATAAATCTAATTTGAGAGCAATATATATTCTTTCATTCCCACTACTTTATTCAGGGGTCTTAATCAACTCGATTATCATTCCTCATTACCTATATATCCTCTGCATGACCATAAGAAATTGCTCCATTCGACATTAACATTCCACTACATCATTCCTCATTTTGCCACATGACCTTCCCTTCACTTTCCTTTGTTTCAAAGATCATATACACGCGTTTACTTTATATTTCGAATTCTAGTGTTCAACTTTGATAGAAACTTGCTAAATTTTAAACATTCCAAGTTACAAGTACTATTCCAGCAAAAATAAAGTTTCATTTCCTTAATGTTAATATCTTATAATATACTTTTAGAATCTTGAATTACAGAATATAATATCGACTTGCTGATTACACAAACCAATGAAGCTTTTATGTAGTAATACTTTCATGCTCCGCTAAGTTTTTTTATTGGAACATGAATAAGAATGAAATAAAATTAAAGAAGAAAAATCAAGGGTGAAAAATCAGGATAACAAAAAATAGCAAGAGATTAGAATGAAATCACCGTGAGTATTGGAATAGGCAATACCGCCTAGGAGGCAAAAAACAGTCATTCAAACGCTCATCCAATATTTCATTCCGAAACTCGCTCTATTTTTTGTCATGTTTCTCTTTTACCACGTCTTTTTCTTCTTTTAATTCATTTCATTTTCATTCTCATTTCAATGCATAACTAAGGGCAACATCAAAGTATATGGCATTATTAACTTTCCTTCATAATAAAACGAATTCACATGATATTCAAATTTTAGAATTTCGCAAAATTATTTTTTAGTGGAACGAAGGAAATATTGTTAAATAAAACTTGAAAATCTCAAATTTCAAATAACTACGTCACAATTTAAAATTTAAACACATCACGCATATAATATAATCAAATGTTATAAATCTTATCCTGGTGCGGCAAGACCCAGTTGGTTAAGCTACTAACAATTGAATTGTTTTGCTTGAAGGCCCCGTCAATCTGTATTTATCACTGACCTTGGAATAAAGTTGCTTCCCACCCTAAACTCTATGCAATCAAAAAAAAAATCACCCATTTACTTATTCCTTTGAATATAGCCGCCATAAATTGGATAGACTTCAAGTAACATAGCCAATTCGTTTCTCCATACAAAAAGTTTCAAAGCTGTAATGGGATCTGGAAGATGGCTTTTGTTAGCCTCTAACATCCTCATACAACTTGCCTGTACCACTAACGCTCAGAAAGACTACATAGAGAAATACTGCAATTATGACTACGAGGTCACTTACACAAACAACAGCAACTTCCAAAAGAACCTTGACAGCATCCCTTCCTACCTCAACTCCGGCGCAACTTTCTACAACTTCTCCGTTACCCAGAATCCCGATACAGTTAATGTTATCGCGCTTTGTCGAGGAGATGTTCCGATAGAGACATGTAGTAGTTGTCTTAAAAGCTCTAACACAGAGCTAAGACAGCTCTGTCCAAAAGAGAAGGAGTCCATTATATGGAAAGACAATTGTATGTTGAGGTACTCCGATCGAACTATATTCAAAACTATAAACGTTGTTCCTAATGCATGGGCTTACAACGAGGAACTCGCCCCGGATGTGAATAAGTTCAACAAGGTGGTGAGGAGTTTGTTGGAGAGTTTACAAGGAGAAGCTGCGAAAGGGAGTTCTGTTATGAAGTTTGCTACGGGGAACATGAGTGTTTCGGATAATTTGACAGTTTATGGTCTTGTCCAGTGCACGCCGGATCTAACAGGCAAGCAGTGCAGTGATTGTTTGAATGGAACATTCGAAGTTCTTCCAAATTGCTGCGATGGGAAATTAGGAGGAAGAGAGGTTAGACCAAGCTGTAATTTCAGATATGAGAAAGGACCTTTCTTTCTAAGGAGTACATTTGATGTTCCGGCTGCACTGCCTAATGCACCAGCTCCAAATGATGGATTGTCACCACCACAAAAGCCTTCAAGCCCAGGTTGTTGATTTGCTCATCTATTCAGTTACAAGCAAATAAAAGTTGATTACTCCTATTCCCCATATATTACCATATGATCAAGTTTTCAAATTGATCATCTTTCATCTATATAACATGAAAATTGTACTACGCTTTTTCATTACTAACCATCCAACAATTTTTTATTAGATACACATAATGTTAATCAAATTTTGAACTTCATGGTCATCACATTCTATTGATAAGGTTTACACCATGACCATTATCAACTTTTATTTAGATGGTCCCCAACCTAGCTAGCCTCTTCTAAACTTGGTAAAGTTGTTTTAGTCATGTCCTTCATTGGAATTTCATATAGCAAAAAATTAAATCTAAATAATGGAAATTAATGAGCCTAACCATGTTAAACATCAGAACACTGAGATTTGTAGCTTTTTGATATGCAAAATATAGATCTTTCAGTGAGACCTAACATTTGGTCAAGAGTATTACAACTTTACCAAAATTTGATCCAGCCCACACAAGGGCAGATGCACTTATAATCTAGAGACCTACTGGCTACTGCGAGTATATTTTTAATCGTGGGGAAATGGAATGCAAGGCACGCACTAGTTAAATTTGGCCAAGTCTACTTGATGAAACAAACAATTTTGGATTATATATTATTTTTCGTAACCCAATCTCTACATAGCTTGTGTCTTTTCATTTTTTTGTGACTATGAGTAATCAAGTTGAATATATGATGTTTATGTGCAGGCAATGATGATGGAAATACAAAGATTATCATTGTTACTGTTGTCCCCACTATCATTTTTCTGCTTCTTGTTTGCCTTGGCACTTACATATTCAAAAGAAACAGAAAGCAGAGGAACATAGAGGATAATTATGATGGTAAGTGCAGCTTGCTTTACGAGTCAATATATAATAGATAAACTGTAAAATTGAGATTAAATTAAGCTTCATATGCTCTAGACCTCGTATGAACCAAGACTTATGGAATTTGGTCATATAAATAATTAAAAAAGTTAACTAGGAAGCCCAGGATTCTCCAAATAATTAACTCATGTAATATATCCATTGTTATCTTGTGAAGCTTTGGAAGAGATCAGCAGCGAAGAATCATTGCATTACGACTTTGACACCATCAAAATTGCAACACAGCACTTCTCTGATACTCACAAACTTGGGCAGGGTGGATTTGGAGTTGTTTATAAGGTGAACTTATTCCCAACTAAAATATTAACGCGCCATGCAAGTTTAAAGCTTGTAATATTTGCTCATAAAATATTGCAATTTTTGCATTTTGTGAGGTGATTTAACTTGTTGACATCAGTTCTGATTATTTTAACTTCAGGGTAGGCTTCCTGATGAGCGAGAAATAGCGGTGAAAAGGCTATCAAGCAGTTCGGGACAAGGTGAACTAGAATTTAAAAATGAGGTGTCGCTACTAGCAAAACTTCAGCACAGATGTTTAGTGAGGCTTCTTGGTTATTCATTGAAAGACACGGAAAGGCTTCTTATCTACGAATATGTGCCAAACGGAAGTCTAGACAACTTTATATTTGGTAACTCTCTTACTTTACAAATATGTAGTAACCAGTAAGGAGGCCCTAGAGCTCAATTGGGAAAAGTAAAACTAGTGCATTATGTTTGTGAGAGGTATTAGATAATTGAAAATATGATTGTTTGTATTTTTGAAGATACAGAAAGACGTGCACAATTAGATGCAGAGGCACGCTATACAATCATTACAGGTGTTGCCCGAGGACTTCTTTACCTTCATGAGGATTCTCGTCTTCGGATCATCCATCGTGATCTCAAAGCTAGCAACATTCTGCTAGATGCGCATATGCACCCTAAAATAGCAGATTTTGGCATGGCAAGGTTGTTTGATCAGGATGAAACCAGAGCCGCTACGAATAGGATTGTGGGAACCTAGTAAGTATCAATAAAAAATGATGAAACTTGCGTCATTATTTACAAGAGCATTTCCTGTTGCGATTTCCTGGTCACCAAATTTATTCAAGCTCATAAATTACTCGTGCAGTAACTAGATACAACTGGAGTACTGGACTAATGTTTTAAATACAATTTTGCAGTGGATATATGGCACCAGAGTATGCAATGCTGGGGCATTTCTCAGTTAAGTCAGATGTCTTTAGTTTTGGTGTGCTAATACTAGAAATAGTAAGCGGTCAGAAGAATAATTTTCGAAATGGAGAGAATATGGAGTACCTTCCCAGTTATGTAAGTCCGAAAATGCTGACAATTTTTTAAGCTTAGTCACACTATAGAGCCTATAAACTACGTTTTAATTGAACATCTAAAATCTTTCAGGCTTGGAAAAATTGGCGAGACGGAAGGGCTTCAGAGGTGGTAGATCCTATATTAAGGAATAGTGCACGTTTGTTCCAAGACATGATGAGATGTATTCACATGGCATTACTTTGTGTTCAAGAAAACATAGAAGACAGACCGACGATGGCTTCAGTAGTTCTCATGCTTAGTAGCCGCACACTCACTCTCCAAGTACCCTCGGAGCCTGCGTTTCTCAATAATAATTCAGGATTGTCAGCTATTCAGGATTATACTTCTGAGGAAACTGAGTCCAGCCAATCCGAAACTAAGCCCATACAAGCATCACTAAACGAAGCTTCAGTTACCGACTTATCTGGCAGATAGTTTATGGAATTTGCAATAAGAGTGTTAAGGGATCAGTTTTTTTTCTTTTGCAATTGATAGGGAACCGTTTCTCCGAATATTACCCTTATAATAATTAATTTGTTTATGTTGTTGTAGCGATTATATTTTAGTTACTGGCTTTCTATGAAACTGAAGATTTCTGGGTTCGTTCAGTATTGATTATGGATTATTAAACTTGTACACGGATTCAAATTTCACACTATAGGTTGATCTCAAACACCCACCACCACCTATTCCGCCAACGCAACATTGTTAAAACTTTCAAACTCAGCGCAAATCAAAAGTTCGAAATAAGTTTGACTAATCGATTCGTATTTGGCTTGAATTGACCAGTTCGAATGATTTAACTAACCAATTTTAAACATAATTTTTTGTTCGTGAAAATTTTCAAAATTCATTTGACTCATTTATAATATGATTAATTAAGCTCAACTCAAATTCAACTCGATTCTACTAATTTACGATGTCACTTAACCTTATGGGACAACTCCAGGTGAAATTAGTCATGTGCATAAACATACTTAACACTATCACTTTTTCGTGCAATATCAATATTATTTTTTTCACTATAATATTATGTACACAAAAAAAAAATTGCAAAATAAATTAAATTAACATGTATTCCTTTATGATTGATCTTAAATTTTTTAATGAAATACATGGCGCATACTAGAAAGATAAAAAGTTCCCCCTCTAAATCCTTTGTTTTCCGGGACAAATGCATAACTAATTTCCGGAACGAATACATAACTAAAGAGTAATGCAGTGATAAATTAGCCTTCAAATACAACGGTTGTTTTATTAACTTAATCTAACTTTATTGAATCGCGAAAGAACAAAAAAATTCGATATAATATGAATTAATTTAAAATGTATATAGAATAGGGTTGACGGGGGTGAGAGGAATGGGTTGGATGGCGCCTATCTAAGATTCAATGCCCTTCGACGTAGAACAAAATTCTGACAATTGTAAGCACAGGAACAAATTAAACAGGAAATTCAACTCGATTTCAAAAACAAATACAATTAACACTTCTCCTTCTCAAGGACTGAAGTGGTATTAACAGAAAACAAAACGACTTGTTATACACCAAAATTTCTAATTTAACTTTCAACCAATCTTGTCACAGAGTTGCGTCAAACAATAACAGCCAAAGACAATCGATATATGAGCATATATCCCAAACAATGGGTACTCTTATAACTTTCAGGATGCATGTTAACTTTCAGGATACATTGAATCATACAGTACAAATGAGTACAACTGAACATGTTAGAAACCTTTTTAACACTTCACAAATACTAATACCCTAATTCATATCAGAATATGGTTGTTGCAAGACGCAACAGAACGATGTGCCGGTATCTCTACAATTTATCCATAACTCAAACGAGAGGATTCCAAAGGCCTCACAGTTTGCCGTCTAGGAATCCCAATCTCACATGAATTCACTCTGGCAGCGAACCGGAGTGAGCATAAAGACTCGTTGGCAGATGAAAGGTCAGGAGATATATTAACAAACATAAGAGTTTTAGAATCCCCACCAAGGCAAGGCTGCATGTCCAAGACCCAAAAACGAAAGTATAATTAGAATTTCTCCAAAATATAAATAATTTACAACCTCGTAATAGGTTTCTGTTCATATTGATACATGGTGATCAAAACAGAAACTGATTTCAGCTAATAAGGAAGTTTACTCATCCATCGGTCCATATTTATTAGATTTGAGCTAAAGTAACTCCATAAGGAAACCTGGAGCAAGTTTTGGAATATTTACTCTTACAAACAAGTTCAACTAGCATAAAGTTCAAAAACCTACCTGGAGAAGATACGTCAACTTTGAATTCCTAAATGGGATGTGGTCTTCTTTCTTTGCCAGGGCAAAAATAACATCACTCAAACAAGATAAACTCTTGTTGATGGCCTAATTGATTCAATAACCAGATTAGCATTACTTCATAAAAATTATATGAATTACACCAACGGGGATAAGGTCATCAATATAATTACAATATACCTGGGTTTCCTTAAGTCGGTCCCCTGTTGCTCCACTCCGTGCAAGACGTTCACTACCAGCTAAATCAATGAGATTTAAAACACCCTGAACTTGTTGCTCAGTGCTCTGTTAAATGAAAATTTGTTAATTCAGTACAACGTCCTGCATTGAGCCTATTAATGTATTGACGACCAGAATCACAACGACATATACCTCATTTATTCCATAAATCCTCAAGGTGAAAACAAAGTGACTTCTGGATGATTGCTCATTCATATCAGTTCTACCAACAGACCTGGCAAAGGAATGATCAAACTAATTAATTTCAGAACAGAACAAATCAGACTCTTAACACTCTGTGCCAACAAAAAAATAAAAAGAAAAAAAATTGAGGGATACAACTATACAAGGTTGACCAAAGTTATGCCAATACCTAACTTTATATTCCAATCAAGGGACTGGAGATCAAATATAACAGTGGGATACATGCAAATCATGGCCATAAATCTTGTAAATTGAGTGGTATAACTGGAGGGCGGAGGGGGAGGAGAAAAAGAAGAAGCACAAGCAGATGAAGAAGGAAATATAATTGAATACAATGGAATTTCACGCACCCTACTCAACACTTTGATTCGTCATCACTTACGAATCCAGAAAAAGGAAATTTAAAATTCAAAAATGAGACAGGAGATACACTCTAATAACCAAAACTCCCTATCAAGATTGATTGCATAAGTGTACTTGAAATACAACATATAGAGGACAGATCTAAGTAATCTATATTGGGCTCAAGTCTTATGTTGTGTGCCAGTTTTTCACCTTATCACAAGTCATCATACAATTTAATCCACTACTTTCACCTTCAGATTACTCTAAGACAAGAATAAATTCTCAATAGCAATATATTTTCTGCAAAGAGAATTCCAAATTAACACTTATCACTCATGTACCAAAGAGACATGATAACATAGAAGGGGCATGGCCCACATAGAACAAATCTTGACTGAGATAAGGGGCATGGCCCATATACATCACCTAACAGCAAATTACCTGCTTTGCGCAGCCTGCTGAAGAAGAGAGGAAACCTCACTTATGCTAGAGACATCAACAATAGTGAGATCAGAAACATATGTGTTTCCATTTGCATCATGTCGAATTGAGTATTGCTTCCCCGGACCACCATTTTCTGTACGTGTAATATCTAAGGCACTTGATCGTGATAGCAAATCACGAATAGTTTCATTGTAAATCTCTAACATAGAGGCCTGCATAATTAGTAATGCACTAATTATTAGTACAACTAGTTATTCGCTCATGACAAAGATAGCCTAATTCAGATAAGGGTAATTTATACTCCGGCATCTTGAATTAATATAGGGTGGAGCAAGTTTCATGCTCAGTAATCACGTGAAGATTATTTCTTCGTTTATAGTTGTTCAGTTTTCAAATTTTCAGCATAAATTCCAATATTAAGCTCACAAGCTTTTGTAGCTGATGATTATTCGGAAATGGTATCTTCTTCGATGCAAAATAAAATGCATTCTTATGCATCACTTGATATGTATCTTTTGACATATGCATGATTCTCAGATGCTTAATGATGTGAAGTAGACGTGACTCAAGAGCTTGCAAAAACATTCATGTTAGTCTGCAATTTTAAAAAATTAAAAAATTAAAGCTTGTGCCATATTGTCAATTCCTAAATCTTGAATAGCTTGCACTGCTTTGACAAAACACATAATCAATACTTGATGGATTAACTGTTAAAATAACTTTGTGAATGTAAAAGAACTTTTCTATTCTGAGTATATGCAGAAATTGAATTAATACTACGTAGAACACCAATGTAGATATCAGTTGAGTGTAAAGAAACTTCACTATTCTAAAGTATATATTAAACGAGTGTCATGTCTTGCAAAAGAGTACATGCTAGTATTTCAAATATCACGAGGACAATCATCCTAAACAGTTGAACACATGTTCCAGAATGGAGAGTCCACTGGAGTATCATAAGGATGTGATTTAAAAAGAAGAATCAGTTGTCCTTGCAACATAATTTGGTAAACCATAACTCATCCAACATAAGATTATGTTACAGACTGCCCCTATTTTCTTCACAATCATTTCATACCATATTTAGCGGGACATTACGGACAAAGTTGGCCATTTTGCAATTCTATATGCAACTCACAATATACATAGGGAAATGCGGAAATAAGAAACATACCTGCATTTTGTATCTCCAACCCTGAGCTTTCAAAGTCTGACTAGTCTGAAATATTTGTTCTAAGGAACGTGGTATCAATCCCTTCTGCTGAGAGGCTTCTGGCCGACCCATCATGGTATAAGTTTTACCAGAACCTGTCTGACCGTAGGCAAATATGCAAACCTGCCAATACAAAGTATTTTGGTTATAAGGAACAAAATCATTCTCTGATGATATAAGACGCAAGTTAAACATACGTAGTATTAGCCGATGTATAACCTAGTAAAACAGCATGTGAATTAGAATTAGATAGCTTGAATTGTTAAGATGCCAATATACATAATCCTGAAATAAGCTTAACTATTGATCACCTTGTAGCCATCAAGAGCACTCTGCACCAGCTGTGAAATTTCCACAAAAACATCTTCCTGGGAGGCCTCATGTGAAAAAACCTTATCGAATGTGAAAGGATACTTCTGCCCTGTTGACAATTGAAAGAAGTTTAAAACTTTTCAGCTTATAAATATTAGATTAATAAGAAAAGCTGCACATAAAACTAAACATAATTAGACTGGAAATTGACATATACCACCAATCAAGATGGACAATGGGAGCGTACAAATTGGAAATGTTGTAGGCCAAACGTACATCATGAGTTAACTTGTTGTATGCAAAGTTATCTTTAGATTTTTTAGTGCATTTCGCATGCTTGCTAACCTTGAAACCAGAAGATAATTACCATAAAGTAGTGTAAATTAATAATCCAATAACTAACTGAATCCGTACCACTTTGCATCAAATCTATGCCCCGACCAACTGACTCTCCTGAGGTGGGGAAAGAGACAACAGCTTCTGTGCCACAATCATCGGGTAACAACGGCCGGACTCTACAGAATACACGAATATTACCTTTAAGTTCCTGCAGAAGAAAATAATTAATACCCATATATACTCATGGTCCAACCAGCAACAAGAGAAATAGACTTACTAAAATTGTATTGTGAAGCTTTTTCCGCAACCTTTCTCCATCAGTAATCTGAAGTTCTGCATCCCGTAGTCGCTCTTGCAATTCAGAAAAAACTCGTTTTTGCTCCTCAAACTCTGTCCTTATCTCAGAGGTGGATAAATCAGCCATCTAAAGGAACATATAATAACCAAGAAAGGTCATACAAATATAA
Organism: Centella asiatica; assembly: GCA_014636745.2. Classification (NCBI taxonomy): domain Eukaryota; kingdom Viridiplantae; phylum Streptophyta; class Magnoliopsida; order Apiales; family Apiaceae; genus Centella; species Centella asiatica. Next base: position 56,727,795 of record CM025780.1, read on the forward strand.
TTTAAAAAGTAACAAAAACAAGGAAACAAAAAAGATACTACAGCTATTTGTTATGAAAACAGAAACTGTTATGACCTTCAGTTTATCATTTGCCGCAGCTAATTGATGTTGCAATAAACGAATTTGTTCCATTTGAGAAGAACACCTCTCCTGCAAAGAAGAACATAAATATAATAAACAATGCAATTAAACATTTGTAAAATAGAAAGAATGAAACTAACCTCCAAAGCATTTGATTTCATAGTCAGATTATCTAACTCGAGCACTGATTTTCCTGTACTTTCTTTGTACTTGGCCAAATCAGCAGTTAATGCCTGCACTTGTGCTAATTGCTTGTCACGATCTTCCCGTACTTGTTGCAACTCTCCTCTAAGTATTGCAACTTCATTTACCATTGATTCTCTTTGCTTAATAGCATCATCTTGAAGAGCCTGTTGAATCATAGAAATGCATAAAACTCTTACATGAAATGAAGCTTTACAAGCCCAAAGAAAAGAACATTCATAAACATTCCAGATACAGAAAAATCAAGCTACATTCCATACAAAATAAGAATGTGGAGATTCTACTTTTCTTACCCAGTGGAGAGGGGAAGGGATAATGAATTGTCAGAAGTACTGCTTGTACATTAAACAGAAGTATGCATACTACATAGAAATTCCGTTTCCTCCAGTGTACTATGTGCATTTGAAAGTAAGTTACACCATAAAAGTTTTGCTTTAGTCATCTCATCTTTCTATTTAATTTTCAGAGAGTACTGTTTTCTGATTTTCGTCTCTCCATCTCTCAGCTCTCATAAATGTTTCAGGCTTTGAGCAAAACAAATGAAATAATATAAACTCATGAAAAGTGTAAAGATTTTTGCACATTTTTCATTTCATTAAGGTATGAAAATTTAGCACAAGATAATCGTCGGAGACTGAAAATCAACTGCACCATAAACATAAAAACATGTAAGTGTTCGATGTCACTCGTTTGGCCACATATTGCGCTTCAGGAGCCAAATTAAGAGACTAAATGATAATTACAACTGTAGAAGGATCAGCAGAACCAACTGCAATGCAGATAGTCTCTAAGATGCAGAAAACGTTCCCTACCTAAACCATTTTTTAAAAAGGCATTGTTCAATGAAAGTAAACTTTTGCTGCGTTGTGGCAAGTATATCAACAGGATTCAAAGGGTCTTCTTTAATAAAAAGGGTATCCTGACACAGCCCACCTATTAAAACTTATTTTTCACCGGTATATTCAAACATCTAAAATATGAACTTATAAGATAACTTAAAAAACAAATGAATTCACACACTCCAGGAGTTCAGAGTGTACCCTGGAGGAAGATAATTGTTCCTGCAGCAAGTTATAGTGACCCCTTAAAGTGCTGAGGTTCTCCACTATAGCAGCTTTTTCTTTTTCCACTCGTTTAAGTGACTCATTAGCTGTTGCAAGATCTGTCTGAAGTTGTCTGTTATAATACTGCAAGCTTTTATTGTACTCTTGCAACCGCTTGTGATCAGCATTAACTGATCCAAACTACAAGGTTAGAAACATCAAGGCATTAACATACTGCACGAAGACCTGTAACTGGAGAGTGGACCACAAAATACCCAAGTGTTTTGCATTATTTTTACCTTTTGATTGACATTTACTATCTCCTGCTCAGCCTTTCGATGCTCTTCAGTTAGAGAGGCATGCAACTTTTCTAATGCATCCTTCGCTTCCTTTTCTCTTTTAAGAGAGTTTATTGTGTCCTATTCAAATTGACGAAAACAATATTTTACAAGAAAAATAGGTAAATCAAACAAAACAAAACAGCAATGGAAGGGAGCAACATTTTATGATAATCAATCTCACCATTTTCAGAGATTCTTCCTCCGACAGTTTCTGTTGTAAAGAAGATATATTCATCTTCATTTCAGCAATAAGTTTATTGAACTCCTCCTCCTTGTTCTTCATTGCCACCTCTAAAACATAAAATCTAATTTACATCAAAAGATCATTTCTTCCCCTTACTAAGTTATGAGATTACTTCAAGGCAATATCTAACCTGTTTCAGTGGACTTGTTCTCAGCAGATTCTAATGAACTTCTGAGCTTTTCCTGTTCTTGGATATGCCCTTGTTCAACATTTTGAAACCACTTTATACATAACTTTAGCTTGTTTATGTGTTCATTCATTTGTTCCATTTTTCCCTACAATTTAAGAATAGTAAAACAAATGTAACAAGCAGACACGAAAAAAATTGTATTACTAGTTCAGGGAATTTCCCAATTGAAAGTAAAATGCAGGTTTACTTTATGGCCCCGGTTAAACTAAAACAAGAACAACAGAAGGAAATTAAGATTTACATGTGCCTAGTGAGCTTCTCAGGTCAATTAAAACAAAATCGAGAAAACACAATGAAGCAGACCTTTAAGTCAAACCTCTTTCCCTTAATCTTCTCGTTCAGCAATGCCTCAACTTCCTCCTTTGAAAACTCAACATGTCCACTCTCGGGGACTTCTGTTCCTCCCAAATCACCAGTACCACCTATCGCAGCTTCCTGACGGTTAGTCACCACCGAAAACGCTTGTCGCCCTCTGCTGGCAGTGGTAGATCCCATCATCCTTCCACTTGCAATCTTCCTACGCTTATCATCACCATGGTTACCAATTTTCTGCAGATTCAGAACCCCAAAATACCCAAAAATTATCAATGCAACAGAATAACCCGAATGGCCAAGAGCTCATTCATAAAATACAAAACATGAAGCTACTTTTTCTCCAGAAAATTAATCAAAGTACCCAAATTTAATTTTATAAAGACATATCTACAAAGTAAATTTACATAACCTCAGCAATCTTTCACATATACGGATTCGTAACAAAAATTTAAATAAACACATAAACGACATGTCTAGATTACGAATTGATTGACTGAAAAGAGAGATTACAGTAGAAGGACTGCGAGGAGGGGGTTTGTTCTGACTTCGAGAAGTCATTTCTACTTTGAGAGAAAACGAAGATCGATGGGACCGAATTGAGCCTTCTGAAGCCGCGAACTCCACTTGAGTGAAACTAAGTTACAGAACGGGATTTTCGGATTGGTAAGAACTTAGATTCTGTCGAAGATCGATTCAGGAGTGGCGATGTTAACGTTGAGCAGAGAGAGAGAGAAACAGAGAGAGAGCGAGAGAGAGAGAGAGAGAGAGAGAGAGAGAGAGAGAGAGCCCTAAAGTTAAATTTGAAATGTTTTGAAATGAGATCTGGCGCTCCACACTGAAAACCTCACGAAGCGCTCCAGTCGGTTTACGGGTTTAAGTCGGGTGAAATTAGATTCCCTTTTGACATCCACATTATAGACTTCTTTGTTTTTTTACAAAATCATGTCTATTTACAAAAGATAAAAATTAAAGTTTTGATCCTTAAACTATTTTTTTTTTTAAAGATTTAGTCTCGTCCATTTTTTGTCACTATTAAAATTTTAAACTATGCATTTTTAAATTAATGAGTTTTTCTCATTAATACTGACATGAACAACATAACAACATTATTTTTTTCTCATAGATGTTTTATTTGTTGACATGAAAAAAATAAATAAAAAAACTTTAAAAGTAATGACATGGCAAATGATTGAGTTTAAATAATTTAAAAAGAAATATTCTAATATTAATCTATTGCTCATCTAAAATAAATAAATAAATATATATATATATATAGAAGAAAGGTAATGTTGATCTCTTTCATTTTCTTCTGCAATACCTAGCCATGGATTCTTTTCCTCAAAATTCTCAATTTTTTCTTCTTCTCCAAGTATGCAATGGTATTAATATAAGATTTAAGTTTCCAATTTATAACATACTTTGGATAGTGTTAGTGTTGCTGTTGGTGGTTTTCATTGGACCCAATTCATGGAGATATAGATTTGAAGGTGTTGCAACAGAAGCTATCCCTCGTTGATGTGTTTTTCATTTGATTTGATTGTGATTCTCTGATTCAGCACCACATACCACGTTACTACAACTTTTTGGACGAGTGATATATTTCTAACGTGTCAGATCTGGGTTATAGGTTTGGGGTCGAAGAAGACGACTAGTTTTGGTTATTTATTTATTTAGGTTTTGGTTTTTCTTTTCCTTTTTTAACTTTTTCAAGAAGAACTAATTGGATTAATTAATTTTGTCTTGGAAAATTAATTTTGACTGGTTTGAGTCCTCATTCTTGACTAGATGTTTGTCATCTGCCACATCATTCAATAATAAAATTGCCATGTTAGATATATTTAACGGAAGTTGACGAGAAAGATGAACGACGAATAGAAAAATTAGTTGAAAGATTAAGTTTTAACAAAAAATAGGTGAAGAACTAAATATTAAATCGAAATTTGTTGAAAGACTAAAACTTAATTTTTCCTTTACAAAAGGTAGGAGAGAAGTGAGATTTTAACTCTCATCGTACTTTTCTTATTAAAGTTAATGCTCAAACTTCATTTGTTTTAGTTTTAATTTTAAAATTTTTAGATATTATCAATGTAAAATTTTGAGTCTAGCATTTTACACTTCTAAATTTTTACATTTCACTGGCGTAAAAATTTTAAACTTTTAAAATTTAAATTAAAACACACCAAACATATATTCACCAATTTCAATGTATACCAAATATGCTAGTCATCAAAATAGTAATAAGGTTGCAAATCATTTATTTTAACTTAAATTTTTAAACCATTTTAAATGTTACCAGTATAAGTTTATACTATAATATTTGAATTTCTAAAATTTAACTGAAATAATGAAGTATAAATTCACGAATTGCACTCACATATCCGTATCGGTGTGTCCAATAGGTTAGTTAAGTAATAATTAGGATGCGCGTATTGAGTGTGTATTTTATGAATTGTTATAAATGTAAAAATGATCATTTGGTATCACGTAAGAAAGTTATAATAACAGAGTTTAAAAATTATAGTATGATAATAAATAAAATATATAAATATAACTTTTTTAGAAAAATAATTCTGTTATCAAATATAACACTTTTTTTTTGGACACCGAAGGTGTACGTTGATGCTAATATACCTTTCAGTTTTGAAGTAAACATTGGCGGGAGTACGATGCATTATTTATAGCTTCTCCGGGCAATTGAACCATATTACTGACAAACAACCTTGTAAATTTTTGTAAACCAAAAAACAGAGCAACCTTGTTAGACTTCCGCAACCCTAAAAACAAAAATGCTGGACACTCGCAATATGTCTTCAGTAGTATTATAGTAGTAAAATTTCACCATGAGATTTACTTATTTCAAATTAATATAAAAATAAATTTGAGGGTAGAATTATTTTGTTCAAATATTTATTATAATAAATTATGAGAATCGACGATAACTATTTTAATTCTATCACTTCTCATGTAACTGATAGTTATACTAACGTATTAAATTTTGCAGAAATTGATATAAGAGATGATTCATATAGTCCATCCTAAGTTACGACGGTTTTTAACAAACAACACCATTGAAAAAAGAAAATTAAAAAACACAAAATCTCAAATCAAAGTTAATTTATTGGGGGTTAGAAGGTAAAGTTTAGCATGAAAATACACCGAAAGCCTCTCAAAATCAATCGGTGGACGTGTCAAAAAGCTATTGGCTGGAATCAAAGCCTAATCCAACTTGTCATGAACTCAAATAACCATTGGCCAAGAGCATTATCCAAATTATCCAAAACAAACAGATGACAGATAAGATTATGACTCCATTCACTCTACATCACATAAACTTTTACAATACAACCAAAACATTGAAAAGAAAAGAAAGCATTATATTCCACATATTGCCTATCTACCACTTGAACGATCATTTCACAAACAAGAAGAATTGAGAGATGGCTCAAGCAATGGCATCAATGGCTGGTCTACGTGGTTCCACTCAAGCTGTCTTGGAAGGTAGCCTCCAGCTCAATGGCTCAACCCGCTTGACCACATCCAGCAGCAGCCGCATTGCCGTGGCTCGGCCGAGGCTCACGGTTAGAGCCCAGCAGGCGTCGTCAGAGACTGAGACCAGCCGTCGCGCTGTTCTCGGTCTCGTCGCGGCCGGCCTGGCTGCAGGCACGTTTACCAAAGAAGTGCTAGCAGCTGCAACCTCAATCAAGGTGGGACCACCTCCGCCGCCATCCGGTGGACTGCGTAAGTCTCCGCCTTGTTTTGTCTCTCACTTTACCATTTACCCCATCTTTTATCTCGCGTAATCATGCCAACAGAAAGGATACAATTGAGACACGTCAAATTTATGCTAAATGATGTTGTTTTCAATAAGAATAACTTGGTAGAAAACTACCAAGGGGCATACAATTTCTTCAATCCAAGAAAATTGTAGTATTCTAATCTTTTATTTGATAGTATGTGTGTGCCGAATTTTTTAATTCCTTATTTTTAATTTCTTCAATGCCCAATTTAAAATATTTTTCTATCATAAAACTATAATGAAATTTGGCATCAATAAGGATGTAGATGACCATAACTAGTATCAAAGCAAAACATGGGGCCAAAATTACGGTTCTGTTTTGTTTAGTGATCAGAAAGACTAAAAAATAGCCGACTTGACTAGAAAAAGTAATAGCGTCACTTAAAAAGGAATACTCCGGTGGCCAAGAAAACTATAACAAGAAAGTGGACATTTATAAGGATCTTCGAACACTTATAACATTTCAACTTCAGATACGATTTTCTAACACTTCACCGAGCAATGAACAATGAGGAAAAATAATTTCTTTGAAAGAAGTAGTTTTGGAGCAGGGTGGTATTTCAGATAATTTTCATGGTTGAATCTGTGAATATGCAGCTGGAACACTAAACTCAGATGAGGCTAGAGACCTTGAAAAACCACTTAAGGAGAGGTTTTTTTTGCAACCACTGCCGCCTACTGAGGCAGCAGCAAGAGCAAAGGTTTCAGCCAAGGAGATCATGAATGTGAAGGATCTCATTGACAAGAAAGCCTGGCCTTATGTCCAGAACGATCTTCGTCTAAGGGCGGAGTATCTGCGATATGATCTCAACACCATTATCTCCGCGAAGCCAAAGGACGAAAAGAAATCACTAAAAGATCTTACTGGCAAGCTCTTCCAAGTCATCAGCGACGTGAGTTTAAACCTTAGATCTCCTCATCTGTCTTTCATTTAGTTCTTTTGGCTACTAATAACATTTTTATGGTTATTTTTTGACTTTGTTATGTTGTTTCATTTTCCCAGTTGGACTATGCAGCAAAGAAAAAGAGCACCCCTAAAGCAGAGAAGGCCTATGCTGAAACTGTATCTACACTCAATGATGTTCTTGCCAAGATTGGTTAGAAAAAACTTCATGTATCATTATGTAAGATTTATTTTTTCTCTTGATGAAGACCTTCTTGGATGTGATCTTAAAATTATCTATTAAAGATCATTAACATGTGCAGTTTTGAAAATTTTGTGAAAATCAGAAGAGAAATAAACTATACTATATACTACTAAATATTCATATAACAGTAATCTGCACGAAACTTGCGGAGAGCAAAGAATTTTTCACACCATCTACTTGAGAAGAAAACCAAAGAATTCAATTCATATACTGTATTTAAGAATTTAGTTGCAAACCAATAACTTTAATGAAGTAAAAAACCAATCATAGCTTCAAAGATATAAGTATATATTATCCAGAATTCATCCAATATTTTTGGTCTAACAAGCCTTACAAACGAAACCAACCCGAACGCGCAATCCCATGCCATATTTTGAAGCTCCATGCTGCATTCTTTCTCCGTCAACTTCATCCCTTTTACTTTAACAGAAGTTGCTTCATTCCTTTTAGTTTAACCAAAGATGCACGGTTGAACACATTGTACTTCAAATGCGGCCCTTGAAATTTTGTTACCTCTTTTAATTCTATTTGATAGAAAATATATTCAACTCTTTCTTCCACTTTATTTGAAATAAGTGCAATGTTTCCATCAATAGCAATGTAAGGAACAAATTTTTCCATACTTGGATTTCCTTTACAAAACGGCAAGGGAACGACGATTTTCCTGTCAGCCCATTTATGTTTCTTGTGATCTTCCAACACCCAAACATGTAGTTCCTCTTCCACCAAACAAAACAGCGAAGGCTTGCCATTCCAGGTTGTGAAGTTGACATATTTCCAGTCCACAAAAAAGCTTCGCGACACGATACTACTCGTGAACACCTCTGTTTCCAAGTCAAGAGAAACAATTTCTGCATTGCGCGACCCAGCATCAACAAACCTCAAGCAATGTAAGATGCCATCAATTGGTTTTAGGAGACTGATTCTCTCGTCTTGTGCGTTGAAATCATATAATTTAAAGCTCTCGAGGGGTCTCCACGAAAGATTATCCTCGATATCAAGAACTTCCCAGATAACATTTTTGCTTTCTTTGACATGGGATAAAGAAACCAGCTTATAAGTGTCAGTAAATGAATGAAAAAACATGATGAACATGACATCTTGATGAGGATTGGGAAGATGAAGTAGATGTCTAGTCGAAGGATTGGTTATTCGATACATGGGAGAGGATCTTATTGGAGAGGATATTATTGCAGAGGATCTTATCCTTCTCTCCAATAATAGGCCATGACAAGAATCTAGAAACACATATTCTTCTACAGTCCCATCAACATTTTGAATTTCACCCCTATGCTTAAGAAGAACACCTTTGTTCCGTCTCATGTGCATTTTTACAAATTTTTGATCCTCAACTATGGCATGCCATTGCTTACAAACACACTTGAATCTCAACAAAGACTTTACTTGCATCCAGCTCATAATCTCGACGACGATTTCTAGGGGCAAAAAAGGTACACTATCAGGAACTGGAGCAGTACATTTTCTGCCATTTTCAGCTGTGTCTTGCGCCCCTCTCATCTTCCTTGTGGCGTTATAAACGGTCCTATGATCAAGCTCCCCATGTACTACTCTACATCTCAAAATAGGATATTGTTAAAATCTATAACGTGAAATTATAAATTTTGATAACGAAAAATAATACTGTCAAAATCTAAAATTTATACGTGAATAAATATGTATATTTGGAATAGTACATGAATTCTAATATAACAAAAGTAGAAGAGTAATAGACAAGTTCATATAAACATCAGACACTCTGTCTATTTAAGAGATATTTTGGCAAAACTTATACTAGTATGAAAAATCATGTAACTTTCTAGTCAAGATTTGTAAAGGAAACGTAAAACATGTACTCTGTATAACACTTGCAGTCAAACAGCAATAGAAGATCGTGATATATTTATAAACTTTTTAATATGATAATATATTTTAAAAAATTTGCTATTGCAAATATACAATCTTCTTATGTTATTATTAATCAAACATACAATTTTAATATTCGTTAAAAACTAAAATATTACTGTGTTAGTGGGAAGAAGTATCAAAAAATATAATAATACTAACAACATATAATCTACATAAAAGAGCAGATTCATACCATGAAAAAGAGGTAAGTAAACTTCTTTTATGGCTACAAAGATTCACGAACTTTCATGCGTCGTTAGATGTCCAGATCAGAGAAAAAATGCGTCTGAATTTTTTATTATGTAGTACTCCACTGCTCCGTAGTATTTGGTACGTAGGTAGACACAACTCTATTTACTATCATTCACTAATCCATGTCTCCATATCAAATTTAAACTTCATTATTCTACAAATTTAATCAGAATGTAATTATTGGTTTGATCCTGATTACTTTAATCATAATAGATTAAATTTATTGTCGAACACCGGTTCTGTTTTTAATAGTTATCAATTTGTATAAAATAATTATAAAAATTAAAATATATTGATAATCGTTTATTAATATGTGTAAACTAATTTGTATGTTGGTGCATATCACAGATCTTTTTGTATTTTAAGGTAACAATAAGAGAATTATAGTTTTTTAAAATGTTTTTATTGGTAATATTTTTATAAATATAATTATATATATAACTCATGTAATATTTTTTTTAACTATTAACATGCTCAAAGTCATAACTAATTAGTATTTAGATTCTAAATATTAAAACATAAACTTATTTAAAGTCAAATTAAATAGTATTTGAATTTAAGTCAATTCAAATTACTTTTATTAATAATATGAAAAGAAAAGATTAATCAAGTTGACGGAATCAATATTTGACGCAATTCAAATTACTTTTAGTTTTAATAGGAAAAGGAAAGAATAACCCCAATAGAATCGATTCTACTAATAATTTTGAATACCGATTTAAATTAGTATTTTGTATCACCAAAAACAAATACCTATAAATTAGTTTAATTTCCTCACTTTTATCATCAAACACGAATCCCTTCCCTTTCTTCTAATATACACCCCTGTTCTCTCTTCATTCTCGATCAGTCATCCTTTCCCTCAGGCCTTAGCCATCACTCCACCGTAGATCTACATTGTATCAAGTTTAGGATATATAAAATTCATATTTCACACTAACAACAACGAAAATTGATTGATACAAAGGTAAATCATGAATGGCAGCAAAATTGAGCTGGAGCACATCTTTAAAATAAAAAATAAAAATCCATTAATTTTTCGTACAGGTTTATCTTATTTCTCTGATCCCCAGCCCCTCAACCCTCTGATTGCCTTGATCCAATGCCGTCACTTTTAATCATCACTGATTATATTTTACATGGAATATGCAATACTAAAAAGAAAGAAAAATGGGTCTATCTAGATATTATTACCAAGTACTGAATATTAAAACAAATCTGTACTGCAAATATCTTATTTATTTAGAAATTAAACCAGAAAGAGACGAGGCTGAAAGAGCAAATGGGGGCTGAAAATTATTAAATATAAATAATAAAAAGAATCACACATTAATTTTTTATGTTTTAAATTACTACATTTTTAAGCATCATGCACCCTAGTGTGGCCAGTTATTGAATATAATGATCTAGCTTGATTATAGTTTCTGATCATATAACACGATAATGAACCCAAAAAATTCAGAAACTTAAGTCAACAACAATCCAACATATAATTCAAAAACACATAAAATTTTATTAATCTCCATAGTCATATACCACAATGTAAAATAATAATAATAATAATAATAATAATAATAATAATAATAATAATAATAATAATAATAATATGAAACACAAAATACAATATTAAACAATTAATAATTGATTAATCTTCGTAACCATCAAGATAACACAATGGAAACCTCAAAAGAGCCGTGATACCAGTCAATTGACTTAGCTTCTCATGTTTGGCCGGAAGCACAAAAACTTCACCCCGTGCTTCTTTCACCAACTCCACAACTTCCATATATTTTTGCCTTGTCATTGTATCCGAACTCCTCAACAAATCATCCTTAATCATCAAACTTTGTATCGCATTCGAATCTTTCGCTATCTCCACGTTCTTCAAACCATAACATGCACGACTCGGATCCATAGCCAAAACCTCCATGAACTCGTTCATAATTATATTGGCCCTTTCTTCACTCAAAACTTTCGTAGCCTTGGGAGGATGTCTTAACGAGTATATCGCGTTCTCTTCCCAAGAATAATTTGTTAATGTGAATTCTTTGCCTAAGTTTAGCTCCAAAGTGTGGAAGGCGCCGGCGTTGAGGTCTTTTGTGGTGGTGGTGGAGTTGCCTTTGACGCGAAGCAATGAGGATAACGAGTCAACTGAGTAGATGGCGGTGATTTTGATCTCGAGTTCCAGTTGAACCCTAGTAGGGTTCCTCTTGGAGGCGGAGCAGGTACGGTGGACTTTCCTGGTGGTTGTGGCGGAGATTGTTTGGCCGCGGTGGAGGAATTTGTCGTGGAGGAAGTATAAATCGTCTAGGGTTTCTGGGATGATTCGGATGGTACAAGGTTTGTTAACAACAGACTCTACACCGAAGAGCTTCATTATCACTACTTGTGAATGAAAACTTTAATTTTCTATATTTCGTGTCGAAGTAGCGGTGCTACTTATTTATATACTTACGCCTATGGTTTGTGTTTTGGTTACCTTTCCGTTTAGGATTTGAATCGTCGCATTCCGAAAGGATTTAGGAAAGAATATGGTGTTATTAATAATTAATGTCGGTTGTAAACTTAGAAACTACTGAAGAGTCAATTACAAAATTCCCGAAACATCCCAACAAAAAACCGATCCGAACTGACGCGGATTGCCAATTCAGACCGTACGATCATGGTTTTATAATGGCTAATCCAACGGCTAGATTGTTGTTTAATAACAGGTGCTAGAGTATGATCATTGCCAATTGATCCAATGGTTCTCGTCCACTATCCGAATCTCCCATCAAATACTCACAACTTTTTTCTGTTTTTTTTTTTGGTGTCAAATTTTAATGGTTGAGTTTATCGTCGCAAAAAAGTGAATAGATTTCGTGAATAAGATGTCCCGTGAAAGCGACGATGAGCTAATTTTATGTAAGTAAATCAATTAAGTGCGTACAAATATACAATTAAGAAATACTCATAAATATATTTTCTATATTACTAAGTTGCATGAGCATATATCATATTATTTCACTTTAAGATTATTAAAACTTGAAAAAAAAATCATTTTAATTTTAAAATTATAGAATTTCAACATCTCCCGTAAAGTAAAATGTATGTCTAACTTTAGAGCGAATGAGTTCATTACTTAGAGATGCATCATGATAGCCTTTTTGATTTATTGGAATATAACCTGGATTAATGGGGATTAATTTGTTTGTTACATTATATAATTTATCTCCTAATACAAATAATAAAAAGTTAACAACTGTTCTTATTAACAGTATTTTTAAAAGTAGGACCTAAAACCATATTTGGAAGGAGCAACCTTCAAAGGGTTGGATCAACATATGCATTTTAATTTGTATCAGGAATCGATCCCAAATACATGATTGAGTCATTTTATATGGGCCGATAATGTAGGCCAAATTTTCGTACCAAACTTAAATCAATTTATGCGATCAATTATTTATGTTTGAAAGACTTTTTTTTTAGTCGGTACTGCATGATAAAAAATATTCTCGTACAGTACAATCATTTTTCAACTCTTTTAATTAAGTTTATGTTATTATGTGCAATGCTATTATCTATTTAACAAAATTACAACGTAGATAATAATATAAAGTATCAGATAGTAACATGATAGCATAAATTACACAGGAAAAGTTCAAATATATTCAAACTCTATGGTAATACTTTTCAAATAAAAATATTGGCCGATAATTTTGTGATGTTTCAATTCTCATGTTATAGATTTTTTTTCATGTTTAGTTAACTAACAAACTTGTTGCGGCCTAAAATTTTAGGCCAATGAATAATTTCCAATGGGTATTCTTACATTAGAATCAACTTGCTGTACGTAATATTGCAAGGAAACAAATATATTAGATTATTTTTTTTAAAATGAGATAGAAAACAAAAGCATGAATGAATAATTTAATCCCCCACAACCCCACCTAGTTTCATACCGGGGGTGTTACATGTTGGTTTAATTTCTTCTCTTCTCCAATGGTTGCTGTTGCAGATATATAATAGGCAACCGAGAAAAGGCCGTGAAGGAAGCATAATATCCCTCCTATTGATAAAAAACGATGGTGTGATATTCCACATGATGCCCTTGACTTGGAGTTTGATAGTGTTCCAGCTATGAGCATTGAGAATGCAATTGCCAAAATAATCCTGTTTCAATTACTCATAACCCATTATTCATTACTTTCATTGCCAAAATTCAATAATTTGGAGTTGAGCATAAGTGGGTAAACGAATCGAATACGAACGAATACTAGTATGTTCAGATTATGTTCTAATTAAAATTTTAATATTTTAATTTACTCTAATAATAGATCGAATATTATTTAATGCTCAAATTCTACTCTAATTGAATTTAAGTTACACACGAACTACTCGCGAACATTTATATTTGATAAATTTTAAAAAATATAAATTATATTTGTATAAGTTTTTGTACTTTATAATACATTTTATATATGTAATAATTATTTTATTTTCAAACATCACTTTTAAAATAATTTATACAACATATATTATACTTAAATAATTTTTTAGGACAAAATTAACCCTAAAATTTTGATATATGTTATAATATTTTTGTATAAAAAGAGTAATTGAACTACTCACGAATATATTTGAGTGAGTATCTATGTGCTTAGATTTTACTCGTTTAAATTATCGAAAGTTAAATAGAGTATTAAGATTGATTCGCTTTCATATCGAACTTGAACTGAGCCAATTAATTTTCGAATCGAATACGAACGAATCTGAACCGTTTGTATTCTATTATGGTCTAGATGAGCACTATAATTAGCTAGAAAAAAAAAAGTCCAAATAATTAGAAATCGCTTTACATGTTCCACTAATTAAATGCAGATGGTAATTGAGATAAACGCGTCTATAGTTAGCAGTTATATTAATATCAATTGACTTGTTATCAATTCTGATCCATAATTCTTCCATTAGAACTTTTTGTAGTGATCTAATAATTGCTGCTTATGTTGTCAGGATTTGTACTCTTCAATTCAAATCTTTTGAATTTTATGAGTACTAACAATCTTTCCGTCCAGATTTAATTAATGTCATATTTTGACCTTTTCTAATCAAATCTTTTTATATTTACTTGTTCACAACTCGGGTAAGATACAAATTATTTTATTTTATTTTTTAATTTAAATATTTTATTAGTAATTATAATTTAATATTTTTTATATTTTAATATTGTTTAATATCAAATTTGTATGAATTAACTTAATTTTGATCGTACAATACAAAAATATTTTAGTACATATATAAAATATTACTAATTTCATAATTTCACCAAGTCAGATTGACTTTTTAATTCAAATTTGATCTCATATATTTTTATTCATATTTAAGATATATCTTTATATACTTTATTAACAATATAATGCTAATATATTCATTAATAATTTCATCACATAGATCTTATAATATCAATAAAAGAAGAACTTATAATTTTGATAATAGAATTGAAAAGAAAAAAAAAAGATAATAAAATAAAATATTTAAGAATCGCAATGAATAAGATGTCTAACAATTTAATTAAAATTTTTATTTAAATTGAAATGAAGTCAACATAATTTATATTCAAACTCTAATTAAAATATATTATCTTACACTTACTAATATATATTGTATATATTATGTTAATTATTAATTTGAAAATGTATTCCAAACTTCCAAATACAAAGTTAGAGATATTATATAAATATAAAATATAAAAAATATTTGAAACATTTATACCATTAGAGAATATGTTTTTAAATCATATGAAACTATAAACTACTTAAAAAATAAAATTGAAATATATGGTAAATATTAATAATTATTAACTAACAGATAATTATTAAATGAATAAACCTAATCAAGAAAACCACAATTTAATCGATTATAATTGAATATGTTAATTAAAGTAATCATAACGAAATAATGATGATAAGTATTAGTAACCCCAAAATATAATAACTGCACAAAGATAGCTCAACTAATAAAACAAGTAATATTTTGAGTCAAACAATATAATTTTAATTGAAACATTGATTTTATTTGTATACTTTATAATGTGTTTATATATATACTTCAAAATAATTAATTATGATAATATATACTTCAAAGTTGCTTAATAGAATTGTTGTACTTATTTCATGGAATTAATTTTAAATAGGTATGGTAATTATGTTAATTAAACTATCAAATATCGTATTTAATTTTTTGTCCATAATTCCATTAGTCATGCATAAAAAGTTATAATTTATATTATATTCATATATTTTATTTTAAAATTCTCTAATTATAGATTTCGTAACTCATAATAAAAGTAGGAATTGAGAAAAATAGAAATGGATTAGGAGTATTTGATGAAAATAGTAATGGATTAGGAGTATTTGATGAAAATAGTAATGGATTAAGAAAAGATAATAATGAAATAAATCTTTTTTGAAGAGGGTAATATTAGAAAGAAAAAATGTGGAACCATGACATAAAAAAAACACATTTGTATTTTTAAATATATAATAGATTTGATAAAGACACATACTCCTTCAACACTATAATAAACGTCCTAGTTTGAATTTAAAGGTCAAACTGATCGATTTTAAAATCACGATTATTATTATTTTATGAAGATATAAACGACAATATTTATATCAAATGAAAGTTCATACAATTAGCTACAAAACCCAGTTTTTATAATTGTGAAAATATTAATATACTTGTCAAATTTTAAAGCCAAAATTTGGTCAATATGACCATCAAAGTCAAATTAGGATATTTAATTTGGGACAAAGGGAATAACTATTATCATAAGAAAATATATTGAATATATACTATCAAAGTCAACTTTTATAATTTTTAAATATAAAATAAATTTGTCAAAATTAGGAGTTTTAAATTTATTCAATTTGACTTTTCAAAATCAAAATATGACAAATAAATCTGGACAGAGGTAGTATTGTTTTTGTTTTTGCCAAAAAGGAAAAATAATCTTGAAAAATGTTTTAAATAATATCTAACCACTTGATATATAGATATATATATATATATATATATATATATATATATATATATATATTCATGTTATCCTCTTCAAGTTTATTGGATGATCTAAAAGTAAAGGTGATAATCAAAAGGTATTCAAGTATTTATTTATTTATTTATTTTTTTTTTTTTTGGGATTGTGAGAAAGTACGTAGGTAGGTACCATGATAAAACAAGGGAAGAAACTGCCAATTGTTTGTTGGAAGAGGATTTATCGAGTTCATCGGTGGACCAAAT
Organism: Centella asiatica; assembly: GCA_014636745.2. Lineage (NCBI taxonomy): Eukaryota > Viridiplantae > Streptophyta > Magnoliopsida > Apiales > Apiaceae > Centella > Centella asiatica. Next base: position 56,744,595 of record CM025780.1, read on the forward strand.
GCAAATGCAACCACCAAGCATGTTAGCAAGAACATGTGCCAGGGCTAGAAGTACTGCTGCACTCAACCCAAGCTTAAATGCTTCATAGCTCGGATCTCTACACTCAAATATCCAAAGCCTCAAATGTTTCACCTGTACGTACGTTGCATAATTAACACAAATAACCTTCCATACTAATTTTATAGTTATATCTTACATAAGATTACGATATATAAGATTAAGAGTAATTTAATGGCCAATTTAATCAAAGAAATCAAAATTTGTCAAGTAAAGCGAGACACATGGAGTATATATTTCTTTTGGAAATTTTATTTACTAAACATTTTGAGTCAAATATATAGTACTCCGTATCATTAATATAAACAGATGAAAATATTAATTTTACAGAAAATTTTGTTGTAATTAATAATATTTTGGGATGGAGGGAGTACGTACCTTGTTTTGAGATACCTCGGCTTCAATCCCAAGTATCCCAGCAACGACATCCAGGACGATGATCAAAAGACAAACGAGGGGGCCTATGTTTTTAGAAGACATAGCCATGTTTTTATTTTTATTTTTATTCACTTGCAAGTCTTTTACTAGATAGGAGCTAGATATATGCTTGGGAAGATGAAGAAGAACAAGAAGAGGGAAACATAGAAAGAATATAATAAATAGACGTATATATGTTACAATATAGGAAATTAAACAAATGTCATTTTTATCTGTAAATTAATTAAGACAACATGGAGGGAGGGAGGGAGCTAGTTAGATCGAGAATCTGATTCTGATTAAAGTGACGGAGATCATGCTTGCGCTACTAAGTAGTAATTTGTGGAGAATGATTAGCTGTGGGTAATGTTGGTAAAGTCTTCCTTTGTCTTCAAAGTTTTCGCTTTAATTATTCTTCTACTTCTATTTCTGCTTTTTTATGCTACTATGTGAGTTTTTGGATTCTTTTCATGGGGTAGAAGAAAAGTTGGGCATCTAAACACGCCTGCACCACGGTGTGGGAATCGGTTAGGATTTGTTCATTTAGGATGTGCGTAGTTAAAAGAACCGTATCGAAACCGATTGATATTGAACTGTATCGATTATTGTATTTGTTAAATTTAAATTATCGATATTTCTTATTCGATAATGATAATGTACTAGTAAAATCAAGTTTCATACCGATTAACAATTACTCATAATTTTTTTAAAGATCTTTTAAATTATTTTTATATATATTATCTATATTACTTATATATATATTTTACTATTTTAAAATACAAAGTTAATTATAAAATATCTATTAAATAATATACTAATCGTTTATTAGGATAACAAATAATTAAACAGTTATAATAATTATTATTTACTACCAGTACCGATTCGATGAATATCGAGATTTTTAAATGACAGATCGATATCGTTATCACATAATCTGTAAATATCGATTAAAATATATACAAACTGAATCGGTTGTTTTTTTTTTTTTTTTACTCTTTTCCAGCATTAGACCGATCGAACCGGTTCGGCCATGTACCGAATTTACCAAAAATTTTGCACATTCATAAAAGTTTGCATAAAACAACTAAAAATGTGATGGTATTTGATAATTTTGGACCCTACCTGAGAGCTACATTTGATTTATAATATAATCCATTTTTAACTTAAAAGTTAATTATTTAAAAAATATAGAAAATTTTATTTAATTTTTTAGATTATAAGTTAATGCAAAAATCTTATCCTTAAAATAATTTTTAGATTAAAATCTTTTCACGATCAGGCACTTAATACTTTAATAGCCGTACTTACTTGGATCGAGTTTAGTCGGATTAAGAGAAAAGCTCTTTGAATATTGCTTTTTATTCACAATTATTATACTTTAACTATCGAGAAGCAAACTTTTTATATATCGTCCAAGAGGTATCGGTTCATTTATTCCTTCTTCAATATCTACTTATATTAAATCGAAATTCGTACATAATTAATTAAGAGACACTTGCATGTGGCTTATTATTATGGTAAATTAGTTCAAAAGATATAGTTCCTCCAATCACAACTTTGCAAAAATAATTATTTGATGAAATGAAATGAATTTTATAGTATTTGTTAGATCATTCATGTGTAAGTTTCATTACCTTTTTCATTCATTTCCACAAAATTTTATATATTTTTAAACTCACCCTCTTACATGAATATTATTCATTCTATCACAATCAAAATTTTACATATAATTTATCATTTCTTTTTCTCATACTCCTCTCATAATTTTATGATTATTGTTTTTCACCACAATTTTTCTTCTTATCCATTCATTACATTTTTATGTTATTCTATTATGTCTAGCCAAACACAATTTTGGGATCGGTTCCACTCCAAAACACACACACGCACGAGGTACTAATAAAATCAAAAAGATTTTCAATAAAAAATGGTTTTTAATAAAAGTATATAAATATATGAAACAAAATTTGAATGATTTTTAAGATATTAGAATTATGATTATCGATCCATTAATTCATATTTCGTACCACTACATATCTTTTAAGGTTATATTTGTTAAAATATGTAAATAAATTGTAGATACGAACAAATAATAAAAGCCCAATTAAGTTTTCTTTGAGTTTCAATTTTGATATGATCCCATGCATCACTAGCTCAGATCACTCTATCAAAAGGATAAAACCTAAACTAATTGCATAAAATAATTAAAGAATATATTAATTTCTTATTTTTGTCTTGAGACACAATGCAAGACTACACAAATTAATCATCAAAATACGAGATCAAATACACATGGTAACATTAGATACGTTACAATTGATTATAACAATTAATTTGGTTCCGTTTTGTCCTTGGTAGATTAATTCATATAAGTAACGGTACGTTGTTGCTGAGAAACAACATAAAGAAAATTATATTATAAGGTTTGTACAAAATTTTCTTGAGAGATAAAGAATATAATAAAGGTGGGCAAGAAGAACGATGGAAATATCAATGAAAATTGTTGTTATCTTCCTCTTGATTAGTTTCTCAACTATATTTGCTTCTAAGAACACCGGTAATTGATTAACTGGCACATGATTTTTTATTTCCGTTTAGAAATATATTAATCATAAATACACAGTTGCATATAAACTAAAATAATATATTGATTGTCACTTAATTTGTCTATAATTTGCTTCATGATTCGTTATAGGTGAAATCAAAGCTCAGCGACAATGCAAGCAACCATGCTCAAATGTTTTTGGTGATAACGAATGCAATGAGCAATGCCAAGACCTCCAGTTCGATTTAGGAATATGTATAGTAGCATATTACTACGGACGTCTTGGAAAACGATGTTGTTGTTACAACAATTAGTAAAAAGGAGTACTGTGGATGTAATAAGAATGCTTATATACTCATAGTGTAAAAAATATTTTCACTAAAGTAATAGATATTGTTGAAATATATTTCTTTAGTTGTTCGTCCATTGATCAAGAAGAAGTTATATTTATGTTTTTTACGAATGTTAATGTTGCATGTTGATTAAGAATTATACATTCAGATAATACTTTTCTAAATAAAGTTTGTTATAAATGTTCAATTAATAATAAGATGAAAAAAATTATATTAACCTATAATAAAAGATTATGTACGTGTAACTCTTCTTATACAACTTATCTCATTTATAAGATTAATATATTTTCAACTTACACCTTCAGTTGTATTTATCGGTCTAATATATGTAAATATTTCCGCCTTTTGAATATGATTTGTTTAAACTTAAAAACCATCACTTACTCCATAAAATTTAATTATTTCTGTTTTATATGAAATTAATTTCTTTTGTCTAGGACTTAGGACTAACTAATTTCATAATTAGCCATTTTTTTTCCTTTTTAATTATGGGGTTTGTTAGGATACAATTCTTCTTTTTCTTAGATACACAAACTAGTTTGAGAGATTTTATTGAACAGGTAATAAATCTTTCTTCCAAAATTAGTAAAGTTTCACCATCAACTATTTTGTATTAATTTTTTGTGTACATATTTTAACAGATGGATGTAGCAGTTAGCACGAGAAACTTAGCTATGGAAGAGGCTTCTATGGAGAGGTTTGTTAGAATTTTATCCTAACAAACACCTTTAATAATTAAAGGGAATATTGTCTAGAAACACATTAAGTCGTACAAAATTCTTTTATAAAATTAAAAAATAGGAGAGCGTTATATTTAGAAGAGAGTGTGATGTGATTTGATGGGGCTTAAAATATACATCATCATCACAAGTAATGAAATGTGATTTTATAAATTTAAAATTATCTTTGTGAATGAAATTAATTGTTACTATGTGATTTCGGAATAACATTTTAAAGGTTTTAAAATCGCTTATCATATGACAAACATTTTATGATATATCAAAGAATCAATTATGCTTATTAAGAAACTGGATTTTAAAATTTTGCTAACAAATTATAACGTAATTGACTTGTATAAATATATAATTTGTTATATTAAATAATTAGATTTTCAATTGGACGATTATTCTTTATCATGATGATTAAGATCATTAAGATTGATTTTAATTAAATTAAGTTTCATATAATATGAATTATAGATAAATACGTAGTAATATATTATCATAAATATATTTTCATACTAACAAACAACACAAATTTATACACACACACATATATAATGTATTAATGTGTATAACAAAATACACACACACATATATATTATATATATAAAGCGATGACATATTAATATATTTAAAAAATATATAAATTGGTGCAGTTTTGATATGCATAGAAAATAAAGTCAAAATCAACATCAATATAATTGCAATTTCAAATATTAAAATCGCAATCACCACAACTGTTGATACAATTTATTAATTTTTAATATGAATTTAACTTCAAAATCAATTTTATACTCTCCTCTTATTACCTTTATGCAGCTTAGATATTTAAAATGCATATATTTCCTGCACGAATTTTTTATAATTCGTTCTTCTAATGTTAATCATCGTATTTAACTTTTTGACCTTTTCAAATATAGTTATTTTGCACACGATTCAATAATTAATTAAAGATGTATATTTTAAGTTATCTTTTATTTGTTACAATATACACGCGTCAGACGAAACTCCGGAGTGACCTTTCCAGAAACACCTCAAGCCTTCTGAAAATAATTGAATTATATCAGGTCACCACAGTGGGTAATAAAAATTTTCAATTTCCCAAAATTCAAGAGCTCTTTGATCCTTTTCGGAAAGATGTCGTCGTCGGTGTTTCGGTGGAAAAGCTTCTACGAAGAAGAAGATCGTCCGGAGAAGCCCCGGAGATACGGTGTCACCGAAATGAGAGGCCCCAATTACACTCTCTTAACCCAAAATCTCCTTCAAGTAACTCTCTCTCTCTCTCTCTCTCTCTCTCTCTCTCTCTCTCGCTATAAATATATATATGTACCGATGAGCTTGTTTATTATTTTCCTGTTGTGATCATCTGAAAATTAGAAACATGTTTCATTAATTTTGTGTCTCACGAGCTTGGTCCAGTTTAATTTTTTTTCTTTTCTTTTTTTTTTTTTTTGCCATGTGCAGTGCAGCATAAATTTTCAATGAGTGGTAAAATTTGACTTTCATATGTCAAGCACTAGCTATTTAGCTAGTGAATGTTGCATTTTTTTCATTTGTAAAATACTCGCAACATATTAGCTGCAGTCATACTACTTGGAGGTACAATTATTACGCATAGTGTATATAGTAATGTTATATTTGGCTTAATCAACATCAGTGATTTTGCATTTAGCTTTATGTGCTGTTCAATTTCTAGTAGTTGTAGTTTGTGAATTGTCCTTTTAATGGTCTCAACTGTCGGTTGAATGTATGATCAATGAAGTGTGCCAATTGTACTGATCCCATCAAATCACATTGCCATATAATGTACTCCCTTCTTCCCATTGAATAGAGCATTTTCAAGTTTAATAATAATAGAATTTCTGTTATTGCGAAAGTTTAATGACAATCAGCAAAAGGGCTGAATTTGAGTTCTGATGTGCTTTCCCTAATGGGAATGCTATGTTACTGTGCTAAACACGTATGCAGGATACATTTGAATCGATGGGAGATTTTGTTGATGGACTGAAATTTGCTGGAGGCTCTCACAGTATGATGCCAAAGGCTTTCATCAAAGATGTGACTGACATGGCTCACAAACACAATATATATGTGAGTACAGGTGACTGGGCGGAACATTTGCTTCGCAAAGGTCCATCTGCTTTTAAAGAATACATAGAGGTGTGTGAAAACTCAAATGCAAATGCATTTCCATATATCATAAATTGTTTGAGCCCTGTTGTGATTTTATCTGCTGTTACTCTTTCAGGAATGTAAGCAATTGGGGTTTGATACAGTTGAGCTAAACATGGGATCACTTGGATTTTCAGAAGAGAGTCTCTTGAGATTTGTGCGGATGATAAAGAGTGGTGGTCTAAAAGCTAAGCCTCAATTTGCTGTGAAGGTCAACAAGTCTGATATTCCTACTAATGGCAGTAGAGCATATGGTTCTTATGTGGTACCGGCACCACGGACATCTGGTATACAACTATTAATCATTTAGCCTCCTTCAAAACAAGAACATCTAGTATGCAACTATTAATCATTTAGCCTTCAAAACACAAAATCTGGGGTATTTGAAAGTTTAAATATAAACATTTAAAATGAGGGTAGTGATAATTCAAGAAACATATACGTCATAGGATAAGAACAGTTCTTTTGAACTTTGATATAATAACTCAACAACCTGATTATAACTTGGGAATGTTACCGAGTCTAGAAGTAACATCCTTAATTCAAGATCAATTCGTGGATCACCAGGTCAGCTAGTGTCTAACGTACATTCAAGATATTATATTGCCGTTCATAGCTAACAGAACAAAACTAAATCTTCAGCAGTTTCTAAATTTTACTTGACGAAATTAGGACCCTTCGTTGCCCTTAAACTTGTTGATCATGGGGATTACAGAATATATACCATTGGAAAAATTACTACAGAGGAAAAACTTTTGGTTGGATTTCGAGATTTTGAATATTGATTCATATTTAGCTGACCTCTCCCATGCTCCCATTCATTTATATCTTCTCAAAATCTAGTGATCATAATTTATAGTTCTGAAGCAACAAACTCTTCCATCTGCAGACCAGCAACAAGATCTACATTCCATTATTGAGGTCTCTTATGATATGAATATTGAAAATTAGGGATATGAGAATTACATGTGGAGTCTTAACTTTGGTATTATAACTGAGATTCCCACGGTGTAAGATTTTACCAATTTGCATGAAGTTTCATAAGGCTGATATGAGTACACTTCACAGAAATGGTTGAGGATGTGGATCTTTTGATCAAAAGAGCAGAAAGATGCTTAGAAGCTGGGGCAGACATGATTATGATTGATGCTGATGATGTCTGCAAGCACGCGGATTCTTTACGAGCCGACATAATTGCAAAGGTCATCGGACGTCTAGGTCTGGAGAAAACTATGTTTGAAGCATCAAATGCCAAAACCTCAGAGTGGTTCATTAAGCAATATGGTCCAAGGGTATTTTAATACTTCCCTTCAACTTTTCTTCCAGTTGTGACGTACTGACATTGATTGTTTTCCAGTCAAATTTTCTTATAATCTTTGTCATGGATGACTTCCAGATAAACCTTTTCGTGGATCACTCTCAAGTGCTAGATTTGGAGTGTCTTCGAGGATCTAATGTGGGTAACAATCATAAATCTGTTCTGGGTTCTTCCTATTTTCTGTTTTAAGAGTGCGCGCTATGCTTAAACAAATCTGGAATTGACTGTGTCTGACAGTTGTATTTTCTGCACGAAAGCTGATTGTATTTGTATCTTTATGTATAAAACCATGTCTTGACTCTATTGCTAAACCCTTTTCCCTGCTGTCTTCATACCTCTGTAAGCAGAATTTGCCAAAATTTGGAAGAAAAATCACATATATCGGAGTCGATCCTTTCTCTACTACCCCTTGAATGTGAGAATCAGTAGGTGTATGCGTGTCATATATTATAATTTTGCTGAACTTGGGTGTTTCGTGTCACCTTTATGGGTTAATTAACGTGAAGCGCATCTGATTATGGTATTTTGATTATAATTGTTTGCTCATTTTTTTCCCTATAATATTGGCGTTTTAAAAAATTATATTTTGTAAGGGCTATTGTAGCTCTATTTCAGTTGCTTACCAATGTAGGTCGCAATTATATTACTCCATAAGAATGGACTACCAACTGGAGTTGGTTATGCAACTTTTACCGGTTCCAGTCTCAAATGCAAATTTTAAACTCGATCTGAAAAAATTGTATATTGTAAATAGATCAATTTATATTTTAATTTAGAGTAAGTATGGTTTGTTCAATTAAGTTTAGTGATTAGAAATATAAATATTGTGAACGATATAAAAAGTATTTACAAATTGCAATTTGTTCTTTTAGTTTAAATAAAGACTACTTTTCTGCGCCTTGATACATAGAAGGTTGGTTTTAAAGTTCAAGATCAATCATGTTCTTGAAACAAGTAGAATGTTGATTTTTCTGAAATTGATATTTTCAATTTAGTTTCTTTATGAACACAAACAAATGGAGGACAAATAATTTTACCTTTATTTTTATTTTTATTTTTATTTCTAGTGTTCTTTAATCTGCGAAAACACAAGCAATGAATTCACCCAATCTGCTTATCCAATCTGCCACTGATTGAGCATATGGTAAGCAATGAATTCGTGAATCCAAGCATATTTAATATGATGTGAGAAGTCTCTCACCAATTTATGATATAGTTTTCCACAACATGTTTATCATCATTAATTATGACTACCAGCATTTACGTGTAGTCAATGTGTAAACTTTCGGTTATGATTGTTAGATATTACGCCTGTAGTTGGTGGAAGCACACAGCCTGTATAAATGAGTGTATTATTTTCTGTAACATATTCCGAAAGACGTGACAAGTAAAAAATTATATTATCTAATACGGTGGGGCCAAAAAAAAAAATTACATGTCAGTTATTTTGATGATATTTTAGACGATGTATTAGTAACTGGTGCAAAAAAACAAAACTCATCCGTAGTCGATATGTATACTTTCAATTATGATTGTTAGATATTATTACGCCCTTTTCATTAAAGTTGCCATTTGTTTTTTTTTTTTGTACGTTGATTTAGATGAGTTTTTTTACATGGTAAATATTTTATTTCAGTTAAAATTTTTATTCATATGACTTCTTATTTAAAATATTTTGATTATTATTTTTTAAATTAAATAAAATATCTTATATATAAATAAATTTACCTAAACTTACAAGTAAAAAAGTCAAAAACAATAGTTATTATGAAACATCGGGTGTATATTGCCATTCAAAAATCAATCTGTATATAAGCTGACATTTTTGAGTGTTGTTCATCTCATGGAAATGGAATGATCACACTATTTATACCTCTCTAGAATCTTAAACTGTCAAAAAGATGTATGAGCACTGTATAATTGTATATCACTATCCCAAACCAACCTTAAGATCTTATCATTCGCTCAATGCTAGCATCTGTTAAACAAAACAGGGTACTTGAGGTAGAGTCGAAGAGTTTACATGTAATAATTCACCCGCTTTGGGAAGGAGCTATATTTGAAATTTTTTTCTATACATATATTTGTGAAATCTCATTATTTAAATTTAAACAAAGCTGATATTTACCAAAAAAATTTAATGAAAACCCATCTCAATTCTGATATTGATATGATTAACATTTCAAAATCTTCAACAAGATAAGATTTCTGTTACTTTAGAATTTTGGTAGAATCACAGGGCATGTTAAAACTTTTCAAATGTCAACACATAATATGAATAAAACCAAATCGTAATTTTTTGTGTGGGACCATGTTCTTGCATTCAACGCAATTTTTCGTTGAAAAGCATTTTGACTGAAGCCCTTTCTGGTACTTGAAGTTTATATGAAGAAGCTGGGAAAATTCAGCTAAGAGTATTTGACAATTGATGTTTCACAAATTGTTGTTTAAAGCTCTCTCAGTGTGTTTATGTGTGTGTGTGTGTGTGTATGTCTGTGTCGGACTCGTACAAATTTCATACATATTGCATAAATATTGAGACACAAGTAGACAGCAAGGTCTGAGCTAAAGCAGGCATGTGAGTGGTTAAGTTTGCGGGGTGATACCAGCGGGGGTTGTTAATAGTTGTCAATATCTCATAACTTTTCTTATTAGTTAGTTCTCCCATTGCTGCGGTAAGATTATAGAAAATTATGTCTTTTTCTAATTTTATTAGATTTCATTTTATTGGTGGAAGGTGTATAACATTGTACTAGTAAAAAAAACTAAAAAATAAAAGACATATCTATATATAAGGCCAAATTCATACTCATTTTTACAAATGACCGTGGATTATTTCGTTTTATTTGTGCTGAGCTAAAATCTTAATTTGGGAAAAGATAATTCTTAGTTGGTCACATTAACAAAATAAGAAAATTTATCATTATTCGTTATAATGAGTGTGAATTTGATTGCGTAAATAGATTTAGTCAAAAATAAAAGCGGTAATAAACGAGTAGAGCTATCAACGACGGGGATATATGCATAAACTTTCTTTGTCGACATTTATGGTACCATGTTATCAAGGGTCCGAGTTCAATAAATGCGAGAGGAAGTGACCTTCTTTTTCATAGAGCTGTACTGTAGTCTAATGGCACCAGGACCTGTGAAAAATGATAAATACAAATTTATTAGAGAAAGGCACACCTAAAATTTTCAACTTAGTGCACGAAGGCCCTAGAGAGTGTTTGGGTGAAGATATTTAGGGGTGCGGGGAAAGGTTAAGCAGCACTCATTTTTCATATACCAGTATTTCAGCCGTGGTCTAACAGTATCTACATGTCCTGACCTTCAAACTAGAGACAACAGTTCATTAGTTTTGACTCGATAAATTTACCTTGCTTATAGTGCTGACTGTTCTATACTTGTATGTTAACACTATGAAAATAAAATATTCTCTTAATTTTTGTGTGTGTTGGAGGGTGTGTCGTTAATGAATGCTCATTAAAGAATTCTGTTGTTGGTCCAGTTCTTTGAAAGTTTGTACAGTGGATGGTCTTTAAGGCTATTGGTGTTAGTGCAGGATAGTTAAATTCAGAGTATCTTTGTATAGAAAGTAGGTATAAATTTTACTAATGTGGAGTATCAAACATTTTTGTTCCTCCATCAATGTAAATTATTCTTCTGAAAAAATGGTAACTTTGTTCTAAACTATAAACATTATATGGAAATTGAGAGAATTGATAATCTAAAGTTCCAAATTCAAATGGTGAAACAACACCACAGAGAGAAAAGAATATTTTTAAGTCCTTTTGAAGTTTGAAGAGGCCAAAAGAAGTGAAACTGACAACATCAAGATGCCTGCAGTTTGGTTTGCATTGAAGAGATCATTGCAATGCCAATCAGAGCCAGCAGATGTTCATGATCCCGGAAACAGTCGTAGCAACATAATGACAAAGAAATTAAGCAGAACTAGCAGCAGCAGGTCTGGTTGTTCAAGGTCACTTGCGAATCTGAAAGATGTAATCAATGGGAACAGCAAAAGGCACATGGAAAAGGCACCAGAAGAAGGTGTTTGTAGTCCAAGATCCATTGGGAGTAGTGAACTTCTCAATCCAATTACCCATGAAGTGGTTCTCAATAGTTCAACTTGTGAGCTTAAGATCACTGGTTTTGGGACTAATGCTCAAGATTGCAGTGGTGACGATAATTCTGGGACGTTTATGGGTACCCTAAAACCGGGGACCCCTGGCCCTGGAGGGCACCTAGGGCGCACTTCTCCTCGGATCAAAGCTAGAAACTTGGCTATCCCTTTGAGAAAGAACCATAGCCTTTCTTGGAGAAAAGGTTCAGGTTCTGCAATTAGTGGGATTCCTACAAGGCCTAGGGTCTCTTTTGAAATGGATTCTCATGGCAATTCTTCAGCTTTGACTTGCCATAAATGTGGTGAGCAATTTGTGAAGTGGGAAAGTGTTGAAGCACATCATCTTGCCAAACATGCTGGTAAGAGCAAAAACTTTCATTCAACACATTCTTCTAGCAAAAATGGCTTTTTTTTGTTCATTTCATTGACTAGTTATCTATTCAAGGTTATATTTCTTTTGACGAGATGATTGGTGTGAATTGTTGTGTTTTTTTTTTATTGATATTACTATTTTTGTTTGGCGGGATGCTAATACTGATCATGCATTATATGATGTCAATATTCCAAGTTCATTAAGTTCATTGTTCTGTGTAGTTACTGAACTTGTTGAAGGAGACTCATCAAGAAAGATTGTGGAGTTAATTTACGGAACAAGCTGGTCAAAATCTAACAACAATTCTGGTGGAATAGAGAGGATATTGAAGGTCCACAATATGCAAACAACACTAGCACAATTTGAGGAATATAGAGAAATTGTAAAAATCAAAGCTAGCAAGCTAACGAAGAAACATCCCCGTTGTCTAGCAGATGGCAATGAACTACTGCGCTTCTATGGAACAACCATCGAATGTCCTCTTGGGAGCGACGGATCTTCTAGCCTGTGTTCATCGGATAAGTGCAACGTTTGTCAAATTCTAAGACATGGGTTCATGTCCACAGACAAAGAAGTTGATGGCAGAATCGGAGTTTTCACCAATTCGACTAGTGAAAGAGCATTTGAATCGATTCAAGTGAATGATGCTAACTGCAGTTTAAGGAAGGCTTTGATGGTATGCAGAGTGATCGCGGGCAGAGTTCATCGGCCCTTGGAGAATATTCAAGAAATTGCTGGTCAATCAGGATTTGATTCTTTGGCTGGCAAAGTAGGTGTTTATGCAAATGTTGAAGAACTCTATTTACTAAACTTTAGAGCTCTTCTACCTTGCTTTGTGATAGTCTGCAAGCCTTGAAGAAAGTGCGACTGCTTCCATATATATTTTTACAACATTAATTCTTTTTATTTCACTTGTACTGAAGAGTTCCATCAAGTCATGTCAAAGTGTTATAGTTTTGTGTTCTATGCAAATTTTTCCATACATTCCTTGTAAGAAAATAAGGGGGAAAATGTTACATGAATATACACGAGTACATTCCTCATAAGAAACTAAGAAGGATTAAACGCTATAGTCTCTGCCAAAAGCAGCACTAGAAATACCCCCCAAGGAGCAACAATCAAATTATATAATATGACATTATCACTATTTTATACAATTTTAAATATATATGTAGTTCAAAAGTTATCCTTGAAAATTATTAATTTCGATCAAATGAAATATTATGTTCACTTACCAGTCCTCAGTCAAGGCCTCACAATAAATCGTTACTGAATATCAGTAGAAATGCAAGTGAGATGACTTCTCTTGAACATTGTGGTCCAAATGGTGAAGAGAAGTCATCTCCGGATCTCTCTCTCTCTCTCTCTCTCTCTCTCTCTCTCTCTCTCTCTCTCTATTTCGTTGTTCTTTCTGGTTTATGCAATTGATGCATGTACGCCTTGTTGGGCTTGGGCTGCCCTTCTCCTTTTTTTATCATCTTTGTACCAATGAGTTTAAATAAAATTTTAGTAGCTTATGCTATTATATTTATTTATTTATGTTACTTATTGTATTTATTGGTGATAAGCATTAGTACTTTTGATATATAAGCAATATACATTTAATATATTAATAAGTTAATTACTTGATTGGGAAATTCTTATTGAAGAAAATACTTAATTATATGTACAGAAATACCAATTTAGTTTCACAAATGTGTCGAACCCCAAATTTAAATTTATAAATGTACAATTATACTTGTATTGGATATGAATTATATGGAATTGTGGTGCAATAACAGGTTTTGCTAATAACTTTTTAAATATCTTGCGTTTCTACTTATTATTAATCACATTTTATACTTGTATTTCTACATAATTTTTTGAAACCCTGAAAGTAAGAATATACATTATATGTGTCTAGTTGATACTTGATATCAAGTTAAAATTAAATATCTTATAGACTCACAATTAACTAAAATTAAGTATCCAATAGATAATTAAAGTAATTTTTTATATAAAAGTATTCTTGCATGCAAAAATGACGTGCCGATAGGCTGTAGTGAAAACTGCTTCCACCCAAAATTATTAAATAAAAAAAATTTTAAAAGTGAAACACTCACTTTGAGCTTCAATTATTTTTACCATTAAGTGCGATTTGATGAAAAGGAAGAAGGGGTATTCGGCGCTTGGCGGCGGAACGGAAACCATATATGCGTCATTATCTTTGATTCTGAAATGAGATTTTCGATTCTTATAAGTTGAGAGAAGTATATATATCACATCATTTATTTTATGTTCGTCTTATCATATATTTATATTTGATACTTGCCGTTTACATATTACTCATTTGCTCGATTATAGTTTAACTTCGTCAATTATAGGCATGAGACGAAACTTTTTTCAAATTTTACTCGTAAAAAATACAAATTTTCTCAAACTCACCTTATCCGGTTAACATTCATTCCAAAGTTATTCTGTCTCGTAGCTCCTACTCGATTACCCCGAATTATATAGTTTTAAATATTTTTTCTCTATCTTTATTCTTTTATATTTTTCTTATATAAAATATTTAAAATTAAATATAATTTATATGTAATTGGAACAGAGATGGGTAAGACGAGATAGATTGTAAATGTCATACTCTACTTTAATCTTATAAAATTCAAATAATTAAGTGTTATTAAAATTAAAATTAGATAAATTATGACAGGATCAGATAAAATTACCACTAAATTTTAAGTATTTCTTTTGACATCTAAAGTCGCTCATTGTTCAGCAAAATACCACTCATTTAGTCATTTCTATTGGAAGAAATGTATTTCGTTTGGGACTTCTAATTATCTTCTAATTTTTCACACATTACATTTGCACTACTACGTTGGCCTAATATGTTGACTTAAAACGGGTCTTACGTAACTAATACTCCTTTTGGCCTAATAGAAAATGACATGCACTTTCTAATCTTTCATACATAAACATGTATGGTATCTCCATTTGTTATGCAAAAGGTTAACAAATTAGTACCCATGATTGGTTTTGGATTGACTGCCAAACAAAATTTTATGGTGGGATAAAGCTATGTGCCGTATATATAGCTTCGTTTAAAAGGTGATCCTTATCATCATTTCCTAATAGTCCACTCAATCCCACTACCAAAACTGGCGCAAAAAAGTAAAGAATTTTTGGTACTTGCTAATATGCTAATTTCACAAATTAAAGATATATAAATCGCTATAGACGATGAAACAATACTATTGATAGTCATTATACTTATTTATTTATGATAAAAGATATATTAATATGATATAATCGTACTAGTACTAATGTGAAATGTGAAGTAGTTCATCTGTTTAGATTTATATATCATCATAAGAATTTATACATTTATTAGAAAATGATATTAATATTATCATTTTACAATAAATATCGAAGTAAAACTACTTATGTACCATTTTCTATAATAACTGCTATAAAAATTAAAAATTAAATTTGTCCATTAGGATAATATAGAAAATTATCCTTCTAGATTATTTTTGAATGCTATGCGTGACAATTATATTTGAACAAATAAAAATGTCAAATATGACATAAAACTGGACAGATGAAGTAAATTCATAACTACAGTGAACACAAAAACAAAAATTATCCACTATCCACCTATGCAATTTTCACTCTTAGAAGATTAAATGAATTATTTTATTTGGTAAGACTAAAAAGAAAAAAAAAATTCAAACCCCTTAACATTGTTCTTTCCTGATGGTGAATATTCATTTTTTGAAGAAAAATTAAAAGAATGACAATGTTATTTTGTTGTCTCACATGGTTCTTATTGTTTGCACATCCCCATAAAAGGAAGCATTTTCTCTGCTTCTCACGACTAATTAAGGAGCACACATGCAGACAACACTTGACTAATTCCTTAATATTAACAAATCCCTTTCATACCTCTGCTCCTCCAAGTACTCCATATCCATTTCATACCAAAATCTTTGTCAACATCATCAGTCTTTTGTTCAGGGCATTGCAGTTTTGGCGCATCGCTTTTAGTTTGAGCTGAAAATAAAGCAATGATATTATCCAGTAATCTTGAAGTTGATGTCAATGGTGAAGAAATTTTCTTGATAGACAAGGTAATTGACAGATTTTTACATTTTGTGCATGTTTTTGTTCGTTTTAATTCGAATCTCTAGGTATGTTTTCATTTAAGAAGTTGCTCATATTACATTGTCACGTTCATATTTTTGCAGAAATTGTTCTCATCTTTCTCTACCCGTTTGCGCAAATTATTTGGAAAGTCTACAGGAAAACAGAGGAACCTGAAAGTGATATTTCATGACTTTCCAGGTGGTGCAAAGTGTTTTGAGCTCATGGCAAGATTTTGTTACAGCCATGGAAAAATTGACATTGCTAGCTCTAATGTCTTTTTTCTACATTATGGTGCTATATTCCTAGAAATGCCTCAACTGATAAACCAAACAGAGGAACATATTGAGAAAATCCATTTCTGGCCATGGTCAGACCTCATACCTGGTTTAAGACAGTGCCAAGATTTAACTTTCTCCATAAAATCTTCTCATATTCGTGATATCTTAAATTGTCTTGTAGGGAAGTTTATGTTTCCTTGTATTCATAGCCCCTCTACTTCTTCCTCAATGAGTTCTAGCTTTCAGTTTTCGGGTGACACAAGTACCGAGAACTCAAGGAACTCCAACTCCCAAACTACTTGGTGGTTTGAGGATCTCCTGTTCTTGAACATAGACTTGTTTGAGAAAATTATAAATTTAATGTTGTCACAAAAATTTGATCAGGTCGCTATATGTTCCTTCATGTTTTATTATCAAAAAACAAAATATTCCTCTGCAGCACCAGTTGATAAATGTAAAATCATTGAAACTCTGATCAATCTCCTTTTTACGGTTGATGAAAGCTACATATCTTCTAGACGTGTACTTGGTACATTTCAAATGGCCTTGAGCTTGAAACTGAGCAAATGTTGCAAGAAAAAATTAGAAAAACTTGTTGCTTCTTGGCTAGATCAGGCTACATTAGACGATTTGCTCATTCGTTCTCCAAAAGTAAAGAAGTACGCGTATGATGTTAAAATGATTTTACGCCTCCTGAAATTATTTCTTCGCGAAAACAGTGAAGATGTTTCACAAGACCGATTGAAGAAAGTTGCCAGTTTGATAGACTCTTACTCAGCAGAAGTGGCTCCTGATCCTTACCTTAAACCTTCATTATTTGAGGCTTTAATTGCAGCATTGCCTGAGTTTGCAAGAGACTCATATGACAAAATTTACCATGCCATGGACATTTATCTTGAGGTAACTCTGTCATTTTCTTATAGCCTAATGTACTACATGTTATGGTAAATTATTTCATGTAACTGTTTATAATTTTTTTTTTTGCAGGTACATAGAAATGTGACTGAAGAAGAGAAGGAAAAATTATGTTCAGCAATAAATTACAGCAAGCTCTCATCAGAAACACTAAATCAAGTAGCTCGAAACAAAAATTTTCGATCAGGCCTTGTAGTTTCTCTTTTGGCTTCTCAAGAAAAAAGGCTCCTTAAAGAAGTAGATGCAAACAAGATTACTTCAACATTTTGTGACACCAGAAGATGTGGGATTCATGAGGCTCAGAAGATCGTTATTCTCAACGAACATTTTGATATTCCAAGGACGAAGCTTAAGGCATATACAAGATGACAATTAACAGATTCGAGCAGTACAATATCCTCATTATAAATCTTTTGATGGTGAATTTTTTTTAAAATTTTTCCAGATGTACAGTATCCAGAACGGAACATTTTAACTTGTATCGGAAATGTGCGTTGTTTTTGCCAAGTTATGAGGAATATCATGATACCTTTTTATTCTAATTTCACAATTTATGTTGAAAAATGATTTAAGAGTCAGATTCTATAAGCCTAAACTAGATTTAGAATGTTTTCGGAGTGGGCTGCATGCTCTAATACATGTCTCATCCTCCTCCTCTATTCCGTTCATTTTGTATTTTGTGATTGACAAGTGGCGATAGTTTTAATTGTTGCTATTGAAGGAACGAAACTTTAAGAGACATGTGTTAATCTTTGAAGGAATTAGCTAATTTATTCCAAATCTTCAACATATGCCTCATCTTATGTTCCATTCTTTTTAGGGTTAAGGGGATGTTCTGATAAAACAATTGATCCTGGATCATCTGACATTTGCAAACTAACCGTAATTTGAAGGAAATGATTATAAGCGAATGATGTCACATAGCAAACAAAGGTGACAAAATTTATGAGTAAAATTTAGTGATTACGTTTACATTTCGTAGAATTGTCCTTAATAAAACATTTTTGGAGTTCACGTGTATTTTTATGGATTAATATAGATATTTCGACAGAATATTGAAGGTGTCTTGTGAATTCAAATAGTTTTGTATTTTTTTAATACGGAACAATAAATCTTTTTTCTCTCTATTAAATAACGTACTAACTTTCATTAAATGTTGTTCAAAGTATTTTATAAAAGAAATCATTAAAAAAAATTTTAAAAATTATAAATAATTTATATGATGGGATAAAGAAAAACCTTATATTTGACGGGAGAGTTGGTATATCAAATGAGCCGGATAACCCTTCAAAATGGCTTATTATTTCATTTCTGACTAAATTTCGGTGCCGCTATGCATTTCCTTCTATCTTATATTCCAATACAGCTTTAAAAGCACAATGTCTTTTTTATATTTCGTTTTGTGTTCCAACATATGATTTCAAATAAAATTGACAAGATCGAGACAAGAAATCTTTATTTTTTGTAGTTGTCATTTAACTTTTCTTTACGTAGTTTCAAGTAAATTTTTATATATATTAAATATTTTATTTTTTTTATTTTTTTCATAAATAATCTTTATTTAAAATATTTTAATTATTAATTTTTAAAAAATTAAATAAAAATTTTAATATGTGTAAAAATTTACCTAAACTACGTAAAAATAAAATAAAAAATGGAGGGAGTAATGAAAAAATGGGTTAAAATTAGAGACACATGAGAGACAATGAAGGTCCTGATCTTTGTCTTCTTCTCAATCGAGAGCATTAAATGTAGAGTAAGACAATGAATGGATGTTTCTAAGGAATACTTTGAGTGGGGAATCGAGCTAAGTCAAGCACATTACGGGGCTCGCTGCATCAGAAATTTCTATTTTGATATTCCCGGACGACATAGTAGAAAGTTCAATAGTGTTTCAAGAATCGATGTTTCCAAAATCTAACACAAGTTTGGGCGACTCAAAATCGCAATTTAAAATTATCCCCTCTCACAATGACTATTCAAAGTAAGTCCCAGTTCTGAATATTAAGTTCCAATCATCTAATGTTTTTGTTAATTTTTATTTGATTTTTTTTTCATTTTAATCTAATGTTAATGATTTGATTTCTAATCATTAATACATTCAATTGAAGTTTAAATTTGAAATGTTATGGAAGAGAATATAATGAAAGTTAAATGCTATAATAATAGATAAGGGCATTGTTGAAACTTTAATTTAAAATGAATGATAAAACGTACGTAAAACTAGAAGAAAAATAAGATTTCATTTTGATACCGACAAAGAGTTTGATCCAAATTTAAAACCGCTCTTGGTTGCTGAATAAGTTGTAGGCTGTGTAATGGCTGATGTAAAGCCGTTTTCGGGCCGCCCAATTATGTGATGTTCACTTGGTTGCTATGAATGATTTGGGCTATTGATTGGGTTTGGTGCTAAGAGCGGGTTACTTAATATTTAGCCTAAATTACGCTTTTCAATTGAAGGCATGGTCTCGGATTATGCTTTCTTAGATTTTCTTATAATAAAATACATTCCTACTTTCTAGACTTAGTTACTGAATTCCTAATGGCAAAAAAGGTACTAATTTGTTTCTTACGGAAAAAAGGAAAAAAAAAATAGAAAAGTAGAAATGTGAAACGAGTCTTCTATTGTTTTAAGATCTTGCTTTATTATCACACTCCCTCTGTCCGAATAGTTAATTTTCAGATTTTTTGACAATGACATTTATCAAATGACGAGTACAAGATTCTGTTTGATCTGAGGGAAAAAAAATTCAAAAAATATCTTCTTCCATTTTCTGTTTTTCTGAAGTAGAAAATATTTTTTCAGAAAATACTTTTCAATATTTGTCGTATAATAGAAAATTTAAAGTTAAAAAAATATTTTTTTACACCTTTTGTATTTTTTTTATTATTTTAAAAAATAACTTACGTAATAAACAATAAGAAAATATTTTCCGAAAATTAAACGAGCACCACTGGCTAAAACCACTCTTACGAAAATGCATGAAAGGGATATACGGAGTCGATATTTAGTTTAAACAGCAGCACCACAAATAATCGTGGTACAACTTTTTTGGCATAGGATTTAAATTATGTGGAGTTGATGTTGCGGCTGGTTAGGAACAATTTTAATGTGGTGGGTATCATTTTAATTTAAGAAATTTCCCTTTGTGAGATTGCATGTGGTGCTCAATATATGGTGGTCCGACGGTAGTATCGTAAGGTGGTTCATCAATGGTGGTCTGTTGGTAAAATAGTGGGTCTAATCTGATCAAGAAAATGCTGAAATGAAATTGGGGGCAAGTCGTTTCCATTTTTCTTATTTTTTTCGAAACTCCCAACCCAATCAAGCGGCACCACTAGGGTTACATACGAGTCGAGCCGCTCGCGAGCCGATCGGTCAAGTGTTCGACTCGAAATCGCGTTGACTGATCTCGAGCCGATCTCGAGCTCGCTCGGAATTAAAACGAGCCGATTTCGAGTTTAAGAAATACTCGCTCGTTGGCTCGTCGAGCCTAAACGAGCCAAACATAAAATATTATTTTTATTTTATATTAATTAATAATACATATAATTTATATATTATTATTATTATTATTTAATTTTTTTGTCCGCTTTACCCATTTAGGGTTTCACTCTTTCAGACCTAACTAAAACCAATTCCCCAATTTCTTCGATACTTCGAGCCTTCCGCTACGCCCCCTTCCCCCTTGCGCTGCCGCCCGTCAACAACCCTCACCGTCAGGCCTCCTTGGATTCCCGGTCAACTACTCAACTCCATCAAGATCCTTTATCTTTCCTCTCGGTGCCCAATCATAGACCACAGCGCCCGTCAACAACCCTCACCGCCGCCAGTGCCTTCTCGATTTTTTCTCGTCATCTCTCTCTGCAACCCTTGTTGGTGTTCTCTTCGTGGCCGCTGTTTCTAGTTGTCTTCACACGGCCTCGCTGCTGTTTGGTTTCTTGTTCATGCTTGGTTTGTCAAATCTCCGCCGCACCAACGCCTTTCGCTACCAATTTCCTTTATTCTATCCCAATTCGCAGCATTCGAGAAGCTTCTTTGGTTCATCCAGCGATTTGAGCTCCAACAAGCCCTTCACCTCCTCGGCCGGCAGCTCTCTCGCCACCAAACCTCTATCGGTATGCTCATGTGACCCTCTCTGCGCCGGTTCCTTTTGTAGATGTGTTTGTGGATTTATTTTATGCAAATTGTTTGAATTAGAAGATTTTAATTAATATAATGAAGGCGATTGATCATAGTGTTCTTCCGATTTGAATCATTTGCTTCAAAATTCGCATTAAACTGTGGATATGCTTTCATGTGGCTATGTATGTGTGAAAGATAATTTTTTGGGGGAAGACGGGCGGTGATTGATTACTTGAGGGTTATGGGTATGGTTAATGATAAAACATTGCCAGCTTCTGATTTTTCTCTATTTTTTGCTTTTAGGATTTTCAATTTTCTAGCGGTTGTATTATTGTTCTGAATTTCTAAAGTTTTAAATTCTGAATTTCTGCTTTTGCTTCTGATTTTCTGATCCTGCTCATGTGATGAATGAAAATATGTTGTGTTTTGCAGATTATATGGATACATTTGCTCCACTTAGTAGTATTTCTGAAGATATTGAGGTCTGTGAAGATATTCAACAAAAATCTACTGCAGTTGAAGGGATGAGCTCAAGTATAGAACTATAGATGGTGTGAAGACAACTATGGACTCAAGTACAGATGATGTGAATCTTAGTGAAGCATAAGGAGATGCACAGGAGGATGAAAAATTCGAAATAAAGAAAAGGAAAAAAACTTCAGTTGTTTGGAAAGATTTTGAAGAAATCATGGTGGATGGGAAAAATAAGGCAAAATGTTTGCATTGCACACACTCATTTGTAATTGGTAAATCAGGGACCACGTCAAGTTTTAAGAGGCATAGAGACACTTGTGTGAAGAGAAAGATTAACTTGCGAGAGGCCGCACAACAAACCCAACTGAATTTCTCTTCAACAGATGCACCTCCACTTTCTTATCCCCCTTTACATTCTGGAAAATTTGACATGGAACATATGAGGGAGGGAGTTGCCCATTGGATCATGATGCATGAACATCCATTTTCTATTTTGGAAGAAAAAGGATTCAACTTGATGATGAAGCGAGGAATGCCCGAATGGAAAAAGATAGGCAGAATCTTAGGCAGAGAGGATTGTATTAAGGTTTATGAGATCGAAAAGAAAAAGCTAAAGAAGATTCTTGAAGGTGTTAGCAAGATTAGTTTGACAACTGATTGTTGGAAATCAAAGAATCAGAAAATTGAATACATGGTGGTGACCGGGCATTGGATTGACAACTTTTGGAAGTTGCAAAAGAGGGTTTTGAGCTTCTTTCACATTCCACCACCGAGAACAGGTATTCAACTTTCTGATGCTGTTTATTGTTTTTTGAAGTTATGAATTATTGAATTTCTGATTTCTGATGTTGATTATTGTTCTGAATTTTTGAAGTTCTAAATTCTGATTGTCTGAAGTTTTGAATTTCTCGACAGCAGAATTTCTGATTTCTGATGTTGATTATTATTATGAATTTCTGCATTTTCTATTTCTGATGTTCTGATTATTGTTTTATGAAGTTATGAATTTCTGAAGTTTTGAATTTCCCGACAGGTATTCAACTTTCTGATGCTGTTTTTACATGCATGAAAGAATGGGGCATTGAGAACAAGGTCTATTCTATTACTGTTGATAATGTATCTAATAATGATAAGGCAATTGATGAATTGAAGAAAACTATTCAAAGGTCCAGAAAATTGTTTTGCTCAGGTGATTTATTTCATGTACGTTGTTGTGCACATGTGTTAAATTTGTGTGTTGGTGATGGATTAGATGCAATTAAAAACATTGTTCATATAGTGAGGGAAAGTGTGGAGTATGTCAACCGTTCTGAGCATAGGCGTTCAACATTTGCCAAATGTGTGCAACTCTTACAGTTAAAAGATAGGAAATTGGTGCGTGATTGCAAAACTCGTTGGAATTCTACATTTGAGATGTTGAGTTTGGCATTAACGTTTAAGGAAGCTTTTACAATGTATGCAAATCGTGATTACTTCTATGATTGCTGCCCTTCAGAAGAAGATTGGGTTAAAATTGAAAAATTTTGCTCTATTTTGGAAGTCTTTTGGAATGCAACACACATTATGTCGGGTAGCAAATATCCTACTTCAAATCTGTATCTTCAGGAGGTTTATAAGGTCAAATCATCATTAGATTCAGTAGTTGATCATCCAGATGCATTTATTAGGGAATTGTCTTCTAAGATGAAGATGAAGTTTGACAAATATTAGGGCGAATGCAATCTTTTAATGGCTGTTGCTGATGTGCTTGATCCAACCTAAAAAATGCTAGTAGTTAAATATACTTTTCCTAAGCTTTATTCTGCAGCAGATTGTGTAAAAAATGTAGAAAAGGTTGAAGTTACATTAAAAAATCTTTATCAAGAATATTTAGCAGAAAATTTTCACAAAGCTGCTAATCATTCATCTGGAAATTCTGGTTATTATGGTATTGTTGGTGCTCATGGAAGTGCTTCATGTAATTGGGAAGATTTTGAATCGTATTGTGAAGAAGTTGAGAATATTCAGACTTCAGCGCCTATAAAGTCTGAATTAGTAGAATATCTAGAAAAGGGTCGTCTTAAGAAGAATGAGATTGCTAAAGAGTTTTCTTGTTTGGATTGGTGGAAGATGAATCGCATGCATTATCCGGTTTTGTCAAAAATGGCTGCTGATATTTTAGTCATTCCTGTAAGTTCAGTAGCTTCTGAAGCTACTTTTAGTGCAGGTACAAGGGTGATTGATTCTTATCGTTCATCCTTATCCCCAAACACAGTGCAAGCACTATTATGTGGAGGAAACTGGATTCGACATCTTCATGGACTGGAAAAGATTTCGAAAGTAAGTTTAGTTTTCATGATGAATTCCAAATTTTCTTTTAAAATTTTTCCTTAAAACATATTGATGATTACTGTATTTTTTTTCTCCTTGCAGAAAGAGTCAACTTATAAAGAATTTTTCATTGAAGTATCTCGTAAGTTCATTAATGCTTTTAGTTTTGCAGAAAGGGTACCATCTGATTTTTATTTGTGATATAGTTTTGCTGGAAATTCTGATTTTTTTAGTAGAAAAATATTTCAGGAACTTCTGGTTCTGGTTTTGTTAGTATAGGGCTGGAAATTCTGGTTCTGGTTTTGTGTTTCACCATTCAATTTGATTCTATGACCATATTTCTGAATTCTGAATACAGGTGTTGAAGAATCAGGAGCGCATGTTGATTAATGTGGCTATCATGTTGAGTTTGACATTGAAGTTTTAGGCAGTTTTTTGTGGGATTATGATCTAGATTTTTGGCTATCATATTGATTGGTTTTGTAATCTTGGGCCAAGTTTTGTAATCCTGTTGTTTTATTTTGTAATAGTTATTAGTTGTTTTTATTTGTAATAGTTATAGTTGTTTTGATAGTAAATTGTATGTGGTTTGATGTTTTTGAGGGTTTGGAAATGTGGTACATTTACTGCAAGTTGTGAATGGGGTAGGTGGATGATGGTTGATGTTTGAACTTTGAACTTTGATGATGGTTTCTCATTTGGTTTGGATTTCTGATTCTGTATGAGAATTTTTCTGGCCTTCAGTTGTGGAACTTGGAGGTGAACTTGAATTTTTGAACTTCTTGATGTTTTCTCGTTTGGATTGAATTTTTTTGTTTGATGAACTTGGAGCTTTATTTATTTAAACAGGTACAGATTTTATAAACGAGCTCGATTTCGAGCTCGATTTCAAACCTGAGTTCGAGCTTGATTTCGAGCCCAAATTCGAGCTTGAGTTTTTTTGATTATTCGATCTCGAGCTCAGTAATAATGTATCGATCTCGAACTCGAGCCTAAATTTTAAAGCTCGATCGATCTCGAGCCGATCTTGAGCAAACTAAAATTAAATCGAACTCGAGTTCGAGCCAACCTATGTTCGGTTTCGGCTCGGCTCGTTTACACCCCTAGGCACCACACCATCTTTCATTTTTCACAAAAATTCCACTGTATTTAAAATATATACATATATATCTCAGAACTTATATTTTTTCATTGTCTATAAAAAGAAACCTATATTGATATTGATCTCACAACTTTCAAAAATCTCTTTCTCATACCTTTACAATAATATGTTTAAATTGTGCTCGATTTTCTTATGAAAATTATTTATCCATTCTATTAATATTATTTTTTCTCCATCTAATAAATATATTAATTATAATTTAATTAAAAAAATTTATATTACTATTAAAAAAATTATTCTCCTTTTAAATTAAGTGATTTGAACCACACAGGGGAAGACGCACAGAAGAAGAAGAAAAAATAAGATACAAAAAATACATGCGACAAGTTTGACTTATGATTTTTCGACATATATTTGTCTCCCTATTTCAAATAACTAAATTCCAAGTGATAGATTTTTAAATATGTGACGCATGAGATGATGTACATATTGTCTCATTTATTTTTATTTTAAAATTTTTAGTTTTTTGTGGTGTAAAATTACCATTATCATAGAAATTAAAATGCTTATGATATTCAGAATAATTTTAATAATAATTTAATTAATTTTAGTTGATACATATATTATAATTGTATAATTTGTGACAATTTTTTATATCCTAATATAACCTATATTTTAACTTTTATAGATTATATTAAATTTAAAATCTTCTTCGTCATTATGTTTTATGATTCATGTTTCTGATTCTCCTTTTAAGTGATTTCAACCACAAATGGGAAAACAGACGCAAAAAAAGTTACGACAACACATGTGCAAGTTGGGCATGTCATTTTTCGGCATGTATTTGTCTCCCTATTTCAAATGACTAAATTCCAAGTGATAGATTTTTAAATCTATGAAGCATAAGATGATGTACGTATTATTATATAAATCTTATTTGCTTTAATTTAAAATTTTAAAATTTTTATACAGAGTAATGTAATTTATAGTGTTAGGCTTTTTTTTTAGTTTATTCACACGCTTATTAATAACTAAAATATCTAAATTTTAAATTTTAAACTAAAATAAATATAATTTTTTTTATTACATGTGAAGCTACTATTTAAAATTCACAAACATACATACCAATCAATTATTTTATAAAATTTTATTAATTTGTAAGATTCAAAATCTTACCCTAATCCCTTAGAAGAGGAGATAATGGGTTACAAATATAATTAATCTCAGCTTTTACGCATTCGACAATATTTTTTGAACTCACGTTTGGGACAGAGACCAATCCATCAATGGAATGGAGACACGGAATCCGCAGTTGTACTCGACATTTATCCTATCATGCACGAAATTTGATCATTAATCAAAATTTAAGATTTGTATGAATGATAAACATCATAAACTATTACTCCGTACCAAGTAATTCGGCATGATTTGATATCTTTTGCTTTAAATTATATAAACAAAATTTGTTATTCGTGTCGAGTACTAGTTTTATTTATATATTTGTATGATCAAATTTTAAAAATTAAATTATTTTTATAATTGTTTATAATTTATAAGTATCCATTATCATTATCTTAGTACATATTTTAAAAAATTTTATTGCAATAAAAAGTTAAAACCCTCTAAAACTCTAAATAAATTGGTTTTATTACATAAGAATTATAGTTGATTATAAATTAAATTTTAATTTAAAAAGTGATAAGTCATGTTAAATCAAATTAAAATAAAATTTAAAATTTTTTAGGAATAAGATATTTTTTTGAGAATTTTTAGGGATGAAATTCTTATTTGATTTTTCATAACTCGTTCAAAATCAGTTTTACGGAATGCTAAACTGAATTGAATGACATCGAGTTAATTTATACACATATATAAGAAATTTTGGATAAGATATTTATTTGACTTTTTATATAAAAAAAAGATGTATTAATTTTATCATGAAACTTTTAAATGAAGAGAAAAATAGGTAAAGAAAAAAGATGAGAAAAATATAATTTTTCTTTTCATTTTCATCTCAAAAGTTTTGTGAGAAGAATTTCTTTGAAAGAACATAACTAAAGACTATTTCTCCGAATCATCTACTTTATTTAAAAAAACAAAAAAAACTCAAACACAACTTAATGATCTGTTTTCTTTTCCTTTATCCTTTAAAAAAACTTAAAAAGCATCCTATCAATTAGACTTGAGAGTGTTTGATTAGACTTGAGAGTGTGAAACACAGTTAGCCCACCAGGCCTGACCATAACAAAATGTACATGCATATCTGCCAAAAAGGTGCACCCACCTTTGATAATAATTAGTTGTGTATCGAATAAATTCCAAGGACGACTACTTCAATCATCATTATTATCCCAACTACTTATACATCTAATCTATATATGCTGATAAGTAACGCGTGTGCAACTCATTGATTTGTGTGGCCCCGTTCGGTTGGTATGGATGAATATGAGAGTACACTGACTTTAATTTGATTGGTTAAAAACAAGGCGCATATGTATAAAAGATCGAATCTCGTAAATATACCGTAAAAAATTA
The DNA here is from genome assembly GCA_014636745.2 of Centella asiatica. Classification (NCBI taxonomy): domain Eukaryota; kingdom Viridiplantae; phylum Streptophyta; class Magnoliopsida; order Apiales; family Apiaceae; genus Centella; species Centella asiatica. Next base: position 56,772,543 of record CM025780.1, read on the forward strand.
AAACCAAAAAAAAGATTAAAGAGTTAATATATTCATAATTTCCAAAAAAATATATTCCACAAAAAAAAACATATTATATAATAAAGTAACAAAATATTGATAAACATACTCCCGTTGTTTTAAATTTATTCCTATATTTTTCTTTCAATGTTATATTACTTTTGAATCTTACGATTTTATTTAACAAGTCAATTTGGAAAAAAAAACTCGAAAATATAAAAAAAAATTATTAAAAACAATCTATATTTTTTTTACATAAAAATAATTATAAATAATAAATTTCACAAAAATTTTAAATTATAAAATTTCACAAATATAAAATGTATCTCTAATTTGAATTATTAAAGTGAAATATAATTTTAATTTTGAACGAATTAAATATTTTAATAATACACATTAAACGAATAATTAAATTTTAAATTAATAACAAACTAAAAGTACTAATAACCATAACGACTAGCATTTAAATGTATTTATATGTCAACATAAATAAAACTCAGAGAAAATAAAACTTTCAATTATTTTTAACTATATGCTAAAATATACCCAATAAATTTTAGAAAAAATTATTACTAAAAAAAGACATAATGTCCACGTGCTCGGTGCTAAAAGTAGGACACATAAAAACCTTCACTAAACTGCTCGAGGAAAATGAGGAATTCCATAGTAAAAGTCTTCTGTAAAACGGTCATGAAACGAAGACGACCCAATAAATAAAATTTTCACCAGATCTAAAATTATTTCAATTTTAAGTTAGAAGCTCGGTATAGCTGTACTCCGTAGATTTTTTTTTTAAGGGATGTAAAAGATAAGCTTGCGTTTAGTTGAATAAAATGAAATAACATAAGAATAAAATAAAATAATATGAGAATAAAATAAATAAATAAGAAAAAATAATGGTAAAAAATAAATATTACAAAAATAATGAGAGAAGTATAAAAATAGAAAAATGATAGTTTATGTGTAAAATTTTGACTGTGATTTAATAGATAAACTCTATTTTGGAGAGTAAATTAAAAAATACACAAAAATTTGTAGAAATAAATAAAATAAAAAATAAACTTTATACATAAATAAATTAACAAATAATATAAAATTCATTTTATTCTTTTTTCATTCAATTCTATCGAATCAATCACAACATAAGTATAATTAATTTGGGGATAGTAGGAGCTACAAAGTCTACAAGTTTGCATGACATTCTACTTTTTACACATATTTTAGATAAAACTTAATATATGTTAAATATTTTATTTTTTAAAATAGAAATTAAAAAACTAAAAATATTTTAAATGAAGATTAATAATATATAAAAATTAAAATTATATAAAACATATATTAACATATACTAAATTTTACCTAAAATTACTTGAAAAAAGTCAAACGTCATGTGTTTTAAAAAAGTATTAAACTTAAAAATTGAATTCAGTAGTTCCTTATATAATTCTCCAAAAATATAATAACATGGAGAAGATAAAAATTTTAAACACCGACAAAATCAAAAAAAATTCTATTTAAACTAGGGCTGCAATGATTCAGTCTGTTTGTGAGATCGGCTCAACTTAACTCGTTTAAAAATCATTCTGTTCCACTCGTTAAAATAAACTAGTCGATTTTGAACATTAAATTGTGTCTAATTAATTATACAATCCGAGCAGAGTTTTTGTCATGTTTGGTTCGAGCTCGGCTCATTTTGGCTATAGCTCGTTCGAGATTGATTCGGCTCGTTAAGATCGACTCGACTCCTTTAAATAATACAGTTAAAAAAATAATATATGTATCAATCAATTATGAAACCATCACTTATCTAAACAAATACAAAATACTACTCATAATTTAATTTGGATCCGCCATTAGTTCATTGATTTAAATAATGTATTCTGAAATAAATAATGCGTCATAATATGGTTTTCTCAATTGCAATTTTTATTTCATTTAAATACTTAAATTTTAAAGATACTATTGTAAAAGTACAAAATATTAATACAATCAATGATGTCAAATGAAAGTATGAAATATATAATATATAATATATTACATCTAAATTAATAATATATAATATATTATATATATAGTGAATAATTGATTAATAATATATAATAAAAAAAATAATGAATATAACTAATAAGCTAGAAGTATGAAGTATAATCTAATTAATTAGAAAATTGATACTTTTTAATTAATAAGGTGTTTAAACCATAATTATGAGTAATAACAAATATGAAATATAATCCAATTAGGAAGTAGTTACTTTTTTAATTAAGAAAACGTCTAACCTTATTTAATCATGCGAAACCAAAAAATGAGTTTGTTTTCTTAAATATATAATAGATTTTTTTTATAAAAAAAAGCTCATGAACATGATTAGGATCAACTCGCCTCGGATCGACTCAAATAAGCTCGCGAACAGACTCGTGTTCATCTCATTTATAAGCAAGCCGCTCTTGAACAACATATTCCATTCATTTAAGTTATTAGTCTGACTCAGCTCGAATCTCTTTAAAGCTGAGCTCAGCTCAAATTCGACTCATTTGTAACCCTAATTTAAACACTTTTGAAAAATGAGTACACATTAAAAAAAAATTGATCAAATATTTTAGGATATAAATCTTTCTTTGAATATATAAAGCCAACCAAGATCTTATTCTTATAAATTCTTTAATTTCATTTAATTTGGTACAACCTCAATTATTATCTCACTAATTAGAATTTAATTTACAACAAACTACAATTTTATGTAATAAAACTAATTAATTAATTTATTATTTTTTAACTTTTAACTGTAATTAAATATTTTACAAATTCTAAAAAATAATATATAATATTTTTTGGGTGCAAACATAAAAAACAATATTTAATACAAAATATTTAATAAAAAATTGGGAAATAAAAAAAAACCAAACATTATCTATTGACAATAACATAGACAAATTTATTGAACATAATTATAAATTTAAGAAATCTTTACCTAATATAACTATAGCAAAGCATTATAATTGAAATTAGCTAATTATAGGTTGCACATCGATAAACAATAATTTCATTTATCATGGCACAACAAGTCATTATTTAATATTTGAATATGAGAAATTAAATAAATAAATAAAATATTCTTATTTTTTAATCAAAATATTTTTTTTAAAGAGATCTCCATTTAATATATTTAATAAAAAAATTACGTTAATGTAAAAAATTAATTATTTTTGTATCTAAATTTAGCTAATTATTGGTTACCAACTTATGTTAGGAATATTGCATTTGATAATGATACTTTTACTTAGAATTGATAGGTTTGTAAATTGTATTTTAATATATTTTATAAACATCAACAAATAAGTGTTTGAACCTTAATTTTTTTAAGTATTATCCCCTGATGTGTTATTTGTTCATTAATAGAATAGTTAGGTCCAGTGAATATTTATCTTCCGATGATATAATTTATTCATCAGAAGATAAATAATTCAAGTAACAAGTCAAAAGGTAAATGTGTTTCTCGATGGATAATTTATTCATCGAAGGATAAATTTGTTTCTCGATTCAGTGGATAATTTGTTTATCAGAAGATAATTTGTATCAGAGGATAAATAGTCACTGGAAGATAAAATCTTCATTGAAGGATAAATGACCATCTACAGACAAAGTTATTCATCGATAGATAAATTTATCGACGAATAAATTTATCGGTGGATAAATCAATCAATAGTTAAGATTTATTGGAGGATATTGAAGAACATATTCGATTGGAAGATGAAAATTCAAATTAAAGTAGGATTTATAGTTTCAAAAAAGAAGCCTATCAGAAGATTTAATATAAAATTGAATTTGGACAGATAAAGTTAGATAATTGATTTAAATCTAGTTAGGATGGTCAGAATTTATATATAAATTTAAATTTAGATTAGAGAGAAATAAAGTAATTTACAATAATGATATGACATAAATTGTTTAGATTCATTCATTGTAATTACGCAATAAATTATTAGAACTTGAGTAGATAAAAATTATTTTTTTAAATTTACAATTAATAACGGCACCGTTTGCTTTCTTTCTTTTTGATTGACACGTATGTCGGCTAAGCAACTCGACTGATTTTTCCGCAAATATTATCATTTCTGTTCCAAAAAATATCAGCAAGAGATGTACGAATTTCGATATTCGGTCCCATTTATATAATGGTTTATCAAAATACTGTCAAATAAATAGAAGTCATAAAACGTCAATTCGTTTCAACCCCGCACGTATCTAAATCCTTCATTCATTTTTTTTTATAGCAAAAAAGAAAAATCTTTTTGTTTTGTGTTTTTGGAAATCAATCACCATAATTTGTCAATCCTTAAATAAGCAACAGGCAGATCCTTAACTAATTAAATAAAGATATATATATTATTGGTCTCTTAGTCTAGATTATTATAATATAAATTACAAAGTTACTACTTTCATTAATTTTTACATGTATTTTTTTTTGATGAAAACATACTTTTTAAGTATTATATTCATTTTATGTTCAATTGGTCAAATTAAGTATAAAATTCTAATATTATCTTCTAAATTTTATTGGTAAAGATGAAAAGAAAAGAAAGTTATCATTTAATGCAAGAATAATATGAAAAATTTATTATTAATACTTATATTGAAAATATAAATATGAATATTTCGTTTCCTTGACAATGACATGTATAAAAGAACAAAAGAAATATAATTTAAAATCTCTTAAACAAAGATCGAGATGTCAATAAATTTGGGTGATGAACGGAGGGCTTATTATAAACCCTTTGGAAAACCAACAACAGAAGTACTAGCTGGTAGTTAAACAGAATTCACTATTCCAGCAAAGATATTGTAAGCACGATGAGCCTCAACCATTTAACATCCATGGCCATCATTAACAAAACCCAAGTCCTCACTTTACATTCTAATGCTTCTGATTACCTCAAATATCATGCAAAAGATTATGCTTTTGGTTACCTCGTATGTGTTTATTTATGTAGCTATCGATTTTTGTATAACAATTGAATCTATATACTATTCATTTTCATATATAAGGCTGATACCATGTATTATATTTGATTGCAGGATGAGTTTGAACTGAAACATGCAAAACATGTGACAGATGCTAGGAATTTTCTCAAGAATCAAGTAGGTAAAGATTCATTGAAAGCTTTAAAATTGGTTGATACCATGAAAAGGCTCTGCATTGACAATCATTTCCAAGACGAGATCCAATCATTTCTCCGGTGTCAGTACTTGACAACGATTCATGACAATCTTCGTGTTCATCAGTATAAAGACCTTTCAGAGATTTCCCTCTGCTTTCGGTTGCTGAGACAAGAGGGTTATCATGTTCCTCCAGGTTGTACAATTTTTTTTCGAGTACCATATGTTGTTCATCCTCATTTATCAACAAAACCGAATCCCAAAAAATAACATATGATCACCAACTATAATTACCCTTCTGAAAACAGATCATGTGTTTGGGAAATTCAAGGACGAGGACGGGAGTTTTAAGGAAATAATAAGGGAAGACGTTAACGGATTGATGGATTTATATGAAGCATCACAGCTAAGAATAAAAGGTGAAGATATACTTGATGAGGCAGAAAGATTTAGCAACAATCTTCTTAATGAGAAGATGGGTTTTTTGGATCAATACAAAGCAAGAACAGTAAGAAACACCCTTATGCATCCCTTCCACAAGAGTTTAGCAAGATTCACAGGAAAACACTTGCTACCAGATTTAAATGGTAAATATGGATATGAAAAGGCATTGCAGGAACTAGCACAGTTTGACTACAGTTTATTACAATCTATATACCAAGGTGAATTACTTCAGATCTCCAGGTAATTCATAGCACCATCAAATTTATTTTTTTTACAACTAACCTAATTCTCATCCTACTTAATTCTCACGGTGAGGTTTGATATATCACATGACCTCTGGGTCATAAAGTAGTGTTTCTAACAGCCGGTGATTAATTTTTCTTTGTTCTTTTGGGTATTATTTAGGTAAACGTTTTTGTCGTTTTTTTTTTCTGAAGATTATATGTGATTGCGAGTAGGTGGTGGAAGGAGCTGGGATTGACGGAAGAATTAAAATTCGCGAGGGACCAACCTGTAAAATGGCATATGTGGCCCATGGCTATGCTGACAGACCCTTGTTTGTCAAAAGAAAGGATAGAGCTAACCAAACCCATATCTCTTATTTACATAATTGATGATATCTTCGACATTTATGGCACCGTTGATGAACTAACTCTATTTACGGAAGCTGTCAATCGGTATGCTCTAATCCAGGACCTTGACAGAGTTTGTCACTGTTTCCTCTTCTTTTTTTTTCGTTTTTTTTTATTTCAATGATTACAATATAAGTAGAAAGTTTATTGAATGACAAGTCCAATCATAATGGATCGATCTATACAGATGGGAATTATCTGCCGTTGACCAACTACCAGACTACATGAAAAAGTGTTTCAAGACTCTCTATGAAATCACTAATGAAATTGGCTACAAAATCTACAAGAAGCACGGTCGGAGTCCTGTAGATTTTCTCAGGAGAACGGTACAAAAATTTTCCTCGTCAGAATTTTTAATTTTGTTATTTGTACAGAATAAAATTAATTGTCCTTTCAAAGTGTATAATTATTATAAGAACACACGTCTCATTTAATCATTTGAACATTTTAGTGGGCGAATTTGTGCAACGCATTTCTAGTAGAAGCAAAATGGTTTGCTTCGGGGCGTTTGCCACTGGCGGATGAGTACTTGAAGAATGGAATTGTTAGCTCAGGCGTACATGTTGTTTTGGTCCACTTGTATTTTCTACTAGGGGATGGTGCCAGCAAAGAACGTGCCAACTTTTTAATCGGTGATAATCCTGGCATTATATCTTCTGTGGCGGCAATACTTCGCCTCTGGGATGATTTGGGAAGTGCCAAGGTAAGTAACAGATATTTCTCGTAACAGTCTATTTAACTGTCATACAAATTAAAATTTTTATTCAGATAGTCGTCTGTTTAATAGTATCACACGTTATTATTGACAGACACCACGTACGTACTAGTATTAAGTTTTGATATATCGTACGGATGATTATGATTATACGTTTGGTTTGATCGATAGGATGAGAATCAAGAAGGCAATGATGGATCATACATAGAGTGTTACTTAAAAGAACATCAAGGAGCTTCAATTGAAATTGCTAGAGAACATGTGATTAACAAGATTTCAGAAGAGTGGAAATGCCTCAACAAGGAGTGTTTCTCTACTACAAATCTCTATTCGACAACTTTCATACAAGGGTCTCTAAATCTTGCAAGGATGGTACCTTTGATGTATAGTTACAATGAAAGTCAACAGTTCCAACTACTTGAGGAGTACATTAAATCAATCCTCTACGACACTACTTTTGTAAATATTTTGTAATATATATATATATATATATATATATATATATATATATATATATATAACGTACTCATGCACCGACAGTAACAGTAACATGTACTCCCTCAGTCTCATATTATTTGATAAACATAGACTTTTTTGGTCAAATTGATTAAATTTGAAATTAATTTATAGACAAATGTATTATAAATTTTAATTTTAAATAAGTTGTTCTTGATAATATATTAGATGCAGTTTTTTATGATATTAATTTTGTAATTATATCGTATAAGATTAAGAGTAATTTTTTAGTCAAAATTTTGTCAATTTAATTAAAAAAGTCAAAGTTTCTCAAATAAAATGGGATTGAGGAAGTACAGTAAAAACTCTACAAATTAATATTCGATAAATTAATAAACTTTCTAAATTAATAATTTTACCTTACCCCGACTTGGGTCAGTTATAAAAATTACAAATTTCAATAAAATAATAAGATAATAATTTTTCAGGGGATCCCTATATAAATATATGGTTCCAATAAAACTATAAATTAATAATTCTTCAAAATTACAAATATATCTAAGACAATTTAGCGAAATATGATTCTAGTGTTGCTTGCTTTTTCTTAAAATTTATATTTAGTTGGAGTTCATCTCGAACTTTTCTTATTACATCCAAAAGTTTTGGTGTTGTTCTCTCGAATTACATTAAAAAGTTGTGAAGAGTCATGGATGCAATAAGTGTAATAAATTTATCAACAATGATTTTTTGATGTAATTAAAATTCAATTTTATTACAATAAAATTTCTATAAATTAATAAATATTCACTTATCGATTAATTAATACTTCTCTAAAATAATAAAATTCTTCGATCTTGACATTATTAATTTATAAAAATTTTACTGTACTTGTTAAGTTGACACCTAAGTGCAGTTTTATTGTATGTAAAGCCAAAGAAGTTGGGAAACGTCGATCGCACGTCTGAATGACTTGGAGTATCGATTAGTTAACTATTCTCTCTGTCCGATTTTATTTGATAAACTTTAACTTATTTAGTTAAATTGATTAAATTTAAAATTAATTCATAAACAAAAGTATTATAGATTTTAATTTCAAACAAGTTATTTTTTTTATCGGCAAAAAAAATAAATTTATTTACCAGCGAAAAAAATAAATTCTTATGATATTAATTTTGTGATTATATTATATAAAAATAAGAGTAATTTATTGGTCAAAATTCAAGTTTATCGATTAAAATGACACGGAGAATTTATTATTTTTGCTGTTTGATCATCCTCAACTAGGGCAGGTGGATCATGTGTTTAATTTTGTCCGAATAATCTATTCAACACTCCCTCGTTACGTTACTACTAGTCTTCATGTTGGTGAGTCATTTTATTTTTTTAATTTTTTCTTTTGCATAAAATTAAATAATTTATATATTTTAAAAAAATTTATATCTATATATTATATGTATAAATTATATAGTTTTTAATTTATATAAGATATTTTTTATGAAAATATCTAACATGTTTAATATCTCACATAAAAAATTTATTGCATTAATGTAATTAAGACATTCTTTTGAGAACATCAGAGGTAATATTTAACCTTTTAGAGAAATAATATTGTTAAAACAAAAGTTATTCTGTCAAACTTATTATGTCTTTAGTAGTATATGGTGTGACAATTAATATTTTTAATAAAATTATTAATTTGATCTTTCAATTTCGCCTCAAATAATATCAAATATTAATTTCTAATACCACTTTAGCATAAAAGAAATCAAATCAACACCTTGTTTACCCACGTAAATCTACCAATCACATCCATGGAATGATGGAATTAATGGGAAAAATGATTATTTAGTTACTCAACTCATGCCTTGTTTTTAATTTAGTTACTCAACTGAAAAAAATTTCATTTCAGTTATTTAACATATAATTTTAATTGAATTGATTTCAACTAGAATTTGTAATCATCACTTGAATTATAGACACAACATACGATTCTGGTTTCATTATGACATAAATATATAATTTCTAGTTAATTCAATAAATAATTAATGCTTAAATCGATAAATTATCAAAAAAGATCGCTAATATAAACTTGTTAAATCATCAAAATATTACGCATTCATATTATAATGTTCTAAATTGGGATATAAGTTAGCACAATAATATCACGTGTCACTAGAATTGAGATACATGTCAGTAAATCGGGTGAAGTTGCTAAATTTTTACCCTCGATCGAAAAATTATTTATGGTGCAATAAGTGAAATGAAAATATATTTTTGGTTTAATAACTAATTTTTTTTTAATTTAGTAACTAAATTGAAAATGAGGCATGAGTTTAATGACTAAATAGTCATTTTTATGTGGAATTAATGATCTATTCCACTTCTCTCCTTCTTTCCGTATCAACGGAACAAAAGAATGACCTAATCCATTTCACCTTCAACCTCATGAATCGGAGGGGCCATAAAGTTTTGGTATTATCGGCAGATATTTGTGGAAAACTTACCAAGTTTTAGGTAATTCTGAAAGAAGAGAATACTACTTACATAGTATTTACAAAATGAATATAAAACAGAAAAATTCTTATACATTTTTGTTTTGGAATTGTTCTAAATTTATTTAAGAAATGGATAGAAAACTGAATTAATGTATTAAATGTATATTTTCTTTTTCCGGTATTTATAATTTAGAGTGAGGTTAGAATATATAAATATAGGGACTACTGATAATGGAATTCAAATTTAGTCAAGGTTGGTTGGCGAAAGACTTTTTAAATTTTTTGTACTATAATCGATTTTTTACTTAATACGTAAGAATAGATAAGAACTTAGAAAGATTTTAGTGATAAGTAGGATGGAAAGAGAGATAACGAGGAATGAAAGGAAAAATCATTAAGAAAAAAATGGACCATTACTTTTCACATATGGAAGAAATTTGTTCGGTCAACATCTTTTTTAGTAATTACTGTTGAATTAAATTCATTAGTTTTCGGCTCCTTCTAATCATATTCCTCCGCAGCTTACAATCCATTCAGCGATGATCTTTTATTTCATTATGCATATTACTCCTCTGGGTGCAAATAAGTTTATTTTGACGATGAAAAGAACAACAGTTAATACAAGATAACAGTGAAATACTCTAATTGACAAAAAATTCAAGGGGATACAGCAGTGGTTATAATAATGTAGATAGTTTTTTGACTCTACTTTTTCATAACTTCTTTGATCTTCTTCATGTTTTTTGGTTACATTTAATCTCATAATTCAATTAACATTGTAGTCTTTACCCAAAAAAATAAAAATAAAAATTAACGTTGTAGTGAATTCTTCTATCACAAAATAAGAAGAACAATTAAGTCCTTGGGGGATATATTAAAATTCTTATGGCAAGAGCTAGGAAGGAGTAATATTTCTCTTTGTCAGATTAATTTGGCCTAATCTCTATCACACACTTCTTTGTAATTTTGCTGGTTTGCTTAATATTGGTTTCTGTTTAGTATTGGAAAATAAAATTAACCATTTAACCGTTGATGAGCATATTAATTTTTATGATATTTGAACGTTAAGAGCTGTTGTAAATATGCTACTTCGTATCCAATTTTATTGGCATATTAAATTATTGTATTATGCCTAAAATGGAATATATATTTGGATTATTATAGACGTAAATTGATGTGGTATATAATGGATATAGAAAAATTGGCGATGAGGGCCAAATTAATCCATGTAACGTATGAGACGAATACGAAAATGATTGTACAATATAAATAAGGCAAAACAGGAGCTGCACAAAACGTATTTGAAAATCTAAAATTTCAATGACTAAATGCTTACTTATGGTCACATATTTCTTATAACGTATTAAATTATTATATTATGCCTAATATATGTATATATATATGGCGACTGTCAAACCTACAAGATTAAATTGACCTACTCTAACAGATTTTAGTAGTACAACGGAGTAGGATCGTCTCCTCAGGAAATGGTGAATTCGTCTCCTTTAAACAAGTAACCAATGAGGGGGGTTTCGATTTAATTCTAAACTACTAAAATATGAATATTAATTAAACAGACAATAACAAAATCAAGGAAATTCTAATAATAAAAAGGTCTAGTTAAGAATTTCGATCCACCTTGGTTTATGCCTTGATCATCAATGCAATAATAGTTCAATAATTCAAGAATAAATTGATTATAGTAATGACAAACATGCACATTACTCATCTTTCCTTAATTGTATGGTAATAAATGAAACCTCGTAAATCACTTCCTAATCAAAATATAATTCCCTAAATCTTACCAGATTAATATTCCAACAGCATTAAGAAATAGAAAGACACAATTCAAACAATTAAACACACACTGAGTTTAATTTAATTAGATTATTTATTTTTACGACACTATCAGTCCTTAACCAAGAAAATCAATGATGTCGGTTGCTACTTTTTCAAAACACACAAGACCTTATCCATTTTGACTAGCTGTAATTGATTCAAGAATATTAAACACTAACCAGTAATTCAATAACAAGAATCAATCTTAATATAATTTAGAAAATAAATAAATACTCATGAATTATTGTGCATAAAACCAATTAGATCTCACAAGTTGCAAGAACACAAGGTTTCAATCAATTCTTGACTAGAATAAGGAAATTAGCAACTCAACATATTGAAAAACAAAACAAAACAATTCCTTATATTATAATATAAAAGTTTACTGAAGAAAAATATGAAAAACTTCAAGAATATTGGAGAGAAAAATCAGAACTTCAGTCACCATCCTCTCTTCTCTCCTCTTTTTTACGCTACAATAATCATAGGGTTATACCCTTCTTTTCCAAGTTTTTATCCTAGTGAAAGTCTTTTTTTTTTCTCCTATAAAATCTCATAAAATAACTAAAAGTATCCTAAAATAACTAAAAGTTTCCTAAAGATGGAGTTACCAATAGTAAAAGACTAAAAGTTCACTTTCTTAAAATATAGGAACTAAAAGAACTCTTTCGCAGCTGTCCTTGCACGTTACTTCCTTCAAGGTATATGTCCAAATTCTTTAGAAATCAGCACTTCATTTCCTTTTTCCTCTTGTATCAAAATTAGCACAAAACTCCACCATTAACACGTAAATTGATGTGGTATACAATAGATAAAGAAAAATTGGAGATAAAGGCCAAATTAATTCATGTAACGTATGAGAAGAATAAGAAAATGATTGTACTATCACTGTCCTACCAAAACAGTAATATTTAGATTTTTGACGAATTTTAATTTTGTATATTTAATTAAGAATGACATGTAATAATAATAAATTTTTTTTATTAAATTTAATATGAATGTCTAATTAAAGATTATATATAAATATTATAATGATAAATTTTAAAAAAATATAATATTATAATAAAAAAATTATAAAAGTATTACACTTTTTTAAAATAAATTTTATTTTTAAATATTTTTTTTTTTTTTTAGAATGGATGGAGTACAATATAAATGAGACAAAGCAGCAATTGTACGAAACGTATTTGAAAATCTAAATTTCACATGGAAGACAATGACTAAATGCTTGCTTATGGTCACATATTTCTTTTAACATATTAAATTATTATATTATGCCTAATATGGAATATATATATATATATATGTATGTATTTGAATTGTTATACACGTAAATTGATGTGGTATGCAATAGATAAAGAAAAGGCCAAATTAATTCACGTAACGCACGAGAAGAATACGAAAATGATTGTATTCTTTCTGTTCCACAAAAAGAGTAATATTTAAAATTTTGACGACTTTTAATTTTGTATGTTTAATTAAGAATTACATATAACAATAATAAGTTTTTCTCATTAAATTTGTTATAAATGTCTAATTAAAGATTATATAAGAAGATTGTAATGACAAATTTTAAAAAATATAACATTATAATGAAAAAATTATATAAATACTATTTTTTTTAAAATAAATTTTATTCTTAAATGTTAACTTTTTTTTTGGAACGAAATAAGTATAATATAAATGAGACAAAGCAAGCAACTGTACGAAACTTATTTGAAAATCTAAATTTCACGTTGTAGACAATGACTAAATGCTTGGTTATGGTCACATATTGTTGAGACTTGTAAGAATAAAAACAACTTTTATTAATATAATATATTGAGTACAAAAATATCTCACCAACACTTTTTTAATTAAGAGACTCTCACAATTTCGTTCTTGAATATATAAAATTATATTCATCCACTCTTTATATACTAATCTAATGATGTGGAATATTTCTAAATTGTTCCACACTAATTACATTTTAGATTATTCCTAATTGATTAAAACTCATTCTTAGAATTTCCACACATTTCTGTAATACATAGTTATAAAAAGTTTTACATACTTCTACAATTAATACTCATAAAAAATTTAAAGAAATAAGTTGTAGAAAATTCTAGAAAAAAAAATAGAAATAGAGTCGTAGACTTTTCAACACAAAATTTTAGAAAAAAAAAATAGAAATAGAGTCGTGGACTTTTCAACACATATTTCTTTTAACGTATTTGTAAATCTAATTTTCACATGGTGACAATAAGACAATGACTAACTGCTTGCTTATGATCACTTTTTTATTTTGGTTTACATTATGGTCACATATTTCGTTTTTGTCATGTGAATTCCATTTTTGAATCCTAAACCATGACCTTAAAATTTTGGATATTTTAGTTAGGTCGATAATAAATTTTCAAGGTTCAATTTCCACCATGAACTAGGAAGAATAATTGTATTTGAAGATTGTCACTTTGCGAGAACATGGCTACAGGAAATTGACAAGAAAATGTAGTCGTTATATCTGTGAAATTGTGAATTATGTGAAACACACCACTTGGATGTCAAATACACAACTCAAATCTAAAAATTGAACTTGGACCGAAATCTTTTTCAGACAATGATTACTACATGTCTATGCTATATATGTAGACTTTTAGAACAGTACTGTCAATTACTACTAATGATTTTAAATATTTTGGTTAACTACTGGTGCAGATCTAAATATCTAATACAATGATATGTCTCTTTTACCTAATATGGAGATGTTATTTTTGGAAATCTGTACAAAATCAGTGTAGAAAATAACTCTAAGATATCAAGATTTAGTGTGAGGTGAAAAAAAAAATGGGAAAGTGAAATATAAATTGCAATAGTACGGAGGGTATTATTATTTTAAGTATTATGGAAGGGAGGAAGCAACTGGAGTTAGAAAAAAATATGATCAAATACTGTACTTAATCCGGATGTAAATTAAGTTTGGGGAATAAATTTTTGTCCACAATCTAATTCAAAAAAATAACTTACAAATCAATCACAATCTGATACGTATACATAATTATAATTTCTTTTCTTTTATTTTATGTAAAAAATTATCAGACGATAAGTTGGATCTCATTATTTATAAATTGTTGTTGTGATTTAATTTGTAGACATAAATATGCTCAAACTTCGGGTCATGAGCAATTAAACATCTCTTCGAAATGTTATACGTGTTAAAATTACATGAGGCCACAAATAAGTATTAAATGGGTAACAAATAATCATTTAATAAATAAAAAGTATTATACCTGAATTCATTATAAATTGTTGCATATAACACGACACACCATGTACGTAAGTATAAATTTATACATGTTTATTAGTACGGACAGACTAATATAATTGGGGAAACGGAGGTGTCCAAGCAGTTATATAATTTTTCATGCACATTAGGTTATTTTTTAATTTACAAATATTGTTGCTATATATGGGAAGAACACTCCTTCGTGACAAAAAAGTTGGATATCAAATATCATGAGGGAGAATCGAGTTATAACTAGATTAGTAGTTATAGAGATTGTGTTGATAAAAAAAAGTTGTACTTTTATTTTTTATTTTATTTTGAAAAATTTCAAACATACGGATTGAAAGAGTATTTAATAAAATAGGAAAATATTGTCGGCTTATAATAATAATAATGTTAAATATCACTATTCATTTCAGAAAACTTAAATTTTCTTATTTTTATGTGCTATTTTGATTCACACAGTTAGAATTCTCAAAATTGAAAAAAGAAACTAGAAAATTGATATGTATAAAATGTTATGTACCCATCACCTCGCTCCCTTATTCTCGATATGATTATATTGTACAACTATATAGAATAAGTGTATATTTATCTAAACAAATATTTTCTAGCTATTAAGGAATCTTCTCCTCAAAAACTCAAATTATGTCTAGGTTATGTCGTCCACCCACGTACAGTTCATCTCTCTGTCATTTGTGTCCCATGAATTAATAGTCCACCAACTAAAATCACAATACAACGAGTGATACATTAATTGTGGACTTTGTGGTCCTTGATAATAAATTGACTATACTCGGACATGCATATATATTGTCTATTTAGTTATATTTTCTTTCGACGACTTTTAAAATTTTGTTTTGCATGCATGAAACACACTAGTTTGATTTTTGCTCCATTAATTTCTTTCTATAAATAGGTTTGGAGAGTATCAGAGTTTCAAATCAACGCCCTCTAGTAATTAAGAAGAAACAAAATTTTCTTACATCCATATTATTAGATCAGTTCTGTTAAATCTAAGTGTTATTACAATTTCACAACAAACCAGAAGAATGAGTCTCTTTGGAACTTTCATAACCAATATCACCAAAAACCAAAACCTTAGTCAAGAGTTCCCTTTGCATTCATCTGTTGCACAATATCACCACCACTATCAAAATAAAGATTTCAGTATTGGTTACCTTGTAAGTTTAACATATATATACATACATACATACATAAATACATACATACATATATATATATATAGCTTATTTTTATAATTCTACCCGCTCGTACTATACTTCGGTTTCCAAACTATATGAGAAAATCAAATGGTACGGATTAAAAGAGTATGTAAATAAACTATATGTAATTTTTTAAAATTTTTTTGAACTTTTTTACACATTTTTTATAATCACATAAAAATCAATATGTATGAGATATTGAAAATATACTAATTTTATATAATTATAAAAATCATGTTATATACTATAAAATGATTTGAAAATTTGTATACTACTCTATCTTTTGATATTCTTTCAATCCGTACGGTTAAATATTTTATATAAGTTATGAATTCATAGATATAAAACTAGTAGGTAGGTTTTGAAATGTGAGTTATAACTCAATTATCTTAACCCTTATATATATACACACACATGCGTGTCTTTGTTTTGTAGTTTTTTGTTTTGATTAATTACAATCTTTTTTCTTTCATTTAAATAACTATAGTGCGAATGTGGTTTGCAAGTTATTCGGTATTGGTGTTTTTTCACAAAATGATTTGTAAAAAATGTTTTTACGTTGATTTTCAGGATAACTTTTATGAGAAACAAGCAAAAAATTTGGGAAATGCTAGGCAATTACTGAGGAGTGAAGTAGGAAAGCATGACTCAAATGAAGGTTTAGTAATGGTTGATACCATGCAACGATTAGGCATTGACTATCACTTCGAAGAGGAGATTGACTCATTTCTCAAGTGGCAATATTATATGGTAATGACGACACACAATTATGTTCATAAGTACAAGAGCCTTTCCGAGGTTTCTCTATGCTTTCGGCTGTTGAGACAGCAAGGTTACTACGTGCCTGCAGGTGGTGTATATATTAATTGTCTTGCTTGTTTTTTTTTTTCTTTTTTTTTTGATAGAAAGAAACATTAAAAGAATTCATAAGAAAAATTAAGTGTTTATAAGAATTGGACTAGATACAAGATTTTTAATTAGAAAACCAACCTCTAAAAACAATTGAAGACTTGTCAACTTCATATATACTACCCATGTCGGTTGTCCATTAATTTGCAATATTTATTCTTTTTTGGATGTACATTCATTTGTAACGTTACTTTTTGTAAAAAAATTTATCATCTAATTTATTTATATTATTTTTTCAACATCTACTTTATGTCACATCACTTTAAATTTAACTTTTTCACTATTTTTACTCATTTCAAACTAATTCTTTCTCCATTATTTATTTTAAATGACAATATAGATATTAAAACTTCACTTTTTTCGTACAAATTGTGAAAATTCTAAGATTGTGAATGAGTTGAGAGGGAGGGAGTATATACCACGACACTCGACAACTTGAGAGAGAATGAATGTGAAACCACTCTGTCAATTATTTATTTATCATCAACTAAGTAATTAATGCATGCACTTCTGAAAAACAGATTTTGCATTCGGACGCTTCAAGTGCAAGGATGGGAAGTTTAAGGAGAAGTTAGAAGAAGACATTAGCGGTTTGATAGAATTGTATGAAGCTTCACACTTATGCATAAAAGGAGAAAATATACTTGATGAAGCAGCCATGTTTAGTAGCCAGCTTCTTAAAGAGAAGATGGCATTTATGGATGAACATCAAACTAGAATTGCAAGGAACACACTTGACCATCCATATCACAAAAGCTTGGTGAAGTTTATGGCACAAAAGTACGTAAATGATTGTCGTGCTACTAAAGGATGGCAAAATGTTCTGGTAGAAATAGCAAAAACAGATTTAAACATGGTTGGATCCATACACAAGAAGGAGCTAGGTAAAATTTCCAGGTATGATCGACCAATAATTTTTTATGAGACATTCCTTATTATTTACGTTGTTGTGACTTTTTTTTGATTAATCTGACCATTTTTTAAGGTTTAATTTTGTAGTATGTTTTCACAAATTTAGGTGAGAAAATCATATATCATATACATGCTTTATGTCTGCTTTTACTTTGCAGTCAAATTGACTATTTTTAAAATGATTTTTTTTTATGTTTAATAAAGGTTAAGTACATATATATAAATTTTTATATTTTCAAAAAATGCATAATGATTTGATAAATCAAAATGGATCAATATAATCATAAAAAGTCTAAATGTGACAAACAAATCTCAACAGAGAAAACAAGAACATGAATGCAATACTATTTGGTTCATGTCGTTATCTATAAGGCTCATTTTATAATTCTCTTTAAAATACGTACCCTGTATTGTTTCATGCATCATGTTAGGTGGTGGAAGAACTTGGGGTTGACCAAGGAGTTAAACTTAATCCGAGACCAGCCACTGAAATGGTATACCGGTCCAATGGCCTCACTCACCGATCCAAACATGTCAAAGCAAAGGATTGACCTCACTAAAGTTCTCTCTCTTGTCTACGTTATTGATGACATGTTTGATGTTTATGGAACACTAGAAGAACTCACTCTTTTCGTAGACGCTGTAAGTAGGTATGTATACACACACACACACACGTGGTTTAAACAAATTTGAACTTCATTTTACACGTTATAAATGTGAAAATTTTCGCGACGTTGATAAATGAAATTGCATACAGATGGGACTTGGCTTGCATGGATCAACTGCCAGATTACATGAAACTGTGTTTCAAGACTTTGTATCTCATCACTAATGAAATTGGGGACGAGATTCATAAGAAATACGGATATAATCCTACACACTCCTTGCAGAAAACGGTATATAATTATATAGCATTAATTTGTAGCCATTTGATGCATATATAATCTTCTGTGTTTGATGTTTTTGAAGTGACATATGTTGTGGTGATCTTCTCAATTGTTGCAGTGGTCGAGTTTATGCGATGCATTTCTAGTCGAAGCTAAGTGGTTTGCTTCAGGGCATTTGCCAAACCCAGAGGAGTACTTGAAAAATGGGATTATTAGTTCTGGGATTCATGTGGTGCTAATTCACCTATTATTTCTCCTTGGGGAAGGTAAAAATGTTTTGAGCCATAATTCACGACTTATATCTTCTGCGGCAACAATACTGCGTCTCTGGGATGACTTGGGAACTGCCAAGGTAAAAACGGTCTTTATATTCAGACATTAATTTTGAAGTTCAATAGGTTATCGATTAATTTTAAAGGTCAAAAAATATTTTTAATTTTAAAACAGACTAATGGAGTAAAATACATACGTATCATTAATCATATAGTCATATTTTGCCCAGATTTCTCGACCATGTTATTTATGTATTTTTAATACACATTATATATTGTCATTTGGCAGGATGAAAATCAAGATGGCAGTGATGGATCATATTTGACATGCTTCATGAATGAACACCGAGGTTTTACAATAGAAACAGCGAGACAGCATGTTACGGAAATGATTGCAGAGGAGTGGAAATCTCTTAACAAAGAATGTCTCTCTCCAAATCTATTTTCAGCAACATTCAAAAAGGCTACCCTTAATCTTGCAAGGATTGTGCCATTAATGTATAATTACGACGATAATCAACGTCTTCCGGTACTAGAGGCGAATATTAAATCAATGTTCTCTGATTCTTGTATTCCCCAAGAGAGCTCTTTATATTGAAAATACATACAATAACAATAATTTGTACTCTCTCTATCCAGTTAGGAATTTACACACTTATTAAAAAATAATATTAATATCATTATTTTGTAATTAATATTGATGTAAAACTACTTATTTATCATTTTCTATAATAAGTGCATAGAGATTGCAAACTACTCCTTCCATTCCCCAATATCTGTCATTTAGAAAATTGTGTTGGTCAATTGGATCAATTTTTGACTTTAAATATATATATATATATATATATAATAAAAAATTATTGTAAATTGAATGAACTTTCTTATGATTATAATTTTGTCATATAAATGATTATAAATTAGCAAGAAAAGTTAGTCAAATATAGGTCAACTTTGACAAAAAAAAAATTATAAGTGACTGTTATTTGGGAATGAAATGAGTAAGTATATTACATGTGAGGATAATATGGAACATTGTATTTCAAAGTTCTCCTTAAATATTGTGTACAATAATTATTTCTTGACTACTAAAAATTACAAACATGACTTATAATATTGGACAAAGAAAGTAATAAGAGTATTTTAGGCTCCGTTTGTTTTAGAAATATTATTTTTCGGAAAAATTAAGAAAATATATAGTTTGAAGAAATTTTTTTTGATGGGAAACCATTGACAATCTGAAAAGTTAATGAATTTTATTTTGTAAGCCTTCCGTTTCAAAATTTTTATTATTGAAAAATAACGGTAGCCCCTGACTATGTACGTTAGTGTCTATTTGTTTTTGTATATGATGACGACCATGGTGGTGATATCTCTCGATAAGCTAAACTTATACTTTCTATTTTGTATTTTTCTTTCTAAGTTGAATTTAAATTAAAAAAATTACACTAACAAATGTATACAAATATATGTGACAAATTATTAGTCATTAAAATTTTAATTGTGAACTTATCATAATTTACCAATCTTCTATAAAGTTTAACCACATCAATTTATACACAAACAATTTTATATAAATTGATGTTTTTAGCATCTCACACACACACATATATATATACACTCTATAATTGTGAATTTTTTTATTGGTAATTTTATATCTTCGACGTAGGATATGTTTCATCTATTTTGGAACGTAAAAGCTCTTCTTAACTTAATAGGTAACGTGAAATTCATTAATCATAAGCTAGCGCTTTTAATTTAGCCGTCGCATGTCGGTCCTTAAATGAGCTTCGTGTGAAACATGCTCAATTTCTTGGTTGTGGTACGACACTAGTGAGCGAAGAGTAACTAATCTGATATAAAGGTGTTTTATTCTCTTTTGTAAATTCTTAGTAAATGATAAAGTGGAATTTTACTTTTTAGCGTATGGGATTAAAAAGTAGAATGATTATATAATAATTTTGTAGCTTTTGTACCGTGTGATGTTATAGGAGATGATTTAGGGTAACTCATCTCCACTGTGTGCGCCTATCCGTTCACATTTTATGACTTTTTTTCTTTTGAAGTTAAATTTCGGCACAATTATATTACTATCATTTATTTTTTAAATTAAATTAGATAGACATTTTGTCTTTCAAGATCATGTAACGGCATATTAAATTTTAAATTAATATTCGTTTAGTTGATTTCAATTTTTATATTATTATAATAAAAATCTTTAATTACAACGCGATTTTATTCAAAACTTTCATAGATTAGATTAAATATAAATTTTATACGTTATCATTTGTTTTAAAAAGTCAAAACTTATTTTTAATTAAAAAATTAACTTAAAAATCAAATTACATACCGTATATAATAAAACTGAAGTGGAACCTCCTCCCACCATATATAAATTTCATGAGTTTAAAAGTCATCTTTGATGAGTGCTCACACAATAACGGTTTACATAATACTACGTACATGCTTAAATGAGCTGAGGCTAACTATTTACACGTTTTATGATTTGATTATGTATCGTTAAAGAAACCTGTGCACAATACGGATTTATTATTATTATTATTTTGTATTGTTTTAATATAATTTTTTTTATCATGTTTTACAAATTTTAATTAGTGATTAAAATTATATTAATTTGATGGTAATTATTTTATTATAGATTATTTATACTCAGTTGCATGATTTTTTTTTATTAAATTAATTAGATTATTATTATTATTGCGCAAAATCTGAAAGTAGGCTTTGGTTATTATTGATGGAATAATTATTTCTAATATAATTAAGGAAAGTTAGATATAAGGGTAGAGTTATTGTTGTAATTAGGATTGAGAAAGAAACACTAAAGAGCCAATTAGGATTCTTTTTTATTATTATTTTTTTAGTATTTTGATTTTTTTTTTGTTTTTTATGTTTTAATAGAAATTTTCTTGATATAAACATTAATAATTTACTTTTTAGTATCTTGATAGTTAGTTATTTTTATTTTTAATGTTTTTAGTATTTTGATAGTTATTTTTTATTTTTAATGTTTTAATATAGTTTTTCTTTCATCGGTAATATTTTCATATTTTATAAATTATTTTCATGTATTATTATTTTATCGTTTTACAATGGAATGTAACAATAGTATGAATTGGGAATGAGAAAATAACATGAAAAAATCTTATTAAAAGCATCCTCCGAACGTGTTCTCTTCTTGTAAATTAATATATGTTACTCCCTCTATCCTTTGATGTAAGCTTTTTACAAGTTTTTTTTTTCCCATTGAATAAGTTATTCACACTTTTTAAGAGTAGTATTAATCTGTTTATTCCCAAATTACCTTTAATATCAATTTATATGTATTTTTAAATTATGCACATTGTATCTCTTTCTCTTTTTTATTTAC
Source organism: Centella asiatica (assembly GCA_014636745.2). NCBI lineage: Eukaryota > Viridiplantae > Streptophyta > Magnoliopsida > Apiales > Apiaceae > Centella > Centella asiatica. The sequence continues at coordinate 56,795,134 of CM025780.1, forward strand.
TATATAATTTTAAAATTTCATAAATAATTATTTTAAGTATTTTACATATTAATTTGAATTTCTTAATGTGTGAAAACTCTAAAAGACTTATATCAAGTATCTAAAAGACTTATATCAAGTAGCGAAGTGAGTATTAGATAGATGGATAGATTTCTCGATAACGGTGTACATAATAAGAGTTCTTAATTTCAACATTACAAAGTATACTTTCTCCTAACAACAACCGCTGGAGTTAATTTAGGCAAAAATATTAAAATAGTTATTATACTTTTTATTTGGTTTCAGTTCAATTTATGTACAATTTATTATTAAAATAGTCATTGTATTTTTCATATAAAATTTATTTTGATCCAAATTCAATGACAAATATCAATAAAAGTTTACGTGTATTTGAAAATATACTAAATAATGCTTACTTGAAAATTTTAAATTAAGAATGTTAAGTTATTTTCATTTTTCAAGAATTTTCTGGAATAAAATAGGAAAACTAATAGGAAAAAAAAATCTTAAATATCATAACATATTATGCAATATATTGTATTCTAATTATTATATAGTGTATATAATAAATATTACAATATCATACATAAGTATATTGTATAATTTATACATACATATATATATATATATGGTATATCATAATACGCATTTTAAATTTTTTAGTAAAATTTAATATTTTTAATAATGCAATCTTTAGATTATTTATATAAAAAATGAAAAAATTAAACTTTTTATCCCTTAACTAATTATGTTTTATTATTTAGTCCCTTTAACACTTTTTTTTTGTGTTACTAATTCTTTGAACTAATTTTTTTTATTATTAAATGTCCTTCCGTTAACTTTTGGTCAACAGACGTTAAAATTGTCCTACGTGACAATTTCAATCTGATGTGGAACTTTTTTTAAAGCGAAGAAAATTATTAACATATGAAACGCATCACCTCTAACTTTGAGCCAATAAAATCACACCATGTGGCCCCTCTATGTTTCTTCTTTCTCAATACTTGAACACATTTGGTAGAAATACTCCAGCAACTAGACACCGTTACTGGAATTAAAAGTTAATTCCTGATTTTCTTCTCTCATCTATCTGCTCATCACCCAAAAAGAAATAGAATAGCGAACAATAACAAAACCATAATAATAAATACAAGAGTCTCAAATTTTCAAAATTATATGCACATATAAATCTGAATGAAAGCGAAAGAGGTAAACTCCAGAAACACGTATACATTAAATAGTGCACCAATATAGATGAGTTCATGGGCAGTCCATTTGTTTGTTTTAGAAAATGAATATATATTTCGCCCTTTTGTAGCTTTAATTTCATAATTTTCGATTGGGTAAACCCTTTTTTGAGGTGCTGATAATTTAGTTGAGAGACTAAAACTTTAATTTTTCCTAGATGTCTGTTTTAAGAATCATATTATACTTTTCTTCTAAATAAAATAACGTTTATTTTGTTCAACAAAAAAATAGTCTTTCAACCAGGAATAGTCTGATGGTCGGTTACCATTTGACAATTTGTAGTGCAGATCACCAAAAACTCGGTTAATTAGTTATGAAAATTTTTGTTGCTAATATATTTATAATCGTCGATTGAATGATTTAACGGTGGAGATCAAATAAATAAATAAAAAAAATTTCCGCCAATGAGATTTGCGAAATGTATGTAAAAAAATAAAAATAAATAAACTTTTTCCGCTAGTAAGATTGGCTGAAAGCAAAAAAACAAAAAAAAAAAAAAAGCCTTTTTCTCTATTCTCATTGGCGGAAGGTATGTAAATTTTTTTTTCTTTCTATCTTTCAGCCTTTCATTACTAGCGGAAAGGGCCTTTTTTTTTTTGCCTTAAAACTGGCGGAAAGGTTTTTTTTTTTTTTGTTTGATCTCCGACGTTGAATCATCCGATCGACGACTATAAATTTATAATCGTCGATATATATTCGTCTCCACAACTAATGTTAATCATGGATTATAGCTAATACATTTATAATTGTCGATCAAATAATCTAATAGCGGAGATCAAATACGAAAAAAAAAAATTTGGTCTTTCCACCAGTGAGACTGACATTTCTACCGGTAACACTGACAGAAGGAGTGCAATAATTATTTTTTTCTTGGCATTTCCGCCAGTAATATTGGCAGAAGAAGTGTAATAATTTTGTATTTCTTCTTTCATTCATAATATGCTATATATTATGATAAAAAAGACTTAGATCAAAAAATCTATCTTATTCCGCCGCATATAAGTTTCCTTCTTCGTTCTTTCGTTTCTCTCGTTTTATGAACAAATTTTTTTTTAATCTAACTCATTTGTTAAAAAAACATTATTTGTTACAGATCAGATCAGCATATCTCAGGTTGACATTTTCATCAGGTTTTCCACTCTTCACCTTTTTAATTTTAAAATAAGTGATCACGATAGAATATATGATACCGATACATTTTTTTATGATTCGGATTATGATATAAGTATGAATGTTGAGAATGAAGAAAATTATATTGACGAAGAAAATAATTTCGAACAACAAAATAATTTAAATGCAAAGAAAAAATAAATTTAGACAGTGGTAGTGTTCGTCCTCCGTATGTGGGTCAAATATTTACAAATATATTTGAAGCTAAAAAATATTATAATGTATATGCTCATAATAGTGGATTTGAAATCAAAATTTTAACAAGCAGAAAACATGCAGGGTCAAATCAATTATCTAATAAATTATATACATGTAGAAAAGCAGGTATATCTATTCAGGAAAAAAAAAATTTTGAAAATGAAAATGATGATGAAAACATAATCCAAAGGAAGATGGATACTATTGAACGCACAATATGAAAAGTCAGAATATTTGTTGTTCATAACGTGCAGAATGATAGTTGGCGTGTAACAAAAGTGAAATTAAATCACAATCATTCAATAGTAACGTCTAATAAAATGAATTTCATGGCAACACACAAAAATGTAAGTGTTGCCGATAGAGAGTTAATCAATCTACTTCACTGATCAAAAATCAAACCGAGTTTGATCATGAATGTGTTGAGTACAATGAGCGGTGGAAGGACAAATGTTAAATTTATTGTCAAAGATATTCAAAATGTCATACGCAACTTGCGACATAACGTATTTGATGCAAATGATGCATAAGAAACTTTGACGGTTTTAAAAAGACTCAAGTCAGAATATCTTGAAAAAAAAATTTACAATATAAAAGTTGACGAATAGAATCGCATTGCATGTATCATGTGGGTGGATTCTCGATCATTTATTTGTTATAGAAATTTTGTAGACGTAGTGACCTTTGACACCACTTACAGACCAAATAAATATGGGATGTCATTTGTTCCAATTACAGGAGTTAATCATTATTATCAGTCTATTTTGTTTAGGTTTACCCTTATCAAGGATGAAACAGAAACTACATTTGTTTGGTTGTTAGAAAATTGGTTAGAAGCGGTTGATAATAAAATTTTGTTGACAATCATAACTGATCAGGATAGAGCAATGAACTATGTCATTGCTACCGTATTGCCTTCCACCAATCATTTGATATGTTCGTGACATATCAGTAACAAATTTTCAGAGAAACTTCATCATTTATATAATACTTACGAAACGTTTAAGGAAGATTTCGATAGGTACGTATCCATTTTTGTAAATAGTAGACGTTAAATTGTCAATATTTTGTTGTTGTTGGTTTATAATATGATGTTATTGTCGGTGTTTGTATTCAGTGAAAACTGCCAAGTTCGAGAAAATGTTGGCAAAATTGGTGGAACAATATGATTTACAACATCACGAATGACTTTAATCTATATATAATATAAAGGAGAAGTGGATAGAAGCATACTCAAAATTATTTTTTGCTATAGGGATGACTACAACCGGAAAAAATAAACCCATGAACAGTTTTTTTAACCAATACGTAAATAATTGTACCAGTTTGAAAGATTTTGTGATTAATTCACGAATAGTCATTGAAAAACAATACTTGAACAAGAGAAAACAAGATCATGAAACAGAGTACAAGACAAGAAATTTACGTAACAGAACTTTATTGGAAAAGCATACGACACATGTGTATACGAAGAATATTTTTAAGGACTTTTTGAACGAGTTCTATGAAGGTCAAAAGTTAACGTATCGTAAGATTCAGAATTTTGGGTTCGATGGTACAAAAGGATATATACAGTGTTCAATGAGCAAGTATCACAAAATCAATGATATTATTATGTTGTCGTTAAACATAGAGACTCTGACAATGTGACATGCATATGTCAACACTTTGAGAACAACGACATGATTTGCAGACATATTTTGAGGTATATGACTTTCGAGAGCATAAAAGAGATTCCAATGTTTTTGATTTGTGGTAGGTGGACGAGAAATGAAAACAAAATTCATGGTGATCCTGTTTACATAAATCAAGTAAATGTTAAATCAAATTCTAATGTCGGTAATATTAGTACAATACGTTACAATCATTTGAATAGGGTTTATCAAGAAATTGCAGTAATTGGATCGAAATTGTAATCATCTTATATGCATGGTCTTCAAATTGCTATGAAAGAGAAAGTTTGGATAAGTAAGTCAATGATGATTGAAAAAAATGACACAGTTGAAGATGAGAGTAGATTGAAAGAGCAGAACATGGAAGGTAGTGGTATTGACGAAGAAGATGTATAATTTCCACCACTTCAGTCACAAACTAAGGGTCGTAAGAAGGTCAGAAGATTGAAGAGCGCCATTGAACAAAGTCAATCTGCAATAAGATTGTGAAAATGTGCGATATGTCAAGAATACACTGATCATGATAAGAGAAATCATGATAAAATAATGGAGATGCGCGCACAAATGTCTCAACCTAGCACATTAGATTTAGACGATGATGAAAAAGAATTGTGATTGAATTTGACTTTTAAATTATATTAATTGTAATTGTATGACTTACAAAAATATTATGATTATTATTATAATATAATAGTTATAGTATAATATTAATTATAATTGATTAATACAATAATACTATCACTAACACTAGTGATAGCAGAAGGACTAACACTAGCACTTTTAATTATTATGATTATGATTATTATTATTGTATTAATTAATTAATTATAATAAGTATTATTGTATTAGAAAAAGTTCTCCTTTCCGTCAGTGAATTTCATAATATAAAACTAGTAAAATATTATGAATTTCATGTTATGATTATTAGTAAAATATTATGATTATAATATAATCATAATCTTTATATTATGATTATTAATATAATAATATGATTCCAATACATTATAACCCTAAATCCTAAATTAGACATAATATATAGTAAAACATATAATTATTATTAGTTTTTGAAAATGCCATTAATATTATAAGAATATTAATTATATTATTAGTATAATATTGTGATTTTTTGTATTAATATTATGATTATTAGTTATTGTTCTAATTAATTAAATATAATAAATATTATTATGTTGTAATAATATTGTATATTATATTAATAAAAGTGCTTCCGTTACTAACACTAGCGGAAGATCTTCATTTATTGATAAAATTCTTTCTGTCAGTGTTAGTAGCGGAAGAGTTGTGCTACCACTTATGCTTGAAAGAGTTTTTTTATTTTTTTATTTTTAAAGTCTTCCGACAATCTAACTGGTGGAAAAGAGTTTTTTTTTTAAAACCTTTCGTCAGTCTCACTCGCGGAAAGGATATATATATTTTTTAAATTGTTCTGCCAATCTCAATGACGGAAAAAAAATTCTTATTTTTTAAGCCTTCCGCGGAAAGAATTTTTTTTTTTTAGTTAAAGTTGTCCATCAGGAGGTTATAGCATAATATTAATTATAATTGATTAATACAATAATACTATCACTAACACCACTGATAGTAGAAGGACTAACACTAACACTATTAATTATTATGATTATTATTATTGTATTAATTAATTAATTATAATAAGTATTATTGTATTAGTAAAAATTTTACTTTCCGTCAGTGAAACTGACATTTTCGCCAATTACACTGGCTGAAGGATAATAATACAATAATACTTTTTATCGTAATATACAATACTTATTATTATAATATAAAATAATAATACAATAATACTAATTATTATAATATATAATTAATTAATACAATAATAATTATTTGTATTAATAATCATAATAATTAATACAAAAAATCACAATATTATACTAATAATATAATTAATATTATTATAATATTAATGGCATTTTCAAAAACTATTAATCGTTATATGTTTTACTATCTTCTTGTACAACATAAATTTATCATACATACTGTCATATATAAACTGTATACGCACATAAATTAAATTTACAACATAAATTTATTATAAAAATTGTCATACATAAACTGTATACACATATAAATTAAATTTACAATATAAATTTATCAAATCCTAGAAAAAAGAAATACTTACTTGATTTGATAAATTAAATTTGATGCAATTTGTGGGATCGACTGTTGTTCGAGAGATAAATAGTTAAAATTTAAGCGTAAGTTAGCTATGACCCAATTTTGTTGTTTTCTTTTAGAGAAATTATGAAAATTTCAGTGAAAATTAGACATAAGATGAAGAAGAGAAAGAGAAGAGTAAGTCACGGGATGAAGGAAAGAATAAATAAAGTTAATAAGATAAAAGTTAATAATATAATTTCAAAAACCTTCCTTCCGCCAATGTTAGTAGCAAAAAGTGTTTATTTTTTTAAAAAAAAACCTTACACCAATCTCATTGGCAGAAAGAGTTTTTTTTTTCAAGTCTTCCGTCAATCTCACTGGTGAAAAAGGTTTTTTTTTTAAGCCTTCCGTCAGTGTCACTGACGAAAAATGTATATATTTTTTCCTATTTGATCTTCGCCATTGGATCATCAGATCGACGGTTATAAATGTGTTAGCTACGAAAGTCTTCACAGCTACGTTAGCAATGAATCGGCCCCTATATATATATATATACATATCCTAAATATATAAATAAAAAATATGACATGTATAAAATGCGATAAAATATTACTTTATCTATTTTATAATAACTGTCGTTTGACTGTTTTACACATTAGTTTTGGTGATTTTTTTATATGTTAAATATTTTACTTAATTTAAAATTTTTAATAATAATAAATATTTTAAATAAAAATTAATATGAATAGTTTTTTTAACTAAAATAAAATATTTAACATATTAAAAGATTCACATAAACTTACGTACTAAAAAATCAAGCGACATTGATTAAAAAAAAAAAAAGAGAGTATAACTTTTGGAATTTTATTGGGCTGATCAAATTGACTATACTATCTCGGTCCCGAGAGTTAAAATAGTGATCTATGTCTTTTATGTGATATCACAAGTATATTGTTTTTAACAAAATATTATATACCTTTATATTTTTCTCTCTTTATATATAAGACTACATTTTTCTATTTCATTTGCAACATATTTTTAACATGTATGGCACAAATTTTAAAATATCTAAAAATCAAATATAACAAAAATAATTTTAAAATATGCTTAAAGGCTCAACATTTTAATATATATCAAAATTTGTAAATTGGTTAAAGAAACATTCAAGTTAGTTATATTTTTATATCACCTCAAATTTTATGCCCCACACATTTGAAAATGTATCATAAATACACTAGGACTGAGAGATAGTGCCATAAATTAAATCATACGGTTCGTGATTTATTCGAATTTGATTTTAAAATTAATCGATTTGATTTGAATTCGATACGAAAATAAACCTAACTTGATACTCAATTTAAAGTTCAATAAGTTAAACGAATAGAATCTGAGCATATATATCAGTACTCGCTCGATTATATTCGCGAGTAATTCGATTTCTCTTTTTATACTAAAATATCATAACATTTATTGAAAATATACAATCATTTATGTCTTAATAATACATTTAAATATTATAAGTATTGAATAAGTTACTATAAAATTAATATGCATAAATAAAATGAATTATTATATATAATTGTTATCCTAAAAGTAATAATAAATTATATTTATCATGAAAATTTTCACTTAATTTATGTGCTCGTGAGTAGTTCGTAATTAACTCAAATTCGTTTAGAATAGAATCTAAATATAAAAATTTTATTCGATTAAATAATCGAATTTAAATTTAAGTATTAAAAAAATTATTAGAATAAAATCTGAACGCACAGTTATGTATTCGAATTTCACTCGTTTACGCATGTAACGAAAGATTTATAGTTGTTTTTCATACCGTCATACAAGTCAAACTACATAGCATGCATATCGTGAAGAAATGTATCACGCAAGAGAGTCTGCCATATATGAAAACAACATAGTAAACTTTCATACCTGACATACTATGCCCTACAATCTTTCATATAAATCCATTCAACATTTGTGGCGACAAATTAACGGTCAATATATCAATCAATACATAATATATTTTTTTACAATCTATGTTTTGTATACTTTCATTTGATTATTAATTTGATATGTTTTAAATAATTGATTTGAGTTTACTTAGATATTTTTTTAATTAATTTTTTAATTTTTAATAGTTGATTTTATAATTTACTTAAGTGTCTTTTAAAATTACTAAATAATTAGTAGACTTTTAAAATCTTTAATTAAAAATAATATTTTTAAAAATAGCTACAGTAAAAAATCTGTAAGGGAGAAAATAAAATGGAAAAAACGACTAATATAATTAACAAAGAAAAAAGTTAGAAAATGAGGACATATTTAAGAATAAAACCATATACAAACCTAACATAAAGTAAATAAATTTTCTTACATGAAATATTTTTATTCGTAATTAATTTTAGATATAATTAATAATAAAAAATAAAAGTACTGTACCATCTAATCAAACAAAATAAATTGAAGAGTTACATTTTGTTAAATATTGTTAGCAAATTTTCAAAAAGTGTTAGATATATACGTGGACGATCAAAGATATAAATAGTATAATATAAACGGTCTAATTTTTTATTTTTTAAATATAATTTTAAACAATACAAATTGGTAATGAAAATGAACTACACAAATTAAGTGTCAAATTAGAAGACAAAAGAAAAGAAATGTATAAATAAAAAACTTAGGCAGTTTTCAAGTATCTATCCAAATTAATATATATACTGAAAGTACGACAAATACAAAAAATAAACTTTAAACAGAAAAAATTCATAAACACATTATAAAAAAATAAAAACTTTAAAAAATATATATTCAGAACCAAGGTAAATTAAAAAATTCCAAATTAAATAAAAATATGTTTTAGAGTACTTACTCTTATACTTATTAACACTTTAATAAACTATACTATCACATAATATATTATTCTTATAATTGTTATCACACACTAATAAATATATACAACAAAATGTAATAAAAAAAATATTTTAAAAGATACATAAAATAAATATATATTAAAACTACATTTAAGTAGAAATAACGATTCAAAAATTGGCCCGTGTTGTGCACGGCCATGCAACTAGTATAAATAATTTTAATATTAAAAGTTTTGAAAAATGCGACGATCAAATTTAAAAATACCAAATATTTTGGAAAGAGTCAATATTAATTCGCATACAGACATATATGTTAGCTACAAAATGCTAAAATTTTGTAAGGAGACAATATTTGCATACAGACATATGTGTTAGCTATATAATGTTGACATATCTTGAGGGCTTAAAATCTTTTGGCCCAATATTTATTCATAATTTAATTTGAAAAGGAAATGAAACCAGAGGTGGGGGAGAAAACGTGATACTCATTCCGTTAAAAAAAAAATTACATTTGTTAAAAAAATTATTTTTAAAAAGAATTACATTTTGAATTTTTTTTTTGTTATTTTTCTATAAATTAAAAAAATTTTAATTACAAACTTATAGATCTCATAATAACTTAAAAATTCATAACAAATTTCATGGAAAAAACTTATAATTTTTACATTTAATTTTTAGTCAAAAATATAAAATTAATAGTTGTCAAAAATTTAAATATTATTTTTTTTAGAACAGAGGAAGTAGGAATTTTGCACTACTCATCTTCAAAGAGTTCCGGACAAAGCTACATAATAGAGATATTTCATGTCTCACGACATATAGAGACAATGAATTTTATATATATATATAGAGAGAGAGAGAAGAAACAAAATCAATTATAGTTCATTTTCATAATTTTATTGTATGTTTTGAATCTTAAAATATTAGAAAAACAATATAATTGTACGAATTGGAATATTATGTCAAAACAATACAGTATGTGAATTATTAAATAATTTATTATAATCATTATAAAATTAATATATCTTATCCATTATAAATTTACTAATTTACATAGTTATAAAAATTATGTTAGACAACACAAAAAGATGAAAAATTTTATGTATTTCTCTATTACGGTTGTATTTTCTAAATATACTATGAATTAGTACATATAAAACTAGCGCATATGATATAAAAAATAAGTTACAACTCAATTTGTTTTAATCTCATATATATATAGAGAGAGAGAGATTAAAGGAGGTGTTAATTTTGCCATGAAAATTTCCGTGTCAAGATTTTTAAAATCATATCGGAGAATGACATCACAAGAATTACGATTTCTCTTTTTATATTAAAATATCATAACATTTATTGTAAATATATAATTAATTATATTTTAATAATACATTTAAATATTATAAATATTGAATAAGTTCCTATAAAATTAATGTGCATAAATAAAATGAATTATTATATATAATTGTTATCATAAAAGTAATAATAAATTATATTTATCATGAAAATTTTCATTTAATTTATGTGCTCGTGAATAGTTCGTAATCAACTCAAATTCGTTTAACGTAGAATTTGAACACAAAAATTTTATTCGACTAAATAATCGAATTTAAATTTAAATATCAAAAAAATTATTAGAATAAAATATGAACACATTACTATTTATTCGAATTGCACTCATTTACGTATTTAACGAAAGATTTATAGTTGTTTTTCAAACCACATAGCATACATATCGTGAAGAAATGTCTCATGCAAGAGAATCTGCCATATATGAAAACAAAATAGTAAACTTTCACACCTGACATACTATGCCCTACATTATAGAAATTTTGTGGTTTAAGTTGTGAACTGTCATCTTCCATACAAACCCATTCAACATTTGTGGCGACAAATTAACGATCAATACATCATTCAAAACATAGTATATTATTTGAGAATTAATATTTTTTGTGTACTTTTTTTTGGTTAATGGCTCGATAAATTAATTTAGTATACTCATCGAGTATGTTAACTCGACCGAGTTATATGTATTTATTTAATTATTTTTCATTTTAAATAACTGACTTTAATTTACCTAAGTGTCATTTTAATTAATTTTTTAATTATAAATAGTTGACTTTATAATTTATCTAAATATTTTTTAAAATTACTAAATAATTAGTAGACTTTTGAAATTTTTAATTGTAAATAATGTCTTTAAAAAATTGCTACAATAAAAAATCTGTAACATGAGAAAATATAATGGAAAATCAACTAATATAATTAACAAAGTAAAAAAAGAATTAGAAAATAATGAAATCTTTAACAATAAAACCCTCTACAACCCTAACATAAAGTAAACAAATTTTCTTACATGAGATATTTTTATTCGTAATTAATTTTATATATAATTAATAATAAAAAATAAAATTACAATAACATCTAATCAAACAAAGTAAATTGAAGAGCTACATTTTGTTAAGTATTGTTAACAAATTTTCAAAAAATGTTAGATGTATACGTGAACGATGTAAGATATAAATAATATAATATTAATGATCTAATTTTTTAAATATAATTTTAAGCAATACAAATTGGTAATGAAAATGAATTACACAAATTAAGTGTCAAATTAGAAGACAAAAGAAAAGAAACGTATAAATAAAAAACTTACTCAATTTTTAAGTATCTATCCAAGTTAAATAAATAAATATATATATATATATATATATATATATATAAACTTTATATTGAAAGTACGACAAATACAAAAAATAAACTTTAAACAGAAAAAATTCATAAACACATTATAAAATAGTAAAAACTTAAAAAATATATTCAGAACCAAAATAAATTAAAAAATTTCAAATTAAATAAAAACCTGTTTTAGAGTGCTTACTATTATACTTATTAACACTTTAATAAACTATACTATGACATAATATATTGTTCTTATAATTGTTATCATATACTACAAAATGTAATGAAAAAATATTTTAAAAGATACATAAAATAAATACATATTCAAAAAATTTATTCTAAAAAAGAGTTATATTTTTAATTTTTTTTTTGTTATTTTGTTATAAATTAAAAAATTTCCAATTACAAACCTATAGATCTCATAAGAACTTAAAACTTCATAATAAATTTTATAAAAAAGGCTTATAATTTGTATATTTAATTTTTAGTTAATGGTATAAAATTAAGAGTTGTTAAAAGTTTAAATATATATATTTTTTAACAGAGAAAATAAAAGTTAATCGTACGTAGAGTCCTGGGACCGGTTTTTCTCGATTGGTATGATTTTGCACCACTCATCTTCAAAGAGTATGCCGGACAAAGCTACATAATAGAGATATTTCGTGTCTCACGACATATAGAGACAATGAATTATATATATGTATAGATAGATATACAGAGAAGAAAGAAAATCGGTTGTAGTTCAATTTTTTTAATTTTATCTTGTATTTTGAATCTTAAAATATTTAAAAAGAATATAACTGTACGGATTGAAATATTATGTCAAAATAATATAGTATGTGAATTATTAAATAGTTTTTTATAATCATTATAAAATTAATAAATCTTATCACTTAAAAATTTATTAATTTACATAGTTATAAAAATCATGTTAGACACCACAAAAAAATAAAAAAAATTTATGTATTTTTCTATTACAGTTGTACTCTCTAAATATACTATGAATTAGTAAATATAAGAAATAAGTTACAGCTTAATCTCATATATTAGAGAGAGATTAAAGGAGGTGTTAATTTTGCCATGAAAATTTCCGTGTCAAAGATTTTAAAACCACGTCGGAGAATGACATCACAAGGACTACGAAATTGCATAGAGAGAGTGATGATATGAGATCAATTCGGTCCACTAAAACGCAGTGTTTTAGTATTTTGATAATTTATACGATCAAGGTTCTCACTTCTCAGCAACCCCTAATTTCATTTGTTTAATAGTGTGAATAATTTGCAAGTGCGATAATAAATTTGTGGTATATGTTGACATTAGATCGCGAGAATCTCTCGTCAATTTAAATATTTATATATTAAAAGAAAATATTTTAACCACTTTAACTTTGATGTACTATATATATTAGCGGTGTATTCCGGGCAAAACACAGGTTTATTATTATTATTTTTTAGTATTTGATATATATATATATTTTTTAATATTTTAATATAATTTTTCTTTTATTGGTATCGTTTTCATGTTCTACAAATTATTTTTATATATTATTATTTATTGTTTTACAATTTGAATGTATCAAGAGTATGAATTGATGTAATATTCTATTTAAATATTTATTTCTCAATTAACTAAAATAAACATTTTACGTTTTTTTTAATTTTATTATTATCATTGTCCTGAGTAAAGTCAATAAAGAATTAATAAATAATTTATCAAAAGTTATATATTTTATGTACAACTCACGGTTTCACACGTTCATATTACTACTAGAAATTTAGGGATATTATGACGGTCTTTTTGTGATAGACACGTAATCCGTCACAAAAAAATATCTTCAAGCTCATCGTTAATGGTGTCTGGTGGAGGCCGTTGAATTGTTGAAGGAAAAAAAAAGTAAATTTGAGTAATTTTTGTGTTTTTGACAACATTAAATTTTTTAGTGTTATTATATATTTACAAATATAATGAAAATTAATTTTTTATTAAATTTTGAACAGAGAATGTTGTAATGCACGTGTCATTGTTGCATATGGAGGGCAAATTGTCACCAATAATTTGTGATGGAATGATCCTTCACAAAAACTTTTTTGATACTGACTGCCTAATTTGTAATGAATCTTATAATTGTGACAACAATCTGTGTAACGACGTTTTGTGACAGATGGTTTTTTCACAAAATATTTTATTTGTGACAGATTACGCTATTTTGTGACAGTTTTGCCCATCACAATTTTAGCAGATTCTATTAGTAATATTTTGTATTATCACTTAACTCGTATTTTGTGCATGATTTATTTTGTTTAATTTGTACAAAGCATTATATAATTATATTGTACGCGACTATCACACAATTATCCTAACTTTTATCACTTTTTTTAGTACCAAATCTTGATGAAGTGACTTGATTAACTATTATTTATCTATATTATTTACTCTATATTAAATTGACCAAACATGTTTTTTTTAACTTGTTCACATTACAAAATAAATGGAATATTGTGAAATTTGAATTATAATAATTTATTCTTTTATTGTAGATTTGACAAATAACTGATTTTGTTATAATTTAATTAAATCTTGATAAATGACTGATTTTGTTATAATTTAATTAAATCTTGATTGATCAATTATGGTAAATTGCATGATGATGTTTATTATTAATTTAGTTATAATTATTTTAATTAAATAGATTTAATTAGTGATTAAGATTATAATTAATTTAATTGTAATTTTTTATTATGAATTATCTCTTTTTAAAATTGATTACATTATTATTATTATTATTTATAATATTTATTTTGCAAAATTTGGAAGTAGCTTTGGGTTTCTATTTATAGTAATAATTATTTTCAATATAATTAAGGAAACTTAGACATTAGTGATGGAGTTCATGTTGTAATTAGGGTTGAAAAAAGAACACTAAAAGAGTCCAATTGAGAGACAAATGTTAAAAAATCTTCCTCTGAATGTGTTCTCTTCTTCTTCTTGTGAATTAGTATATAATAATATATATATATATATATATATATATATATATAATCACTTTATTTAGTTTAAATTTAAGTTGAAACAAGCTGAGCTCATGGGAAAGAGAAATCTAAGTATACCTTCGTTAAGTTTGACTAAAATTACTTAATAAAATGGCACAATTTTAAATATGTATCATATATTCTTTTAATCATAATATTTGTTAAAATAAGAAATAAAAAATGTAGGGTTATTGAAACCTAAATTACATCATTTTAATTAGTGGTATTACCTACGTTCGGCTAAGACATACTTTATATTCATTTTTTCATATAAATATACACACGTACGTATTTTTCTTTTATTTATTTTTTTAAAATTTTTTTATATAAGAAGAAGTATGTAGTCCGGTACAAACCATTTTAAGTTTAGGTTTAGGTTGACATACATCTCGACTTCAATTGAATTTTACAAATATTTTAATATATGCTTTCAATTTTTGATTTTTAATCTTATCGGTTTTCCTCAATTTCTCCATAGTAACCCTGGATTATTAAATATTATATCCTTCGTTTTAAAAAAAAATTAACATAAAAATGAGATTTGTTCTAAAAAAGGAATAACTTTTTGTATAAACTTTTTATTACGACGATATTATTTATAAAGTTTGTCATTACAAACTTTTTATCTTATTATTAATTGAATATTTATAACAAATTTCATGAATAAGAAAAATTATTATTTAATATACAATTATCAATTAAATATCAGTCAACAACTTAAATGTTGTTCTTTTTACGGTACGATGCAATTTTACATATGCTGAGTTGGGATAAAACATAAGATATTTGTTTGCAAATAACTTTTTAAGCAAAAGATATTAACTTTTTTTTAATTAATTTAAATTTCCAAAAACATAAAACCAAAATCATCCCAATACATCATCTTCAACCTCTAGCGTATGGCCGGATAATATTCTCCAGTCTGCTACCCATTAACTAATAGGGCAATAGGTCCCGTTAATTTTATCAAATTTTAAAGATTTTTATATTTTTATAATATAAATTATATCGTAAAAACATACATTGTATTCAATAACTTATTACAAAAATGAATGAGGTTAATTAGGAGAAAGGAAAATAATAATCAGGAGAAATAAAAAATATTTTTTCATAAAATTTTCTCTCCTTATTTATATGGGTATGTGATAATAATATATGAGAAGAATTTTTTCAGGCACATAATTTGTACGGAGTATGTAAAATCCGCTAACATTAAAAACAAACATCGGTCCCCAACATTATGTTACAATTTGCAGTTATATAGAGATAGTATTGCAAATAATGATAATAATTGTAGGTATGTAAGCTTTTATACTAATAATTTGCCATTACAGTTCGTTTTAAAATAACAAATATATTTTAATTTTTTAAAACAAATAATAGCACATTAGATTTTAAAATTAATATCAGTTTTGTTGATTTACTTACTTTAATATTATAATTTATAATAAACTTTTTCATAAAAATTTAAATTTAAATTTTAAATTTTCATCGATTACATTAATTTTTATATTCATTACATTATTATTTAACTTAAAAATTCGAAACATACCAAGTATCAAAATTCAATTTATTTTACTCGTGCTGGGCCTCCAACATAATGATGGCCACTTCAATGATGTAGGGTGGATTCTACCCTACCACAAATTTCTAACCTCGTAATTTGCTAGCTAACGCCTGCCATGTGTCCCCACAAACCCACTTTGTTCGTACTGCAGTAGTCAGTCTTCATCATTTTTATTGTATTTCAGTAATCTTTTTTAGGAAAAAAGAAATGTGTTCCGGACCTTTTTCAAGGAAGAAAAGTATTTACCACCTCCTGAAAATTTTGTTAATCCTTGGGAAGAATTATTTTTACTGGTATTTGATAATTTTGTATTTTTATTTATAGTTTTATTCTCTCTTTCTATTTATTTACTCATTAAAAATTTAAAATTTGATAAAAACATAGTATAATATTACAAAAAAAAAAAAAAAAAAAAGAGTAAGAAAAAACAGTTCGGCCTAATTTGGTTTGGAATCGGCCGATCGGGACTGATATAATCGGCATAGTCAATATCATGATTAATACAAAATCGACGTAATCAACTATTTCATCCTTAAATGATCAATCAAATCTTAAAGGAACCATTCAAATGTTGATGCCTACGCGTAGTTACTACTGCTCACATTTAGCACGTGTTTTCGATTCATGTTATAAACAACGTTGTAAACGATTAATCTATGTCATTTGAAAATTATTGGTGATGCATTTAGTTAAATTTATTTTTGTAGATAAATTTATTCTTTCTTCAACTTCTATCTTCTTTTAAAAACAGTCCCGATTTATGTGCATGAGCGCAATAACAGAATCGAACTTATGAAAAGAGTCTTCTTCTTTTTATATATATTTATTTAGATACATTTGAGTTAAAATAAAGAAGACAAGTCATCACTGGAGTTTATTAATTTAGCTTTAACCTAATTCATATATTGTACATTTCTAAATTATTCAACTTGTAGAGGACTCTTCTCTCATTTGTGGACGGAACAACTGTATATGTAGTCTTCCATTTGCATCAATTACATTGTATTGAGTACCGAGACATATCTTTTCTATTTATGGTTCAATGTTTTGTTAAGTTTAAATCAAGTGATACGCTTTCCATTTTTATTTAGTTGTCTTTTGATTTATTTTTACAAAATTTTATGTGAACTTTTATACTATATATGTTAATAAATTTATTTAATTTTAAAAAATTTAATAATAAAAAATATTTTAAATAAAGATTATTATGAATAAAAAATTTAACATGTATAAAAATTCACATAAACTAGTAAGAAAGTAAAAAACAACTATAAAGAAAAGGAGAGAGTATATTGTTGTCCTTTACTTTCTGTTCTTATATCATGTGAGGGATATTTAATCGAGTGTCAATTTGTTCATAAAAGAGTCTTTCTTTTTTAATGTAATTTAATTTATTTAACGAAATATTGAGAATATATATATATATATATATACACACACACACATACACACACTTAAATGCGTGCATATTTGTATAATTAAGGAAATAAATTATAGTCCATATATCTTTCGAATCCACACACTAGTTTTATATTTCATGTAAAATTAAGACAGTTTTTAGGTCTAAGTTATATTATGTGTATTGATTTTTATATGATTATAAAAATTATATAAAAAATAAAAAAATCAAAAATATGTTTATATTTTTCTTCTAGTATGTACATTTAAAAATTTAATATATGTTAGAAACCGAAACTTAGCACCGAAAACTGTGATTGATTTTGCAAGAGAAATAAATGGATAACCTTGTTTTTGTGTGTCAATAATATTCTTTTCTTAACAAGTTAACAAGCAACCGTTTTTTTCAATTATAACGATCAAAACAAGTAGATATTCTCTCTCAAGGCTTCAAAACATCAAAGCCGATCAAAACAAGTAGATATTCTCTCTCCCCCCCCCCCCCCCCCCACCCCCACCCCCACCCCCACCCCGGGCCCGTGGAAGCAGTCTATATAATAGGGTAGATTTATCGCAAAGGCTTCAAAACATCAAAGCCTTCATTTATGCAATATTGCCCCAAACTTATTAGGCAAGGAAAATGAGCCATACACCTTTGCCATGCATGTCCCTTGCCGACGAGCACATTAGCAGTAGCCATGACCTTACTTTGCAATCAAATGCCTTTGCACAACACAGCTCTCCTACTACAGATTGCAGTGTCAGTAACCTTTTGGTATAAATTTGTCAATTTTTTGAAGTAATGTTTATATTAGACAATACTTTTCTTGCAATTCATGTCTGACTTCATATATATATATATATATATATATATATATATATATATATCATTCAATTCTTGTTAAAACAAAAAAATAAAATAAAAATAACTGTATATAAATCAACTTTGGTTTATAGTATTTCACTAATGAGAAACTGAATGCATATAGCTTATCTTGGTATACAGAGGAAGTAAGATGATGAATTATAGAGTTTGAAGGTTCATTTCTATAAAAGCTTTCAACTTCTATTAATTTTCTTGCAGGATGAGTTCTCTTTGAAACATGCGAAAAATTTGACAGATGCTAAAGAGTTGCTCATGAGCAAGATTGGTAAAGATTCATTGGGTGGTTTAGTCATAATTGATTTCATGCAACGACTAGGCATCGATTATCACTTTCAGGTGGAGATTGAATCATTTCTCAAGTGGCAGTACAATGCAATGACAGACACTTGTCGTCCTCACAAAAAAGAAATTTCTGAGACTGCCCTTTGCTTCAGGCTACTGAGACAAGAAGGTTACAACGTGCCTGCAGGTCATACTAGTTTGTTCTTCATTCTTATCGTTCTGTGGATATTATTTTTTTTCGTTCTTCAGATTTGATTAGCTTAACAGTTCTAGCTAGCTAACTAGCTGTTGAACATAATAGACAAGTTTTAACAAGATATGGATTTTCTTCTGATGGAAATAGGTCGTGTATTTGGAAAGCTCAAGGGCGAGAATGGGAAGATTATGGAAATAGTAGGCAAAGACGTGCATGGATTAATAAATCTATATGAAGCTTCTCAGTTAAGTATAAATGGAGAAAATATACTTGAGGAAGTGGCAACATTTAGCAGTCAGCTTCTTAATGAGAAGAAGGCATTTCTAGATCAGGATCAAGCCAGAACTGCGCGAAACACACTTAACCATCCCTGTCACAAGAGCTTACCAAAGTTTATGGCACATAGATACATGAGTGAGTTCAATGCCACTAATGCCTGGCAAATTTCATTGCTAGAACTTGCAAAGTCGGATTTCAAGATGGTTCGATCTATATCCAAAAAGGAGCTAAGCCAAGTTAAAAGGTAAGACAATCTTCGAGCTTTGCTCTTAATATTTTCTTTTTAGGGAAAAGGGATGTGAAAATCGAATCTTATTTCTTGATTTTGATTTTTATTGACTTCGATCTATATATATTTGTATGTGTACATAATAGTTCATTCTTGAATTGCCTATATCATATGATTAGATGGTGGAAGGAACTAGGACTGGCTAAGGAACTAAAGATGGTGAGAGACCAGCCTCTGAAGTGGTATATGGGGCCAATGGCCGCCCTTAGTGATCCAAGCATGTCCGAGCAAAGAATTGAGCTCACAAAAACAATCTCCCTCATCTATGTCATAGATGATATTTTTGATGTTTATGGGACAGTAGATGAACTCACCCTCTTCACAGAAGCTGTGAATAGGTAAGTATTCTTGAATTGAAGTGATTATGATTTTTTTGGTGTTTTATGATTCTGAATCTGTTGGAGTGGCTGAGGCATTGTATTGTGACTTTTGGGTGGTCACAAATTTTTTGCTTATCCAAAAAAAAAAAAATCTTGGACATTTCTAAGATTCTGTGGCAATTCAAACTTTTGAAAATATGAAACCATTATTTTTAGTTTTTTGCCAAAATGAGTAATTAACCAAGGAAAATACTAGGTGAGCTTACAAAATTTTGTAATAAAATATGAATATGTGCAACAAAATTATACTTTAAAGTGATATGTCTAAAGTACATCAGGCATGCGTAGAATCAATCATTAACCATTTTACACTTGATTGACAATTATTTGTGTGATGTTGATATATTATGCTATACTTAGATGGGATATATCTGCCATGGAGCAACTGCCAGGCTACATGAAGATATGTTTCAAGGCTGTATATGACATCACTAATGAAATTGGCCACAAGATCCAACAGAAACATGGATCGAACCCTGTGGATTCTCTACGGAGAACTGTAAGTAAACGTTGCTCTTCTGATTTTATTGCTTTACCACCGTTTGATGAGTTGGTTGAAATGAAACGGAAATGAAGTACTCTTTCTCTTCAAAAAAAAAAAAAAAAATTAACATTTTTATTGTTTTGGATGTCACGTTCATTTGCATCACTAATATTTATGAAAAATTTAGTCTTCTAATTTATTCAAATTAGGTTTCATAACATCTAATTTATATTCGGCATCACCACATACTATACTTCTAATTTTTTTTTTTACTTTTACGCTATTTTTTTATTAATTTTGAATCAATTAATTTCTCCCCACTCATTTTCATTTCAATCAAAATCCACTTTTTCCATGGTAATTGTAATTGTGCAAAGTCAACTATTGTAAATGACCTGGGAGTTGGGACTAAGAGAGTATTTCATTCCGAGCTCCCTCGTCCTTCCCTTCCATTTTTGTTCTTTCCATCCCTTTCACGCGAACAACCAACCAAACAAAGTATTAGAATTTCAGAAAGGTTTTATTACATTCTGGTTATTCCTCGATCATTGCAGTGGGCAAGTTTATGTGATGCATTTTTAGTGGAAGCCAAGTGGTTTGCTTCAGGATATTTGCCAAAACCAGAGGAGTACCTGACAAATGGGATTATAAGTTCTGGTATTCATGTTGTGCTAGTCCACTTGTTCTTTCTCTTAGGAGAAGGTGGAAAGTATATCTGCAACAAATCAGGAATTATTTCATCAGTAGCAACAATACTTCGTCTCTGGGATGACCTGGGAGATGCCAAGGTAAAATTCTCATTAAGATAAACATGTGATTAGAGAACTAGTAAAATGCAGACAACAATACAGACATAGAAACAATAATTATGAGAGAATTGTTAGAGAGAAAAATACGAGTGTATATATGATTTTGCTTGAAGTGTGATACCTTTGGAATACCCAGTTTGTTGCCCTCAGAAAAATATATATACATACCCTTGTGACTAAATTATCGAACTCAACATAAACCCATTCCAATTAGGGTTCTACATTAGCCCATATACCTTTAGCGTTTTGTTTACGTATAATATTAATTAATAAAGTATAATTAATATTAATCAAATTATTTTTATTATATTTTGAACATATATTCCAACATGTTTGTCATCTCTAACATGTCTTCGGGATTATTTTTAGAATGAAAATCAAGAAGGCAATGATGGTTCGTACTTAACATGCTTCTTAAACGAACACCTGGACATCACCATTGAAATGGCAAGACTACATGTTATGAACATGATTTCAGAAGCATGGAAATGCCTGAACAAGGAGTGCCTTTCTCCAAATCCATTTTCAAAAACTTTCACAAAAGCTTCTCTCAATATTGCGAGGATGGTGCCCTTAATGTACAACTATGATGACAACCAACGCCTTCCGATTCTTGAGGAGCATATTAAATCACTGTTCTCAGATCATATTCCTCTAGAGGGTTCCCTTTATTAAAGAACATTCACCTACAGCAAGTGTGCAACATGTATTTGGGTCAGTCCGAAGAAGTTCAATAAGAAAAAAGTCTGAAAGCAGTAACTCAGCACATTGGTAAACATAGAGTTATATGTAACAGAGCATCGAAGCCTTACCATGACTTCAACATAATGAACAAACCTACTGCAGAATTACTAGCGAGCAACTGTTGTCTCCAATTTCTATGGATTGACCAAGGTTAAAGCTTCAATTCTGAAAGGGCTATTATAGTCAAATGTCAAATCATTAGTAAGTTACCTACAAAGTTTGTAGTTCAGTTTTTGAATTTGTAGAAGTTTTCATATAATTTACTCGATGTTTAAGCAGCCTAGAAACACTTGTCATAATCAAATAATATAAAAGACTCTTTTGTAATCACATTATGCATCAACACATCCTCCGGAAAATCACATGTTCCAATAAAATTTAAGAATCGATTACCTAACAGTGGTCGAATGTTTCATTCTATAGCTAAACTGCAGAAACTGAGGAAGTTAAAAAATGACCGTCAATGCCTAGCGCGAAAAGAGGCTACAGGAACTCTCTTAATTCTGCTACAAATAGCAAATCGAAACTTCAAGCAAAATAAGATGGAAACAATAGAGAACATAAAACACAACTTAACTACTCTGTTGGCAAAATTAGTTTATAATCAAAGTACTTATTAATCCTTCCCAAACCCATATCTATAAGCTCCCCTGCTTTCTCAGTCTTCGACACCTTGACCAATCCATCAACAACATTCTGCATTATCCTTCCTCTAACAACGCACTTCAAATTGATAGCCTCCTTACACAGATCAAAGGCATAATCAAAATCACCTGCGCTGCAAGCAAATCGTAGAATTGTTTCATATGTTAACTGATTTGGAATCAGGTGATTTAGTGCCATGTCTTCGTACCACCTCTTAGCTTCTTCCAAATTCCCATAATCACAAAACCCTTTGATCAAAGCATAAAAACTAAATACATCAGGCTTCACACCTTTGGCCCTCATTTCAGCAATCAAATCCACAGCTTCTGAAATCCTATTATCAGCAACCAATCGTCTCAGCTTTGGGTTATAGCTCCTCACGTTTGGAACTACATTTTTGCTTTCCATTGCTGCCCACAAATTCTCGGCATCAGCCACCTTTTTCTTCTTGTAAAGTGCATTAAGGAGGGTAGTAAAGTTTACCACATCTGGTTTCAATCCATTATCCTCCATTTGATCAATCATTTGTAAAGCCGAATCCAAAGAACCCATCTGGCACAATGATTTGATATATATATTATAGGATACAGTATCAGGCTTAATACCCAACTGCCCAGGTAACTCAACAAATAACTGGCCAACTTTGTCGAATTTCTTGGCTCGAACACAAGCAGAGAGGAGGGCATTGAAGGAAAGATTGGTCCGCGGGCAGTTTAACTGAGGCATTTCGTCGAACAGCTTGTGGGCCTGATCAATCATACCAGCTATGCCATACAGAAAGATGAGCCGAACAACAAAAGGCTCATCAGTGATGTCTTTGAACTGCTTTTGGTGTTCTATGATTTCTTCAATGAGGGAGAACTGCTTCTCCTTAACAAGGCGGCGGACGGTAGTCACATAGTTGTAAGACTTGTTGCGGCGAAAGTTGGCAGAGAAGGAGGCTTCCTTGAATTTCTCCACTACATTCTTTAGCCTAGTCTCTTTGGTGACGGGAGTCCAATTCTCGGAAGTGGTCTCGGACGTGTCGGAGTGAGGTATGACAATACGGGAAACGGGCTTGAGTGACTTGGAGGTGTGCTTGGTTGTCCGGGCGGCGGCGGTGGAGCCGAAGAGACCTCGCAGACGGCGTAATGAAGACGACATTTCACCTTTTTACAGCATTGTGATAGGGTTCGGCAAGAGTACTCGGTGAAGTCAGTAGTACATTCGGAGCAAGTTGGTTGGCGGTTCTATTTCTTATGTTATCCTCTAATGCATTTTTTTAAATGGACAAATTGTCTATTAATCAAAACCTTAATAACATACTTGACGTGCATGTATTTTGCGACAAGTATGGATATTTTATTCTTATATCATGATATTCATATTTGAACGGATTTATGAAGTAAATATATGTGATTAATGGAGATAAAAAATACTCTCATAACATGATAATCTCAAATTCACTATCAAATATAATATTCAAATTATCATCACTAAGTAATTTATACATTATAATAATAATCACTACCACGACCACTTCCACTCAACCTTCACCACCATTGGTCACTACTTGATCCAACCCCACTACTACCAAAACCATCGTTACCACCCAACCTAACCACCACCGTTGCCACCCCACCACCCCTATCCAACCACCACCACAACTTCAACTCAACTACCAAATACTGCACTAAGCTACCAAATCACCACCACCACTCCCTATCTAACCACCGCCATCACAACCACTGTCACCACTAAAACCAACTATCACCGTCACCGCCACTATATCACCATACCAATCCAACCACCACTACCATCGTACCACCATACCAACCCTATCAAAATTCCAACCCAATCGCCACTGCCACTACCATCGCTACTACCTTATCCAACGACCACCACCACCACCTTACCCAACAATCACATAAATCATCTTACTATTGTCATTATCTTTTTATTATTGTTTAAGTTTGTATTCGTAAACATATTTAGTTGCATCCAAAACTGAGTACGATAATATTGAATTATCATCATTCCTAGATATCTTATTATCAAATATGACATTCTCATTCCCAAACTAGCATTTCTGAATGCCAAACATAGCCTAAGAGGACACATAATAACTCTAAATGGAATGAACAAACGATAAAGTAGATAACAAAACAGACTATCTCATTTTCAGTCGTTGGTATTAATTTTTTTTTCTCCTCATACTTCTTAGTTCTTACAAATATTTTTAAAAGAGTGTAAAATTGAAATATAACTAATTATATAATGAAATTAAGAGAAATGTTAATAGTTTTATACATGTACATTCAAAATTTATTTATAAAATCTAATGATTGAAAGGGTATAAAACTTAAAAGGTGTATAAATTTTCTTATATTTTTGTGGTGTATAATATAATTTTCATAAACATGTAAAATTTGTATATATATATATATATATATATTGATTCTACATGTGTATATAAGAATTATATAAATGAGTTCAAAAAAATTTTAAAAATTTACATATTATATTATTTCAATCTATATGATTAAAATTTTCTTATAAACTTTTTTGAACGTAAAATTTATTCATATTATATTTATGTAATATAATGGCTCAACTCATTCGACAAAAAATGTTATATTTGAGTTTTTTACGGATAGTATTGTATGTTTGATTGTGAATTATAAGTTGAAATAATAATTTTGTTCATGAAATTTATTATAAATAATTGATTAATGATAAGATAAAAGATCTTAAAAAAAAAAGGGTTCTATATAATATATAACACATTACAATTCATCTATTTCCAACAGCAAACTAAGCCAATCATCGATCAGAAATGAACTTCAACTTGTTGACTTTCCCTTTATAAGCAAGCCCATATGCATTTTTTATTGGACTTCTTAAGCCAAGCTATGGGCTAACCAGATTATATTGGACTTCACCCAAAATCTTTAGAAATACTACGTTTATCTTAACAGTAACGCCAGAATAATTTATTACTCCGTATAAAAGAATTCTTGAATGCTGATTTATATAATTATAAAAGTGCTCAAATTATACGAGGCGCTACTTAATTTAAAAAGTTAAAGTTGGAATAAGTACAAGTTTAGGTGAAAATCCAGTTGAAGGAAATGAAGAAAATGCCAAACTTTATGCGGCAATGATATTTGATCGTTCTCCTTACGGACAAAATTTGACTCATTTATCAAATGAACTACTCTAAACTAACATGGATATCTTTTTTTAATAAGTATATTTGACCAACTAAATTATATCATATATGGTTACTTACCAATTGCTATTTTAATTAGTTGTTGAAGCATAATTTTCTTATTATGTAGAACTCATTTCTTCATTAGCCAATCATATCTTAATCTTGTAGTTAAGATGGAGATCAATTTAGGATCGTTTAAGTCTCAAGTTCAATTTAATTCTCACTAATTTATTTCAAATTTTGTATTATATATTTTTCTCCTTTCACTTGTTTTTTTCTTTTTCCTATGTAACTTCTTTACAATGAATTTTTATCAAATAACGAGAAGAAAACATTACTCCGTATAATTGACCCTTCTATTACGCGGTGAAATATATGATTTGTTAGACATTTATTCCTCCACCACATTGAAATTGTAGGTGCACATTAGGCACAAAAAATTGTATACTAATAACATTGCTCATATTTGGAATTCAGATTATTATAAATTAGGAGATGTGATACAAATTATAATTAAGTAATGGCAAAATGAGAAGAGTCCTATTGAGATTCATTTCATAAATTATTTTCAAGCACAATATAAAGTATAATGACTCTACATATATATATGGCAGTAGTCTGATAATTTATAATAAGAATGTAAAATATATAGCAGTTTCATTAACTAACTAACCTACTCGTTTGGTGGTTAATTTGGCATATAGTTATTGGAGGTAAGCAATATTGACTTCTAAATTAAAGTATAAGAAATCATATCTAACTTTTGTTTCACCAAAATGATGATTATGTAATGACTATCGTTTAGTAATGTTTCTTTTTCCTATTATTTGACCCCAAGGAACATAATGTTATTGAAGATCATAGATCCACTTATCTAAGCAGCTTTTTCTGTTCTTCCTCGACATTATTCATTTGTGAATTTTTTTTTTTATTCTTTAACCTTTGAGAGCCAATCTATATAGTTATAAAGAAACTTTATCTTCATATTAAAGTTGTTTATACAACAACATGTACAAAGAATAAAAGAAAATCGAAAGGAAAATTAAAGCTAACTCCTCACTTTCGTTCATTTTTTTTTAATTAAAAAAAAAGAAGAAGAAGAAAAGAAGACAATATATTATGAATAAGTTCAGCATGAGCATCAAAAAGCAGACAGTATATGTCTGTCACATACTATTCAAGTCTGGTTTCGTCTTTCAGTGATCACTGTAATGATATTTATGATTAGAAACAAAGAAAAATTACACTGAAAAGGGGCGGGGTACTGCCGGTAAACTCTCCGGTGCACGTGAGAATAAGTTGCCTTTTAGAGATATTAGGGTAAATGCTAAGCATAAACTGTATAAATGAACGTACTTGTATAAGGACGTATGAATTCATTATATATAATGAAAATCTTGGATATGGTAGGTTTATTAGATCATGACCCTAAAGACTTAATAAGAATACTAATATTAACATGACAATTAGTAGGTTTCTTAGATCATGACCCTAAAGACTTAATAAGAATTCTAATATTAACATGACAATTAGTAGTAATTAAGGAAACTATCATATTTGAATAGCACTAAGGCTTGACCTATAATTAGTAGGGTAATTATATATGGATCTAACCTTATGTATAGTTATCCAACACATACATTTTCCTCTGTTCAGAAATACCCATTATATTGATGAAATATTATAATTCAAATTTGTACATTCAATTGTGATAGCAAACTTTAAAAAATTCCAACAACAATATGAGCAATTATTATTTAAAATTGTACAAAATATAAATTACAATTGGAAATAAGATTTCACAATCTCAATACGTTAATCCTTAATATAACTCTCTTTTTTGTTGTTGTTGAAATAATGGAAGTATATATGTAATAACAATTTCATGTCCTTAGAATTTTGAAATGGGCCCCAACGATGATGACTAAAGAGAAATGTGAGTTTATTTCATATAAGAATAATTAATTAAACAAATAATATACCCTATTATATATATCAACAAAGCGTCAACTCCACCATTTGGTTGTACTGATTTCAAAGTCCACAACGTCAATGATGCATAAGTTGTATTTGTGTGGAATGGAATTTAGCCTTCTCTTTGGTGGAAAATGTGTTGAGAAATTTCCACTTCCACAAGTCAATCCGAGAGAAAGAAGATAGAAACAAATTGACTAGCTAGCTGTCTTTTAACATCCATCTTTAATATTGTGTATAGTCAATTATATATACTTTAATTACTAAATATCGAGCTTTATATCATTCAATTACAATTTTCATAATCGACCTTTTATATTATTAGAACACATAATTAAGGTTATCACAAAACTATGTTTCACATGTATTACAAATAATTAGGGTTATCAAAAAACTCCGTTTCACATGTATTACAAATTACAAAGTAGCCCACTTAATATTCGCTCATAAAAATATATTTTTTAGATCATTTATAGGTTTGATCGAAACTCGATTTTAAATTAGTTAGGCCTAACCGATACCAAAAGGGAAAAAGAAAAAAGAAATATTTTTCTATATTTTGTGTTTCACGCCGAATGTAAATCAAAATACTCCATATGGTGTTTGCTCGACTCTTTATTACAGAAATAAAGAAATATTTGTTCAACTTTTTATTGGTCGGATTAAAACTCGATTTTGAATTAATCAAGGTTTAATTGGCTATTAGATATGAAGGGAAGAACAAGATTATTTTGTGCATCACGCCAAATGTGAATCAAAATACTCCACATGGTGTTTGGAAAAAAAAAAAAGCGGCAATGAAACGCGTAAATTAATTATATTGAGAAAAGAAAGAAAAATATTGGCTTTGCTTTTGGACCCTAAACAGCAGTTGAAATTCAACAAGAACTTGAGAGATTTGTTTCTTTTTCATCTTTATGAATAAGCCTCCGAAGCACATGGTCAGATCAGGACGGCCGTGTCCACTCACTACTCTTTGTTCTTGTTCATGCCCTCTAGCTAGCTTTCTTATATGAGAAATAATAATAATCTCTTTTACTATCATTCTGTAGGGTACCTTCCATGTGTCCTTTTCCCCACCCGACTGCCTAGTGATGGATCTTGTGGTATTTATACACTGCCCAAGAATCTTTTTAACTTTGTGTGTGTGTGTG
This sequence comes from Centella asiatica, assembly GCA_014636745.2. NCBI lineage: Eukaryota > Viridiplantae > Streptophyta > Magnoliopsida > Apiales > Apiaceae > Centella > Centella asiatica. The sequence continues at coordinate 56,824,426 of CM025780.1, forward strand.
TTCTTTTTCCGTCTTGTTATACACCTCAAGCTTACCTCAAAATGACATCAATATTTTTTTCTATTATACAATAACATTTTCCGGCGTTTGTTTATATATAAAGCAACAATTTATAATGCTAAAGCTATGGCTATACATCTATCTTAAAGAACCTTAAAAAACTAGTAGTAAACATTACATGTCATATATTATATGGTAAGATATAACAAATGATTAATATTACTTCCCGAGTGGAAGGGTTATAACTTATACCCCTAACAACAAAATGTGTTTTATAACTGTATATGTCATATATTAATTTGTTCAATTGTTAACAACTACTAGAAGTAGGTTTGGAATAGTCATGATTCGTGACATTGTCATAAATTAATTTTACTTCATCTGTTACACAAAAAAAACAACATTTAAACTTTTGACAAATATTAATTTTTTAATATTTGATTGAAAATTAGATGCACAAATAATAAGTTTTTCTCATAAAATTTATTATGAATCTTCAGTTAAAGATAAGATTTAAATTTTTTAATGACAAATTTAAAAAAATAAAGCATAATAATAAAGAATTATACAAATGTTTTCTTTTTTCAGAACATATTTTATTCTTGAATACTACCTTCTTTTTTTTTTTCGGAACGAAGATAATATTGCTTATATAAATTATATATGTGTGTGAGAGAGAGTGACAGAAAAAGAAGGTGAAGAAGCATATATAATTATGGAAGTGGTTTTATATCTAAACTTGGCTAACTACATAGGAAGAGAGAGAGAGAGAGAGAGAGAGAGAGAGAACATTCTTGATGAAAGTAAGGAAACAAAAGGAAACTCCAAAGAGCTAGTTGATGTGGCGTTGGGTGGGGCGACCTGCTAATATGTATATACCCTTTTGCATCAAAGGAGAAAACGGCTATGGAGTCTTTTAATTAACTAAAAATGTGTAATCTATATCTCTGGCTAAGACTTTTCACAATTGTCTCTCTTTAATTTTATCAATTGATGATTATTTTCTTTCTCTTTCTAGAATGGATATGTGTTATATTCCCTCCGTACTACAAAAGGATATATTCCGTATGTTTTAAGTTTTTACGAATATTAAAGTTACATCTCTAATCGGAATTTACATTTTTTATACAAAAATTTGTTTTTAATGTCGAATTGATGTTAAGGTAGGAGTATTAATGGTAGCGATAAATTTTATGACCAATAGATATAACTAAAAAGTTATGCAAACGGAACGTACAAATTTCACTTAGATAGGTAAAATTGTTTGTATGTATAATAATATATGCTCAATGACTTTCATATATAATTAAGATTGTTAAATTCATGACGAGTGACGACTAGTTATTTTTACTTTTTTATTTCTGCTTTGTTTGAAGTTCATTTGGGTCAGTTTAGTTTTTAGCAGAGGTGGAATCATGAAGGAGACGGGAGAAACAATTGGAAGACGCATTGAAAAAAAGTAACAATTGATACATATAAAAATTTTAAAAAACTTTAGCGGTGATAATAAAAATTTTAAAAAATTGGAGGAACGACCACCCTTCCATGTCCCTTTACTAGTTTCCCATCTGGTTGTTACGAATAGCTTATACATTTTTTAAATGTTAATATTGTAACTTTTGACTTCCAATATACAAAATTTTAGGAGGAAAACTTTGTTATTCCTTTGGTCCAGATTTATATATTATTTTTGGAATTTACACACTTATTAAAAGATAATATTAATATTATCATTTTTCAATAAATGTTGATATAAAACTATTTATTTACCTTTTTTTATAATAAATGTTATAGAGATTGAAAACTTAACTAATGCATTAAATGTGAAGGTAATATAGAAAATTACCATTCTAGATTTTTCTTGAGAATATCGTGTGGGATAATTATTTTTAGACAAATATAAATGTCAAATATGATATATAAAACTGAATTGATGGAGTACATTGTTTAATATTCTTATAAATTAGTCAAATTGTAATTTACATTTCAAGATTTTACAACTTAATAATTTTATAAAAACAATATAACTTTTATGTAATGACGGAATAATAGTATTGAAAGACAATAACTACCACTCGCAGATTTTACAACTTAATAATTTTATAAAAAAATATAACTTTTATGTAATAACGAAATAATTTTATTGAAAGGAAAAAACTCTCAGTCACAAAATATATTACTCTCTGGAATCCTGCGTCATCATCTAGTCATTTAGTGTGCTTATAGATGTATTGTTTTTCTCCCAAGTTGTGAATATCGTATAAAAGGTATAATCTAACATCTAAACTGTCTTCTTCTTTTTTTTCGCTGAATAACATCTAAACTGTTTGTGTAAGGATTACTATTATTTAGCTATTTTTAAGTTGATTACTACTGTCGTTCTGATTTTAACTAAAGATAACAAAATTGTTTATTTATTTTCAATAAAAAGAATTATAGAAGTATTAAATGAAACACACTGACAATTGATGCTTGGAAATTGGAATAGGCTTCATAGTTATGATTTATTCATCACGTCAAAATAAAATTGTTATTGTCCCTTAATGAAACTTTTTTAATTTATTCGTTTGTACTCGGTATTACTTTTCATCATCTTTTGGTTGGCTACCATTCATATCCTTACCCCACTTTTTGAGCTCAAAATGTCTGTCTCGTTTTATTTTATTTTCATTTTTCACTACAATTATCACACATTTTTTTATTAATTTCTATTTAAAAATCTAAAAATTTAAAAATAACGTAACAATTTAAAAAGAAAAATGAAACGCAATTACATATAAACATGAGACAGAATAGAAACTTTCAAATCTACTTTTTCCGAAATAAAGGGTCAAATGGTCCCAAAATTTTGTTTTCATTGGCGTAAACAATTTCAACCGTTGAATTTATCGAGAAGCAAAGGTAAAATATTCGTAGAAAGGTGACGCACGCAGCCGGATAATATTTCATTATCATATCACATCCCTTTGTTTATAAGCATCAACGAACAAGTATAATTTTCTTTCGCTAAAAAGTTGCTAGAAAACTATTAAACGACTAAAGTTGGGACCAAGAATATAAAATTGACATAAAGAAAATCAGATAAAAAAATTCGTCTATAATCTTTATATTTAAAAAAACAATTATTTTTTTTGCTTACGTTGTAGTCTTTATCTTTTATATATATATATATATATATAATCATTTCAATAGTTGATATCGTTAAAACAATAACTACATATGTTATAATAGGATGAGAAATAATGATGCAAATACAATACATCTCTTATTATATATATGTAAAAAAAAAATTGGTACTTCTCGATTCGTATGTGAATTGTTTCAACTAATTCGAATCGCACTTTTGTTATATTTTTTCGGAGACAGTATTTAAAATAGTGTATTTTATATTTTCAGATCTCGAAACTGAGACTTTTAATTAAGTGAACTCAAATATTTTTCATCAGAGTCAATACATATCAGTATATATGTAAAATTTTATCACATCGTAGTTTTTGCCCATCCATGTATCTCAACTTTCTACCCAAAAAACAGATACATAGAATTAAACATATTTTGTTACAGAAAAATCACACCTATTTATGAACGATATATAGATATTGATTAAAATATTAATAATTGCCACTAAATATATTGTAAAAATAACATTAAAAAAATTAATTACGCCCACAGCATTTTATATTTTATATTTTTGTCTTGACAATATCAAATTGTTTTTATTTTTTCTTTTATTCCTCTTTCTAATGCCCCAATGTTTTTCCTCAACAACGTTCCTTACAAATGTTAACCAGATTCGGGTAGTTTCTACCATACATACATCCCAACAGCTTCTCAAACAAGTGCATATATATTGTAAACCAAAGTATCACCAAATCAAAAGGCAAGATCAAGAAAAACAAGAACCACAAGAGAGTAACAAATCAATTCTTAGCCATGGCAGATGACTTTCAAGCTGGGGTTTGTGGAGGAACATGGTGGAACCTTACCGGAAACGCCGCGTTCAGATCATCAGTTTGTTCTTCGGAGATGGCAAGCTTTGGGTGGCCAGCTCACATGATGGACATGAAAACAACAAGATCTAGTGATGAATCTGCTGGTACTTCAGAAGGTTCTATAATCTGTGGCGGCGCCATGGATTCTTCTACTATGGAGATGTTGGGAAGTGGCCTTTCTTCATCCATAACAACAACAGATTGGAATCAAACTTTAATGTAAGTAATATGTAGAGGTCACATGTACAATATTTTGTGTAACACAAATGGAAACTTTTGATCTCAATTATTGTTAAACTTTTATTCATTGGTTCAAACTTTGACAACTAATCTTGTTTGGTATTTGAGACTTATATATTTGTAATGTTATAGAAAAGGGAAGCTGATATGATCCTTTTCTCTTTTTTTTTTGTCATTAATTTTTCAGTAACAAAGGGAATAACAACTATCAGTCCATAATACAAGAGGACATGAATTCAAGCAACTTTCAAACAATCGATGAAGAAGATTCATCTTCGAATGCGTTTAAACAAGACATGATGATGAATCAAGGCTTTCCATTGAGTTCAACTCCTTATAGTTACACTTCTTCTCTGGTGCTACAAAGCCTACTTGCTAATGATTTTCAACAAGAGGAATCTATGTTTGGTAAAGGATCAATGGATGATCATTATCAGTCTACAAATCGCAAAAGTTTGAACGAATTTTCTTCTTCTTCTTCTTCTTCGTCTTCTTCTTGTTTGCCTATGTTATCTTCATCACTGAAGTCTTCACTGCCAAAGCTACCTCCACTTAGTAATTTTCACTTTACAAACAACACGCCCTTTTGGAATGCTACGGCCACAAATAATGTTCGAGCTAGCTTTTGCACCACCCCACGATCTCAATTCATCCAACACACTATTGGAAATAAACCCAATTCTCACAAACTCAATGCTAAGGTATATTTTTATTGTTATTAATTCTTTTTGTCAATAAAGATTTATACTTTTTCATATATTTTGTTTAGATTGAAATGTGTTAATATTACTATACAAATTTCAGCCTAATAATGAGAGAGTCCGAGGCCTAAACTCAGTGGTGAAAAAATGCAGTAGCGGTGAACCGTCACTAAAAAGACCACGAATGGAGACACCGTCGCCACTACCTACTTTTAAGGTATGCATTTTAATTTTTAAGGAAGCCTTTAACTCAAAACTAATTGAAAATAAGTAAAGTAACTTTGTCTGGTGGTCTTAATTAATTATCATTAGTTATTTCTTAAATTTAATTTTTCAAAAGTGTAAAAAAATTGTGTAAGGCGAAAATTAGATGATAAATTGTAACTTTTAATATCAGGTGAGAAAAGAGAAACTTGGGGACCGAATTACTGCCCTCCAGCAATTGGTTTCGCCTTTTGGAAAGGTAATTAAGCTTTTGGATTTTATAGATATATGCCCCATTCTACTTTTCAATGTAATAAGTGGTGTAAATTAATCAATTCCTATCTAAGGACTTAGAATTAATAATGTTTATACGTAATTTTTCAGACTGATACAGCATCAGTTCTTCAAGAAGCAATTGAGTACATCAAGCTCCTTCATGATCAAGTCAATGTAAGTACTTCCATGAATTCCTTCATTCTCTTATTTCTACGACAAATCCTAGCTATTAATTTTACTCTAATTTTGTTGATACTAATTAAGTTGGAACTTTATCTTATGTAATTAATAATTGTTTTGGGTATACATTTTTTAGGTTTTGAGTACTCCCTATATCAAAATTGGAGTTCCCACTCAACGGAAAGAGGTAACCTACTCTCCTATTTATTCTTCGATACATTACTAAGTGAATTTTTTTCTTATATATAATGCATCTGACTTATTTTACGTCCCGCAAAAACTAGCTTAATTTGAAGTTTTCGGTCCAATAAACTACATTTTGTTGTTTTCTTATGAATATGGCTGCAGAGACTAGCAAACTGAATTCATTCGATATATAATGCTTATGACTATGGAGTAGTCATAAGCATGGAGTAGTTCATTGAATATTCATGAAATTAAAAATACTCTTTAGTGGTAACCAAAAAAAAGAAATTAAAAAATACACTTTCAGTTTTGTTAAGGATATGGCTGTATACAAAACATTGCCATGAAAAATGTTACACGAGTTGTGACTAGATTTGTTGAAGCTAGAAGGAGATTAGATTCACATTAATGTGTGTCTAGTGTCCAGATAGAGGAGAACATTACAATGGCGTTGTGACAACAACCAAACTAAATCAAATCTATAATTAATCATCTCCAACTTTTGTAAATTTGAGAAGTAAAATAACTAATTAACCTCGTTTTGCAGACCCTTAAAAAATCTGAAGGCACAGAAGCTGAGTCGAGTCGAGACTTAAGAACACGAGGACTTTGCCTTGTGCCAATATCGAGCACCTTCCCAGTTGCTACTGAGACTAGTGTCGACTTCTGGACTCCAACATTCAGGTAGATCAATCGAGAGGATTGATCAAGAAGCTAAAATTATTTCTTTTAAAAATAAGAAAGAAAAAAGAAATTTTGATTTCGATCGATATCAAGCAACTTTAATTAGGTTAACATGGAATGGAAGGAGAATAGTAGCAATTGAAGAAAAGTACAAGACAATGGCAAGTGAATGAAAATAGTTTCAAGATAAGACAGCCAAGAGTGGGGTAGATCATGCAACAGGCAGAATTGAATGATGCAAGGAGAATAATTATCGGGTAGCTTTATTTTTATATATCATTATTGTTTATCTAATGTTACAGTTTTTATATGTAATAACCTAGCTAGTTGTGTTAGAGGTGGATTAGAAGCAGGAACAGGTGCTAAATTTAGCTGAAACGTACATATTCACATTAATTAATTAATTTAGTTGGAATTAATTATTAATGTGGGTGTTAAATTGTTGGTGAGCTAAATTTAGTGCAAGGTGTTTAGGTGTAAACTAGGCTTCTGTTCCTGTTTCTTGTATTTTCATAATTTATGAGTAAGAAGAAATCAAAATGTACGGAAATTTTCAGAAATTCAACATATTTTCAAGTATTTTATTTGTGAGTGTTTTCTATATAAAGTTGTATTCATTATTGTTAAGTACATACTTACATTATTTATTTATATTTAATGGTTATTTGAAATTGATGATGTAATATAGTTTTTACTTAAAATATTGTTAAAATGATTTATAATAAATTTACCTTGTTAAGTGAATTTTAGCAGAATAGCACAAGACTAAATTAAGTATTGTGTCTTTAAGTAAGGTTGATCATCGGCAAAATTTCATCGGTAAGTTAGAGATGCATTAGACTCAAGAAAATAATTAAGTACTTTCAGCAACTCTCATACTTTGCTGAGTATGTCTCCCTATGAACGATTTAAGAAATGGTTCGATCAAGCAAAAATCTTCGCATATTCACCCTATTTTAGCGGACTTCAAAAGTTAAGGGGTTTCAACAAAGTACATTGTTAAGCAAGGTTTCACTTTGACTTTCTTACTAAATGTGTTACCTAGAAACCTTACTCGTTTAACCAAGGTAACACTCCTTAAGTAAGATTTAGGAAAAGTCTTGTAGAAAATGGTTACATTTCAGATGACAAGTGATATTTGTATCTCTGCTTAAGACAGTTGTTATTCTTCTAGAAGATCATTACAAAACAAAATAATGGCTACTAAGTAAAACTCTCCTAACAGTTCCTTTTCAAATTAGCAATGGTCATATTTTTGGAGAAAGTATAAATATCAGTTACAAATTTTATTTATAACTAGTGAACAACCAAGAAATTGCTCTGACAATCTGACATCCTAAATTTTCAGCAAGACACAAACATTTATAAACTTGAACAGACTGTTGACTATCTATTCAAGAAGAAATCCTACTTAAAACCAACAAACAAGACTTATACATCTTTTAGAATGTCTAAATAACTTAGAAGTCTGCGTGACTAAAGAAAAGTCTAGGTGACCTATTGTATTTGGACTAAGAATCCTTGTAACAATCAATTTTGTATGAACTTTTTTAGTGAGTGCATTTTTTTAAGTAAGAAAAGAAGAAAAATGAATATATGAGTTGTTGAACCACTATAAAAAAAACTTCTCATCTTTTGCTTATTTTTATTTTTTACTTATTTCGTTATCCTGCTTCAATATTGTATGCTTAATCTCTAATACTTAAAAAAAAAGAAGAAATTTCCTAGTCTGATACTTTCACAGTTTTCAAAGTAAACTTTTCTTTACTTAAGTAAGGAAGATGTTTTCAACAACAAAGATTTTAAACAAAATAAAATTTTGAAAATCCTATTCAAGCTCTTTCTAATATTTTTCTTTAGGATAAAAATTTTCCACACAACTGTAAAATGATAATACAAAATTACAAATTCAAACAATTCATAAATGTGTTTTTTTTGTGTGTGTGTGTGTATTTTATTGGGGTTATATATAATCCAAAATGCACTCTTTATAGAGGTTATTATTAAAATGAAGAACTGAATGCAAAAGTAAAAACTTGTGGAGCTCATTCGGTTGGTGTGTTCTTTTTGGTTATTTGTATATTGTTTGGAACTTGTAGTGGAAGGCATAAGGAGGTCCCACTACTTATATGGCTGTTTATTATTTTGTATAAAATCTGAACTTTTTTTTTTCTTCATGTTATCTTAAATCAATTTGAAGCATGCGCGCGTGTTTTTGCCGTCAGGCATATGTCAACGTTTCTCCAGTACCTGCAGAGCAAACTAGGGTGGTGGAACCTGAAACAGTAAAACTTACATTTTATTTTATTTTTTCTAGTGCAGTTATGAAATTCTTAAAACTAAATTCAGTTAAAGTTAGTTGTTTTTAATTTACATAAAAATTTCAAAAAATTACGTAAAATCTTTGTGCCTTACAAATTTTATATATAAATATTGCAATATAAATTTAAGAAGTCATATCTTTAACCTAAACAAACTTAAATGCTCCATATAATTTTTTTGTGGGACAGGAAGTACGTATAAAATAGCACAAACTTGTTTTGTTAAAAGAAAACTTTGAATTTATCATTGTGCATAGGGCCGCACAATCCAACCATGCTTATTTTTTCCCTCATTCTAGTTGTTCACAAAATAATGGCAGATATAATCCATCACAATTTAACGAGTTATAAATTAAATCAGCCACAAATTAGAGTATAACTTACAAGCTAATTTCATTTTATAATTGAATGTCAATCACAAATAGTATATTTTTATGACTAATTTTATTTTTTGTGACCCACATAGTCAAATACTATTTGAATCGATCATAATATCCCTGAATATAATAATGGTACATTACCCTACATAAGTTCATTTAATGTGATTGAATTTTCACTTTTTATTGCCTTCTATATATGGATAAGCACAAAAACTTAACCTCAATTTTTCAACTAGCTAGCTTTAATTTGACATCAAACTATAGACAAGAAAAGAATTCTATAACATAAATATGATTAGCAATAATACATAAAAAGTAAAGATGAATTGTGACAAAATCAAGATGATCGATCACTATAGAAGAATCCATACGACAAGGGACTAATCATAAAACCTTTGACTTTAAGTTGTTAAAATTTCTTATTTTCAGTGTCTTTCATATATGTTTAATTTTTTATATGACTTGATCGGCCGATGGGAAATGTACCATATTATTAACTTTAAGCATCGGGATCAATACTTCTTGTTCGATCTGAATTAGTTGATAATTTAACAATTCTGACTTTTGAGGCTTTGGTTTACATAAAGAGAAGAAGAAATTATATATATGTAAACGTTATTGGGAATACTTCAAAAGAAAAGCATATACATTGGGCCTATTGGCATCGTTCTGATTCTGGTAAATTATGTGTAGTTCTCATCAGTTTCTATCAAACTTTAAGAGCAGCTTTCCTCTTCTTCTTTTTTTCTTTATCTGTTAATCATGGAACAAATCTATATTTGTCATATGAGATTTCACATCAAATCCCCTTATTTTCTCCCAGTATTATCATCCATTCTTGATCAATTTGATCATCAGGAAGGTTTTAATTCACCTCCAAAGAAAACTATTTTTGTTAACAAACATAACCCGAGAGTCGACTTTCGAATCAAGTCAAGTTTTCTTAACAAACAAAAACAGATTTTGAGATCTGATACAAAATATTGTTATTCCGATAGAATGAAATGAATAGATAAGGACAAAAAAAAAGGATGAAAAAAAAAGGTATGAGAATGAATAATAATTAATTGTGTATAAAATATTGTGATGAAATAGACAAACTAAGTTGGAAGGTGAGTTAAAACTGCATATAATTATGACAAGGAATAAGTGAAATGAATTTTATATTTAAATAATTTAATAAACAATATAAAATTTTACTTTATTTATATATCATTTTTTTCTATGCAACCGAGGACAGCTTATAATTTATAAGTCTCCCAAGCCATAATAGTTGATTGATGTGGCAATATATACGCATTTCGACATTGTACATATACTAGCTTGTTTTCTTTTTCTTAATTTTATTCACTCTATATATAGAATCGTATTCAGACTTTTAATACTAGGGATCTATTCAGATATTAAAGCTTTTCCTTTAAATCTTTTTTATGTTCTTTGCATGTGCATTATTCTTTCCCAAATTTGTGTATGCTACACTCGGCTCATAAATAAGATAGAGAACAAAGTTTTGTCTCCATCAAGCAAAGGCAATTTAATAAATAAAGATTCGGTTCACATTTTGACGCGGGGAAAGTTTAGGCAAGATTTGTTTAAAAGAAATTATTTTTTAGAAAATGTTTTTTGGAAAGTATTTTTTGGAGAAAATATTTTTTAAAGAAAACATTTTTCAAAAAAAAATACTTTTTAAGAAAATATTTTCAAAAGAAAATATTTTTCAATATTTGATTGATAATATGAGAAAAATACTCAAAATTTGATTAAACGAAGTCTCAGATAGTTTTAGACTTCTTTTAAGACTAAAGGGATCGGATGGAGTCGGACTCATAAAGGGATTGACTAACTTCTTAAAGTTGCCTTGCCTAATTTTATGAAGTTAATATAAAAGACTTATAAATTTTTTTCGGCTCAAATTTAATTTATGTTTGACTTAAAAATTTTATATTTTATAAACGTATATGTGACAAAATTATAGTTATAACAAAATTTATACAATATACAAAGAATTTCAATTTTTGTACTCACATAATTATAAATATATGTACAATTTTAAAGTCAAAATTTGAACAAATTAACCAAAATAAACTTCTATGTGAGGCATTAAATTTATTGGGCTAATAATCTTTTAGACAAAAAATATATTATGTGTTAAAGTCATTGCAATATATATATATATATATTGTTACAAATGTTGAATTAATGATAAGATGAAAAGATTGTAATAATAAATTTTAAAAAATATATCATAATAATAAATTTTAAAAAATATATCATAATAATAAATTTTATGTAAATGACTTTTTTTTATGAAACAAATTTCATTAGCAGTAGTTTTTAGCGTTTTCATCAATCATATGTCCTGCACACCCATAAATTTGAGCCTTTGAAGTCGTGCAAGACAAGTGATAATATTTTTGTTTAAATATTTCTTTGAAATATATGCATATGTGCGTATATACAAACTACTATGTCTATTGTGTTTATAGAACTTCGAAGTACAAATTTTATTCTAATTATTGAAATCTTGTACTTCCTCTGTCTAAATTTATGTCGCTTTTGAAATTTACACATTTATTAAAAAATTATATTAATATTATATTTTTATTTTAAAATACATGACGTTTGATTTTTTTTTCCACGTAATTTTAGGTGAAATTAGGTATAATATTTTATATAATTGTAATTTTTATGTAATATTAATATTTTTAGCTTCAATTTTTATTTTTAAAAAATAAAATATTAAACATATATTAAGTTTTTTTTAAAAATACGTGCAAAAAGTTAAACACCATGCATTTTGAGATTGATGGAGTATTATTTTATATTAAATGCTGATATAAAATTACTTGTTTACCATTTTTTATAATAAATGTTATAGAGATGGAAAACTAAGGTAGTACATTAAATATGAGGATAATATAGAAAATTAAATTTTTAGATTCTCTTTTAATATCGTGTGCGACAAGTATATCTAGACAAATACAAATGTCAAACCTATACCTATATATTAAAGGAGTAAAAAATGAAATGTATAATATGTATGTAAGTAAAATCCTAAAAAAAAAAATGACAAAGTTCCAAATCTAAAATAATTTTATAATAGAGTCTTAAGAGAACTCCAATTTCATAATAGAATGAATCGTATATTAAATTTGTCATATAATTTCAAATCTTAAAATAATTTCATAATATAGTTTCAAGAGAACTCTAAGTTCATAGTAGAGTGACTAATATATTAACTTGTCCTATAATAATTTTAAACAACTAATTTATGTATGATGTAACAAGATACATACATTTATAATCAAATATTCTTATCTGATATATATATATATATATATATATATATATATATATATTCTTTTTGGTATCAGAGTCAGAGGGGGAAATAAGGTGAAGTATTCTTTTAATGTCTGCTTAAGTATAGCTTGGATCTGAAATAGATTTGTTGTTTGATAACACTCCTTAATGTATTTCGGGTACATCTGTTCTGTATTCTTGTAGATCGGGAAAATTATGACACTGTGATCTTTTAGATCTACGCTGTATGGTAATTCTGTGAAAGGTCGAGGGAAGACGCACACAGTTCTACAGACGCTTTTAACAAAGTTTTGGGTCATAAAATTTCAGATCTACTTTGAATCACCAGACTTATCCTTTATATATTATCTAAGTGTTATTAAGTAACAGATCATGGTTCAGATCTATCTATCCTTCTAAAGATATTTTCTAAATATGAACCTTACGGAACCCGATGATGGTCTCTTGATATCAGGACGCTCGGAAGATGTCTCTTCTGCATTTACATACATATTTCTGTTTCTTTTTTAGCCTTCTCCATGAGCCTCTTCCGATCTTTCTCCTCGTCCTCTTCTCCTAACCCTTCTTCATCCAAGATTAAAGAAGAGATCCACCTCTCGGATCTCCAACAATCCATAGACAACTGAAAGATCCCCAAGCATCCTACCAGTGATGTCTATGCCAAAAGTAGATAGAACCTTACAAGTGATTATGTCATAAAAACCGTAGAGCATACCATCTCCTTAGATTCTGATCATGAGGATATCCGATTGATCTCCCCCAAATCTATGGAAAAGTTACAACACAAGTACAATTATCTGCATCTTGGCCTTGTCCAAGTTGCTGCCAAACCTCTATCCCGTGAAGGTTTAGACACGTTTATCCTTCTATGCCTTAGAGACAAAAGATGGCTTGAGTTCGATGACTCCCTTCTAGGAATGGTCGAAACTAGTCTTTGCAGTGGACCAATCTACTTTGATTGTTTCCCAAATTTCACTGTCTCCCTTAGAGATAGAAATATCCTTGATTCCTTAACCCTTAATGTTAAGACCAATAACTTTAAGACCAAGGCTGGAACCCAACCAGTAGCAATTATCTATAGAATTCAGTATAAAGCCATGAATTCTGCCTTCAACACAGGAGCCATGAGAACTCTTCACAAAGGCGAAACTGTTCTCTTCCAAACTGACCTACAAAAGTCCCATTTATCTATCCCTAAACCCATTTCGTGGAATAGGGTTAGTTTACCCCAAAGTTGGCTTCTCAAAGACGCTGTTCCTGCTAAAAAACTGGAAAATATGACTGTCTCTAGGATACAACAATTTTCTAGTGGCACAGTCTCAATCTCCTTCCAAAGGTCCAACAGCAATAGGTCCTTAATCTTCTTTGTCGGAGGATTGATCGGAAGAAGATGAGTATAATCCATCGTCGCAGAGATGGTTAAGACATTCGTCATCAGCCTCAGAAGAATTCTCACTGTCTTCGATCAGCAGATTTTGGATTTGGTCAAGAAGAGAATCATCTATTCCTGATAGGGTTCTAAGTCTTTTGGAAAAGCGACAATATTTCGCTATGTGACCAGGTTTATGGCATTTGAAACAAAGGTTATTGTTGGGAGCGGGCAAGGCTGGTTTAGTTGGATTGCTATCACGCAATCTAGCCTGATTGTTACTACATTTGGGATAAGATCTAGGTTTAGTTTGGAATTTTCTAAAGGGTTTGTAGGGGGTCTTGTGAGGCTCATTATGCATAAGCCTGTGCTTGGGCCTTTTGTGGGTCTTGGTGTTACAGGAGGGTAATCCAAATTGTTCACAGAAACTTCCCAAGTCTTTGCTTCTTTAGGCTCTGTCCCTGGCTAAGTGCCGCATCATTTTATCTTGGCGACAAATTTTTAGGGCGACCTGCTGGATCTGGCTGGATAATTGACCATAAGTGATGTCTTGCCAAGGAATGACATCATTATATTGCTCTTTGAGATCCTCACGAACAAGGTCTCGTAAAGATTTTGGTAGTCCGTCCAAGAACTTTTCCTTCCAATACTGGAGATTGCCATCGGCTCTAGAGTAGATCCTGGTCATGAAGGTATCCTTGTACCATCGATAATCCGTTAAGGTTTTGCACTTAAGGTTATTAAGGATTTCTGTGGATTTTTCTCGGAAGATACCTGAATTTCAGACAAAGGTTTTGGCAATGGTATAGATAAGAGTGGCTACAGCATCAGAGATGCTTTCACCATCATGAACGATTGGTTGATTATCAGAATCTAACTTAATGGCATGAAGAATATCATGTTTGTCATTCTCTTGAAGGTGCTCATCCCACCATCCTTTGAGCTGGCCAGTAAATCCAGCAATGATAATATGGGCAGCAAGCTGGTCAGAGGCATTGTGGGTTGTCCTATAGGCTGTGGCAACCATAGACATTTGTTGAAGGTTTTTTAGGATATTGTATTCAGAATCTCCATCTATGTTCCATTCATAGATGTTGTTGCCATTATAGCAATTCTGAAGGATATTTGGATGTTCTTCAAATGCCACATCAGGGTGAGTAGCTCTTGGGTAGTACAACTTCTGGGAGGTCCTCCAGTTTTGCCGATTGTTGAATCTTAGGGGAGCTATTCCAAAGTCAGAAGGGACTCCTCGTCGCTCTTGATGGCTACTTTGTGATTCAGTGTCAGAATCTGTTTCTTTAAGAACTGCAACTGAGTTCTTAGTGGAGTGATGGGGAGGAGTACAAGGTGACTCTGGGATAGTGACTGGAATGGTAGCCTGTATCTCGGCTATTTTGTTTTGGAGCTCCGTAATTTGATGACTGGTGGTGCTCTTCTTTGAAAGTTCCCTTTTATACTTCTGGGGAATTTCGTGGGGTTTAAATAAAGGAATGTTATAAGATTGAGTAGGCTTTGAAAGACTTGGATTTTGTGCCGAAGTAGAGGGCTGAGGAGATTTAGTGCCCAGATATTCTCCAATAACTTGTAAATACTTATTAGTATAATTATTTTGTTCATAAATATTTTGTATGTCTTTGGCAATAAGAACATCTCCGTCTTTTCTTTTGAAAGGTATAGCGTTTATTGTATTTATGGGATCAACATACACTTTAATCCCTAAAATATATATATATATATATATATATATATATATTCAACTTTATTAATTTAATTTCAAATTTTAATTAACTAAAAAATATACAAACATATATTTAATTAACACAATATCTTCCATTCTAAAATATATTATCAATATACTTAAAAAAGAGGTAAAAAAAATTAATTTGTTAATAAAAAATCATTCAATAATTTTTAATTATTCCAGTCGGAGTTATGTGTTTCATTCCTCAGTTTTATTAATAATTCTTAATTATTTTAATTTTTTTCTTAATCAAATACAAGTTTAAAACAAATACAAAAATATTTAATAATACAATCCATATTGTATACGGGTTTCTAACCTAGTATAACATATAAAACTAGACGAAAGGAATAAATACCCCAATGGTAAAATTTAGATATTACTTATTACGTAGTAATAGTTTAATTAAAATTATAATTATCGTATTAAAGTTGACACCCCTTATGCGTTAATTGAGCCATGGCCCAATTTGTACTTGGACAAAGAATCCCAGAACATTCTGGTCACAATATGGCAGCTTGCGTACTCAAATATGGGCTACTATCGATATCACAACTATGTAATCGTCAAATAGTCCGTATAAGGTTGAGTTTGGGTGGTTACCGGATAGAATGGAATAGTAACATTTGAAATCAAATGAATTTTACATTATTTACTACACCTTTAATTTAAAAAAAAAGTAATATTTATATAATTTTTTATTATAATGTTATATTTTTTAAAATTTGTCATTGTAATCTTCTCTTATCTTTAATTGGACATTTATAACAAATTTAATAAGAACTTATTATTTATATATGTAATTATTAGTCAAACATAAAAACTTAATATTTATTAAAAGTCCAAATATTGCTCTTTTTTGTAAAAGAGATGGAGTATATTATTTATGTGTAATGTATACTATTTACTTTATTTTTTTTATAAGATCACATGTATTTTTAAACTCACCCTGCTAAATAGAGATTGTCCATTTCATAATCACAAAAAATTTATACATAATCTATTATTTTTTTCATTTTCATACTTTTTTAATAATTTTGTGATTTGTCTTTCACATTTATTTTTATTTTTATTCACCCATTACATAATTTTATTTCATTCAACCAAATACAATATTTGTATTAGTCACTCGCACCATTAAAAGTGATGAGAGTTTATGTCATGTCTTTCAGGTTACTATCATTTTACGTTAAATGAAATGAGAGGAGAATAAATCAAAAATTAGAAGAAAATTATTGAAAAGTAGTGGTGAAAGTAGTGATGAGGTGGAATGAGAAGAAAAATTATAATGAAAAAAAAAGAATATATCATTCCTCTTACTATGAAATGAAATTACGTATGAAAAGAATTCTTTTCATTCTACCACTATCTCTCAAAGACTCTAAAATTTTGTGATAATTTTTAATAATTACACATTAATCAAATTTATTCTCTCTCATTCTATTCCATTAATCCAAAAGCAGCCACATATCTTTCATTGTTTGAGAGATTTGCAAGGTAAAGCCGCATATAAGAAAATTATTATTATTATTATTTTTGGTGATACTTTTAAGATGATCATATATGCCGAATAACTTGGGGAAAGGCAATTGGCTAGACAATTCACAAGTCCTCTGTTTCGCCTGTTGCATTCTTATCTGCTTTATAACGTGATGTTAGTGTCACATTACTTGCAGATGTTATTCTAAAATCTGTAGATGATGTTGCCCTTAATCTCGAGCTGTTTATAATACAATGAGTTTCAATGTGAAAAATATAATGCTATATGATATTTGATTTAACGAAGTTGCAATGTTACATAAATAACAATCAGAAGAAAAAATAATTTAGTAACACTCTTGTAATATGAAATTTATTCAAATGAACTCAATATATGAAACTGACATTTGAAATATAAGGGGCAATAAATTTTCGCCAGAAAGTAGAATGCACATTCAAGCGCTTTCCTTGAGCTTCTTTGCGATGCCGGCAATGTACTTACCCTGATGGAAAGCCTGTTGCAGTTCAAGCTCAGAAGGCTGCCTCGAGCCATCTCCGGCAAAAGTACCAGCACCATATGGGCTTCCACCTTTAACATTCTCCATCTCAAACATGCCAGCTCCAAAGGTGTAACCGATTGGTACAAAAAGCATACCGTGGTGAACAAGCTGAGTAATGGCTGTCAAGCTGCATAATGTATCACAAATATTACTCCCACCACAACAAAATTCGATATAAAAAAGATCCCATTTTAGTCTTATTAGAGTTACAGTCAAAGTTTTAGATTATTAAATGGCACGAAGTTCTTAATACACCATTACTATATTCCATGTGCATTATCATATAACCGTTATTCTGTTTCTATTAAATACTGAGAATATGTTTTAGGAATATATAATTCTCCTTAGAAATCCACATGCTTCTCTAGTATTGGAAAAGAGGAAGTTATTAGTTAAATTTGTTGTTCAAAGTGTCGAACGGATCCAACAACAGATCCAAGAGAATTTTGATATGGGAACTCACGCTGTAGTTTCCTGTCCACCGCCTTGAGATCCTGTGCTATAGAATATTCCTGCAGGCTTGCCTGCCAGCTGCTGAGTTCGCCATAAACCTCCAGTAGAATCAAAAAAAGCTTTGAACTGGGCAGCCATCATCCCAAATCTAGTTGGGAATCCGAAAATGAATCCATCTGCCCCAGCAAGATCATTTGCGGTGATGACTGGTACATCACTCTTTGGTGCGGCACTCATCTTGCTAAGTACATCTTCTGACAGTGTTTCTGGCACCTATTCCATATTCCCAATACAAACATTAAACGACGAATAATGGTTTCGACACTTATTACCTGTTTCCTCACATTCTTCTATGTTACAGATTTTGAAAGTTTAGTGCATGACAACATGATTCAATTAGAAACTTCTTTTACAGGGAAAAAGGGGCAATACAGAATGTAAAGCCAAGACAAAGCACTTTTTGTTGGTCTTCCTCCACTTGTTTTTCCTCTTTTTGGAGAGTGGTGGTGGAGGGATCAGTGGGTGGTATTTGTACTGGAGCGAGAGTCTAAGAAAACAGGATGTCAACACGTGGATCAATATATTCTTATGCAATAAAAATAGATTTGAGTAACAAAGAATTTCATGCTGGACAAGCTTTGGTTGGTGCATGCTAAAGTCATACAAAAACACTGAAGTGAACTGTATTGAGCCAAATTGACTTTTATAGTAGAAAGAATAATTTGCCTTCCCACTTAGAAACTATATTATTTTAAGGTCAAAATAGCAACATGAATGGTCAAGCCTAAAAAGATATTGAACTTCTAAAAAAAAGAAATTTCGTAAGTAGTATTCAATTGCACCAAAGACTAGCTATAAACAAGTTGCTTATCTTTTCTTAGTACACTTAATTTAAAGTTTGGTTTTAACTTTATAAACAAACTCAGCTGTCAAAAATATCAAATGAATTACTTCAAGTATTTGGTTAAATACCATCAGTGTAAAATCTTAAAACAATGATTCGTTACAAATATGGCTCCATTATTCATTTGATATAAGTCATTAAACCAGACTGATTTATAATCTTAAGACAAACCTGCCATAGCTTTGCCTCTACTCCTTCAACAGATGAAGCTCCCTTTTTTATCTCTTCTGCAAGCTCCTCAACGTGACCATACATAGAGTAGTAGCTGTGGAATGATAAAGTACTTCATTAGTCCTCCAAGAAAAAGACTAGCCACAGCAAAATGCAACAAATCTGACTAAAGATTTCTTGTTTTAAATTTCAAGATACCCACTTGAACACAACTTTTTATGAGCACAACGCTTACGAATAATACAGATCAAAAGGATAAATATTTACCACTTCAAGTTTTATACACAATAATAAAAAGTAAAAAATCCATAAGCTTGTAATGCCTTAAAGTCTACTCAAATCACACCATCAGCTCAACCATAAACTAAACAATGAAATATATATTCTAAAAGGTTTACATTAAAAATGAAAACTTTATAAGGGGGGATAGATAGATAGATCACACAAAATCTGCCTGAATTTAACATGATCAAATCACTGGAAAACGCAATGCATCTAGGATGATTAACAAAAGATCACCACACCTTCCCAGCGGCAACATGTACCTAATAAAGTTAAAGAGGTTTGTAACTAAAGTTTGCCTGGTTATATATCCCGTGGCTATAACATATGAGGGAAATTACACACACAAAACACCATATATATGTATGTAGCAACCATCTGTCATCTGATTCTAGTTAGGGCCAAAAGCGTTGAATTTTAGGTATTAATAAATTTTGCACTAACTAGAAGTGTTGCAGTTCTTATGGATCATCTCGTATATATTTATATTTAAAAAATGTATGTAACTAGACTCGATGCTTAGGGTTAAAATTAGAATATTTGAAATTAATAAGCTAATAGAGTACTCCACCCAATAATCCAAATCGTCGACTCAAAACCGTAAAAAAATTCTAATTTATGCATTTCGAGATCTCTTGAACTTGGGAGTAGTAAGAAACATAAACTCTAGTGTAATGGAGACGATGAATTGCTGACTAACATTATTGAAATGTGAAAATAAATTGCAGAATTCCAATAATAAATCAAAAAAATCAACAGTATATAAAACAAAATCAGCAAACAACCAATTATATACAAAACGATAAAACAAGATTGATGAATTATTTGATTCAAGAAAGTGCAAAAATCTATGCTATGATAGCAGAAGCAAAAGCTGAAGTAGAAAAACCAAAGCTGTATGAAGAAACAAAATGTAGAGAGAGAGAGAGAGAGAGAGAATGCATACACAATGTATACTTTGGTGGCCATTGCTGAATAAGTTTCTCTCTCTACTCTCTAGAGACGAGGGGTTTGGTGGAAACCAAAAGTTAAAAGTGAAGAGCAGAAGGAACGAATGCCCCATCCCATTTATAGCGGATAGAAAGTTGAGTTTAATCTAATTTTGAAACTATGGTAATTCAATATGTATTTAAAACCAAAAAAAAACTTACTTTTATTTTGAATAAGATTACAAAAAAGAGTACACGGGATTAAATTCAGTACATATTGTATGAAAAGAATACAAAATATGATACGGAGTAGTAAAATTTGTCAAAACTAACAGTTAACGGAAGACAATCCAATGGTGTAAACCAAAAAATAAAATTATATATATATATTAAATTCGAATTATTTCCAGAACTATTATGTATTTTTTTAAAAAATGACTTCGAATCAGGTTAACTAGATTTAGATTTAATAAGTTTGCCAAATTTTAATTAGGATACTCATTGCAATTATACCGTATAAGGTTGATTTCGTTTTTTCGATTCGTTACTTCTCATTTTCTTTATGCCAGATAATTCAAATAACCAAAATTCAAATTACTTCTCATTAATTTCATGAATTTTTGTTTTTGATTTCCAAATTATGTCTTCAATAGATGGGTATGTGTTAAATTTGTAATTCTATAATTTTATTTGTGACATAAATTTATAACATATAAAAGTTTAAATATTTGTATATAAGAGTAATCTTTATGTATTTTATTATATTTCACTCGAAAGTTACAAGAATTAAACAAATTCACTTTAATTTTAATTTATAAAATTTTACAAATTTATTTAATGTGAAGTGAAACATATTTTTTAATTTTAGAACGGATTGAATATAATATAAATGGGCTATGTTTGTAAAGAAAGTAACGCTACTAAAAAGTGTTCCTTTATTATTTTGATGATTCTACCTCTTACATAGATTCATATCGTACCAATCAATTTTTCAATATCAATTTAGTTTATTCTCAAACTCAAAATTCACTCTGTGTATGGATTAAGTGGAGATGTCTGATATGATTTATGAAACATGACATCATGGATTGAAGAAGCAGAAGAATCCTCCTTAAAGCAAAGTTATGAGTTGGGGTTATACCACTACTCTTTTGGCACGTCATTGCTTGTATTTGGAGTGACAAGATAATCCATTTTACTTTGCTTGCTCTTTTTGGTATTTGTATATGTTGTTTTGGAATGCTATGATATTAGATTGTTGTATGGTCTATTTTACTACTACTTCTATTTGTTTCAAAGCATATCATTATCAGTTGAGCTTATTCAATTGGCTTTATAGAGAATTACAATTTGGTTGTTGAGAGAAGGAAATGACAATAGTTTCTTAGTACTCCGTATCTTTTAATATACTGTGCATATGCTATGTTATTTTCTTCCTGGTTACTAATTGGTTGAGAGAACAAAATAGTACCAAAAATAAAAAGAAAAAACAATACTAATTCATTCTTTATTTTATAATTATCTACCGATGCTTGAAGCATGTGTGCCTAAATATGTATCAACCTTGCAATTTTATTTGTATTTGGCCGTATATGCTTATGATCAATTTGAAAATTACTTTGAAGGTGCATACAAATTTGTGGTTTCGAGGAATTCTGAAATCAATTGAGATGTGGTGTAATTGTTGCAAGGATATCACGGTTGTTTGTGTTGTATTGAAGTTAAAATAATTTGAATTTTTTTTAAAAAAATTATAGAGATAAAGCAAAATTATGAGTGTATAAACTACATTGTCAGAGATATTCAGATAAGTTTATCCTAAAATTTAGTTAGTTATAAAGGTATGTATTTTTGGGATAGTATAACAAGTGACGATAATTTGACAATATAAAACATATTTATTTTAATAGTTGAAACTTGATGTAATATAAATTGTTAAAACTTGATTCACCCTCTTTTTTTTTTCTTTTTTTTTTTCATATTCTATTCATTCATATAATTAAAAATACACAAAATAAATTACGTTTGAAATTATAAGATGCATAAATTTTTTTTGAAAGAAAATAATGAAAAGGAGTCAAGTTCACTTAGTCTTCAATATATGTTATTCAATTTATTATACCTAAATGGTCCGAATTAGGTGTAGTTCTGTTCGTCTTATATTGTGGTGCTTATAAACATTACTTCCTAGTATTCTTTCTCCACGCCTGTGTTAACTCTTCCGAATATAAATTTCGAACATAATATTTGTGCTATATGTCCAAATAATAACTACCATTTCTCTTTTCAGATGACTGTAACCAAAGCCTTGCACATGCTAACAAATACTTCGTATAAAATGTTTTCTTACTCTTTGAAAATGAGCAAGACCAGACAACAATTTTTCTTAAAAAAAAAGAAATGTTGCAAACTTCTATATGTGAACTAAAAGGAGTTTTGACGATTGTTCTTCTTAAAAATAAAATAAAGATGGAAAGTTTTTTTAAAATCCTTCAAAACAGCACAGAGTTTTAGCATTTTGATGTGAAATTTTAAAGGAGAGACAAGTCGCTTTTTTCTTACTCATCTAATAATTGAATTAAATTTTCATTTAATTAACATAAACTATTTAAACTAAAGTTATACGTAATATTTTAAAGAACTTAGTTTTATTTTAGTCTTTAGTTAAAATTTTAAATTACCCTCATAATGTTGTTTTACTCAAAACTTAATATAACATAACATGATAATTTGAGTGTTTATAACCAATCAATATAAAATCTTAATTAATTATTAAATCAAGCTAATTAATAATATTATAATTCTTATAGAACAATGTCTTCTTGATTTATTTAATAGATCCGTGCATCTCACAGGTATAATGACTAGTTAAGTTAAAGTCGTGTTTAGTAATATTCACTCACATAAGATTTGGTGGTTGGTTTAATTGAATATCGATTACTTTTTAAAAAAATTAAAGAAGTCTGAATTTTTATAATAAATGAACGCGCAGATATGTAGACAATGACTTTTTATGTAACTTTTAAAAAAAACATTTACCGACATAAATTTGATTATTTGTTATACTACAATTTTTTTAAGGGTTATGCATACATCAAATATTATATATAACCAAATATTAAACTTTTGGCATCAATTTGGGATTCGGGTAGTATATAGTTCACAACTCAAATTTGACCCGACATTTTACCATTCCTACAGTCCTACATGTAAACAAAGGCTATTGCTACAAAAAAATTTGTGTTCTAAAATTTTCTTGGTCGTGTCAATTTTAATTCATGATATGCATGTATTATGAAAGAAAATAACGTCTTCCTAATCATGAATAAGACAATAACCCCATATAAATCAGAGAACAAACTCCACGTAACAATATAAAAATCATATTTTCAGAAAAGAACTCCATAAAACTAAATAAAAAACCTTTAATAAAGAACAATTCCCAACGGTAAAGAATATAAAGAAAAGGGGAACATTATTGAGAGATTATTTACACAAAGAGGAATGCTCCAAATTTAAATTAAAACTATAAAGCTAGTTATTTTGGTTAAAAAGAAGAAAAACACTATTTCTATAATTATTTTTGATATTCACATATGAATTCTATTTATTGTGCATAAATATGTATATAATATGTATGAAAGATTATACTGATGTAGATCTCCATTATTGAAAGATATTCACATATAATATGTAAAAATAATGATTTCCAAAAGGAAAATAGAAGGCACCTTCTATGCTCACCAACTTATCATTAATGTGAAAAGAATATATCATCAAGCTAAGAAAATTTTGTACTAGTGATAGGCTGAAACAAAGAATGTATGACCTTGTTAATTTATTCTCGTAATTGTGATATGCTATAAGAAGTCTAATTTTCAACAATGAAAATACAAATGTCACATCTTTTTGACATATAATAGCTCTTGGCTAATGTGGGACTAGAGACGAGACTAGACGAATAAGTTGTTTTCAAATTCTATTCGTTTAAAATATATAATTTTTTAAATATGTCATGTTTTATTAACGTTTTTATTAAATTCATTTAGTCTCCGTCCCATTACTTAAAATTATTTTTTTAAATTTAATTAAATTATTTTTTTTATTTTTTTATATTATTCTCTTATTGACATGTAATAGCTCTTGGCTAATGTGGGACGAGAGACGAGATGAATAAGTTGTTTTCAAATTCTACTTGCTTAAATTACATAATCTTTCAAACATGTTCTGCCCCATTAACGTTTTTACTAAATTCATTCAGTCTTTGTCCCGTTACTCAAAATTATTATTTTTTAAATTTAATTTAATTATTTTTTCTTTTGTTTTTTAATATTATTTTCCTACAAAATTTTCTCAAATATATTTTATATATAAATTGGTCAGAGTTGGAGTTAAATGGAGTGAGGTGTTAAATCTTATACCATGCCCTAACCTTATAGAGTTCAAATAATCGGGTCCCATTAGGATCAGAATTGAGCGAAATATTAGCGAATCAAGTGAAATTGTTATCCCTAAAACACACAAAACAATCGACAATAAGAAGTGATCATAATGTACAGAAAAAAGAATAGTTGATTTCTACTATTAAGAAAACAGAGATAAAACAAATAAGTTATTCACATATAAAAAATTAATTAATTTGGATCTGGCCGTTGGTCTCATACTCTGATTAATTATCGTCTACTTTTAATAAAAAGTGAAAAAATCAGAGTTTCGAATTATACAAAATAATAAAGAATCATACAAAATAATTAATGAGTATATACACAAATTTTTAAACAATAACTTTCTATTCAACTAAAAAACAAAAAATCTAAGGAATAATTAATTTGTGTACATCAATTTATTCAAACTAAAAACACCCGAGGCATGTATACCCATTTTTGGGACCAGCTTATTATGGAAAGAGAGTAACTAACTGGCATTATTAGTGGGGGTCAATTTGCAAATTATTATACCATGTTTTCTTTAATTTGTTGATGTCACGCTCACCATCATTACTTGTAATTAATACGAAGTACTACGTACTTTGTAATTCTTCTACGTTATAAATAAAAGCCAGTAAATCACCAACAATATCTACCCACAAGATCTTTTGAGGAGAAGTTTTTGAGAGAAACCTGAAACAATTTAAACTTTGAATTTAAAGTTATTTTGAATTTAAAATATAGGATTTAACAAATTATCAGAAGAATTTCAATCACTCACACATATGGAACGTGAAGAGTATATTATAACTACACGATACTTTGTGGACCCGAACCCCATTGTAAAATTCTAATGGAGAGAAACAAATATATACTATAAATTCATTCTTTGTTTTATTTCATTTCTCAAAATTAGGTGTGATTTCTTTTTGATTTGCTCAAACTTGGTCATATTTTTTGGATTTGCTCAAAATTTATGGTGTAAGTATTAATAGAATTTTATCTTTGCCTTTTTTACACGTACGTTAAAAAAGAAAAAAAATAGACGTGAAGAGTTTTATTTGTACGAGATCTCTCTTTATTCAATGATAATATTAAATTTCAGTCTCCATATTTGAAATTAATTTAAAGCTTTTGTGTGTGCGAAATTTTTCGCCTTCTTAAACTCTATAGGAATTTATGTAAATTTATCTTTACCCAAGTTTGATACAATAAAAAGTTAGGATAATTACCGTTCAGTCTATTATGAAATCCAAAATTTTTTAAAATTTTATTAGCTACAAACGTATAATAACTTATAAATAATAACTTATAATATCAATTTACAAACAGTAACTTACGAAATATATTAAAAACATATTAAAATATAGTAATTTGAAAATAGTAACTTATAAAAAGAAAAAAATTATACTTATACAAAATAATTTTAAAATATAAAAATTTTACACTAGACCGCCTAAGATTTACGGGAAAAAATTTATGCATGCTTCATCTATAGAATTTTGGCCTTTGGTGTTACACTTAAAAATTGAGTTCCACAACTACTTTCTTATGCCTGACAGGCTGATTGAAATATTGAATGTTGTGCGGTTAGTATTCCTGGTCAGAAGTCTGAGATAGATAATTATCTCACCATTTTTTGGAAATGAAAAAAAACAAAAAGAAAAATGACAAAATAGCTCACACACAGATTATGCCATGTTTGCGTCCTCCAATTAGCTTAACAGGAGCAGCAAGCAAAGACTTCATCCATCGTACATTCACACACGTGATTTGCCCACACATATATTTTTCCTTTTATTTTAAAATTAGATTTTTCAATGCAATTTTGTATTTAATTTAATTTATTCGTTTCATGATAAACTTAATAAGTTTTGATTAGTTGCACAGTGAAAATATTATATCTTACAAAAAAATTCTCAGATAAACTTATGTGTTATAATTTTAGCACGATCCTATCCGGGAGATGTATATATTTAATATTATGCAAAATTTATATTCAGATTATAGTGTTTGCTTTGTTTTTACTCATTACTAAATAGATAAGTTCACACTTAGTATATATTGACTAAATGTCGACCCATCAAGCTGTGAACAATATACAAAATGGAGATTAGGAGGTATTCCCTCCCTAAATTTGGATACTACCACTTATAAATAGTTAGACCTATAAAAAAAATAAAACAATTTCACAGATAAATTAAAAATAAAACTAAATTAAATATAATTTTTTTTTTTTTTGTGTATTCAAGTAATTCAACTATACGAACGCAGACATTTTGAATTTAATCCTAAAAAGAGAATTGAAATTGATTCTGACCTGGAATTTGTTTATATAGAGTTGTAAGATATATGAATTCCAGATTGGATGAGAATTTTTGACTGAATATGACTTTACGTTTAGATCTTTTGAGGCAAATAACAACATATTAAACTTTAAAATTAACATAATCAATGAAAGTTTTGAATACTTATCTTCAAATAATTTTATCATAAACTATACAATAACAATATCAATTAATTGATATTAATTTAAAGCGTATAATATGACATCATTTAATTTAAAAAGCCAAAATATACATTAAAACATTGAATTTTGAAGCGGAGTAATATATATATATATATATATATATATATATATTTTCAGTCTTCTTGATTAAAAGTTAAGTTGTGATCAAGATATCTGTACTTAACACATCCATACATCTAGTAGCCAAGAAAAAAGAAAAAAGAAAACACATAGATAAATCAAATATGACACTACTCTCTAGAGAATTGAAAAAACTTTTTATTTTTTGGTTCCACTTTTGTTTGATTTAAATTTAGATATAGTTTTAGCTTTTGGTAACAACGAGAGAAGTTCTTATGGCATAGTTCATTATACTGAAAAGATTCTTGTTAGCATCAGATATTTCTTTTATATGTTCTAAAATATACGAAGTATATTTTCTCGAAGTATACTTTCTCGAGAAAATGAGGTATTACTCAAGTCACCGAATGTACGTACCCACATATACCTTCTTAACTCTACAAAGGATTGAAACATCATCCACAATTTCTTTGTCTTGAAGCGTGCTCATCTCGTCTTCTACTCTTCATCCTAATTACTCACAAAAATATGGTTAATCATTATCTCTCATTCTCATTCTCTTGCGTATAGAATTACTAACCCATAATTATGTTTACCATTCTCTTTAATTTTCTAGACAAATAACTATTTTAAATTTAAATTGAGATGAACTGTTTTAATTTTAGGAGTCGCGATATGTAAGCGATTACTATTGTAAGCTGTTACAAAATTTAACTTGATATAAGAAAGTTGAAAAAAAAAAAGAGTTTTATAATAAATATAAATAAATAACTGCTAATAAAAATAATTATTTATTTATCGTGTCCTCATAATTTTATTAGTTGTGAAAAAGTTAAACTATATATGTATATATATATATATATGTATATATGTATATATATATATGTATATATGTATATGTATATATGTATATATGTATATGTATATATGTATATATATATATATTCCAATCTTATCGAGATTCACCTTTTATATAAGTCATTAATTATCTTACACTCCGTACCGTAGACAAAGGGAATGTATTTTTTTAGACAACAATGCACTATGTCATAGCCCATAATTGAGGACTTTTGTCATATTATGTTATCTAAATCAACAGATATCACTTAGAAATACATATCCTTCACAACACAAATAAGATCGTGCCAATAATTGTCACTCCGTACTATTTTTTTCTTTTTCTGGTTGGTTGGAATATATAATGCTTGTCCCTATTAGTTTAATGTATGAGGTTTGTCAATTATTTCATGTAAATAATAAATGGAACAGAATTACATTGGAAAATGAAAAAAAAAAAAATCAAAGGGAACGAATTGCTATGCACAAATTTAATTATGTTATTCTGGCTAAAATTCGATATATGACAATACATAAATTTATTTATATATCTCTAAATCTTAGTCAATTTTTAATGTCGTTTATCATTATCTTTTCGCAATTTTATCGATTCAGTTCTTTGTCTTAACTTCGGCCTATGCATGTGTTCATTTTAGCTAGTTTTATTTTGTGAAAAAACAAATATCATGTGCGATTGTTTCTCATATATTGTTTTAACAGAGAAAAAGAAAAAGTGTGAGAAACATGTGAGGACAAGAAGTAAAAATACTCGTTCGTTTAACTTTGAACACTTGGTTCTACTTCCTATGTTTATTTACTCCTTCTAAAATGAATTTGACGACAACATACTCACCATCGTATTTGGGTGAATTTAGAAAAAATAACTGAAACAATTTTTTGTAATAGTTTTCGTGATAAATATTTAGTTAAATTTATCACAATAAAATAAAACCCCTTTCATAAAATTGATTGAATTACATATTTGGACATTGCACTCTCAAGTTTTTGTGAGGAGACCAGATATCTCTCTTTCACAGACACATAAAATTGGAGAAGCTTCATGTTGTATAAAGTTCTCATCCAAAATGATTGCTTCCATTGGTGGTTGCTGGCTTTTAAGGACAAAGACATTATGAGGCATTGCTTGCAAGTTCCTGTTGGTCTAACTAATTTTCTACTTTTATAATTTTGCCATCCCCATGATATTATTAACTTATCTTTAGACTTTAGCCAACCGCATCTTCCTCTTTTTTTTTTAAATAACTTTTTTCATGAAAAAGAAAAGAGTATCAGATAGATAGATGGTCGAAGCACCATATCGGCCAGTCTAGTCAAACGGTCGTTGATATTAAGTAGGGTCCACAGAATCTTCTTTTTCTCCATTAAACTTTCTTTCTCCTAATAATCACCTACTTGTAACGTTGTTACCTGAAATGTCAATCATGTGATATTGGGGTATGCTTTGAAATGTTTAATTTGGTTATTTTTACTTTCCCTTCGATTTTAACCATTTCGAAAATGTTGGCCAAATGCTTCTAATTTCGTTTTGAATAATTGTGTAAATACGATTTATTTTTTTCAAGACGAACAAGTGGTTTACACTTTTTTTAAAACAAGTTTGAGGCTGAGGCTCAATGTATGACCATGGTTGAAAGTTTCAGACTTACAGTATTGACAAAGGTAATAAATATTTAGTTTTGGAGTGAGTATTGCTATCGATATCAAATGATACAAAACAAATTATATGTCAGTTAAATTAATGTTAGAAATTATTTTAAAAATCTAGACAAGCTAAAAAAAAAAAAAATACTACGAAATATATTTAGTATATTAGAAGTGTTATTAAATATATACAACATTATATAGCAAACTACATAAATATGTCAAACAATACATTTATTTTGTAATGTGATGCATAAGTTAAAAATAAGAAAGTTAAAAAACTAAAAAGTGTAAAACCCATAAAATAAAATAATATGATATCCATTTGCGAAATCGGTGGGCAAACAAAATCATAAAGAAGTTAGAAAATAGGGATCTGGGAATGGGTTTTCTACATAGAACATTAAGAGACCACCAAGCTGATGAAGAACATTAAAAGACCGAAGACTGGTGGCCGATTTTAATGGTGAAAGAGAAGAGAGGTGGCCGGAGGAGAAAAGAAGCCGGTCAAAGTCTCAATTATTTTGACTTGGATCGAAGTTTTGCTGCTGCTTTCTTTCGGTACGAGAATCTTTAATCAATCTCCTCTTTCAATATCTTACCCGTAACTCGACGCGATTTCGGTCGTTACATAATTGACTCGCCGTACGAGTTGAGCCTCCGATATCCGACAAAGATCGGTGGGGATGTATGCTGCGGTAAAATCTTAACTCGGCCATAAATTCGGTGTCGGCAGAGGTAACGTCGCGGCCGATAAGGGGAATTATTTATTTATTTATGTTTTTTTGGCGATATTTCGACATTCCGGCCGTTTCTTTGAACCAATAAAATCTTATATCTTGACGTTGATTTAGGGGTGTTCCGGAACCACTTACAACTTTTGGATTAAATTTAATTTTTAATTTAAAAATTAACATTTTCAAAAGTAAGTAATCTTCACTCATGTATTTTGGATTATAAGCGCAATAAAAAAAAACAGTGAAGAGTGTTTTCTAGATGGACAATATTGAATGCTGCATCCCTCGTCCAGTTAGCGCAGACAAGGATGTGAGCCAGAGTACATGTGCAACTCAAGGTCAGTTTTCTTTATTCAAGTCATTCACTTTCACAAATGTGTCTCTAGACCTAAACCAAAGCCACCAGATAGACATTTGTTTTACGTTAATGCTGCTGTGAAATAGTGTTATTGACTGAAAAATACTGAAAACGCCAAGTCAAGCCATGGAACAGAGAGGGAGTGAGAATGGAGATGTTTCATTGCTTAAAAAGGTATTCCTCATCTGCTCTTTGCTGATGATATGTTGTTATTTGTGAAAACCAAACACAACGTTTGGAAACTGACCATTACATCTACTCTTTTGCTTAATCCTTACTGTTGAGTGTTGACTAAAAGCTAATAATACTAATATTTAAAACACATGTTAATTTCATCACAGTTTTAGTTGTGGGTGGGCTTCACCTTAGTTGCACTGCTCACATATACAGAGTATTGCTCTGAGGTTTAACGACCATCAACCATGGTAATCGTAACGTCATTAACAGAATTTGCTCCGACGCTAGTTGAGCTCGTGTTTGTAGGACCTTTATTTGATGAGCTGAAAATAAATGCAGGCTCTGTTGGATAAGGAAGGGGGGTTCTATTGCATAGCATATATGCTACTTCGGACATGGTTGGTCGCAAATTAGCAGATTCTTGCACACACAGGAGTCCAATATGGATGCATCTTGAAATTTGAGGATCTTGTTGAACTAATGATGAGTCAAATACTTCGAGCACTTTCTCCTTTTTCCAAAGATCCCAAACCTGCATCAATCAAATTAGCCAAAGAAATTACTTTTGAAGTTTCGTTTACCCTTGAAGTATCTTCATGCCCAACTGAAAATTTAAATCTTGCCGTGTCTTGCGTCAATGTTAGAATGATCAAAACTAGTTTGAACGACATGCAATATATTGGAATTAGTTACTTACATGTCCTATTAAATTCACAGAGTTATCTTTATAGTAACTGCTGTTCTTTTTCCCGACGATCATCTCTAGAAGTAATACTCCAAAGCTGAAAACATCTGATTTTATTGAGAAATGGCCTTCCATTGCATACTCCGGAGACATATAACCACTGCAATCATAAAAATTGGGTTTGTCCTTAGTACATAATCTATCTACACACACAAAAACGCGCACGCAGTCCTTGTATAACAGAAGTGAACATGTCTAACACAAATAAGTTGAAGTGGCACTCACTATGTTCCAACTACTCTTTTTGTAGTTTCTTCAATTTGATCACCTCCAAATATTCTGGCCATACCAAAATCCGCTATTTTTGGATTCAAGGAGGCATCTAGTAAGATATTACTGGCTTTCAGATCCCTGTGAATGATCTTTAATCTTGAATCATGGTGAAGATAAACCATCCCTCGGACTATTCCCAACGTGATGTCAAAGCGCTTTTTCCAATCTAACAAGCGCTTCTTCTCTGAATCTGAATCATAATTAAAAAATTGTAAGAACACATAATATCGAGCACAACACATTGAAGGATTGGTTTCATACCAAAAATGAAACAATCCAAGCCCTTGTTTGGCAAATACTCGTAGATTAACATTTTCTCGTCTCTCTCAATGCAGTATCCGAGAAGTCTCACAAGATTTCTGTGCTGGAGCTTCGCTATCAGCCTAACCTCATTCTTGAATTCCTCAATCCCTTGTCCTGAAGTGATTGATAGCCTTTTCACTGCAATTTCTTGTCCATCATGCACCGTACCCTACAATGGTAACACCTTGATCATTCACGTGTTCATTTCATAGCAATTCAATTTGTAAGTTTCCAGTACCTTGTAGACGGAGCCAAAACCACCTTCTCCAACTTTGTTTTCCGCCGAGAAATTATCTGTGGCTTTGATGATTGTGGTTAGAGAATATAATTGGACCTCTGTCTCTGATCCTCCATCATATATAATCTCATCAGGCTTTGGAGATCTCTGGTGGGATGTTCGACTATTCTCATGACTACTGAATAGCAGTTCCTGATTACTTCTCTGACCCGCTCCTGCAATATTTTTACCCAGTGAACAAAAGAAAGTTTGAGATTATATGCGTTCGTACATTGTATAATGAATGTAAATATGTTTTTTAGGTTGGGGCAGAGAAAATATGATGGATGTTTTACCTCTCCTTTTCTTCCTTATCAACCAATATGCGGAAGAAAATGCGAGTATAGCTGCAACAATTGATACTACCACAATTATGATCTTGAGCCTGCGGTGTGAACTTTTTGATTCCTTTAAATATTGAGCTGTGAAAAAGTAACAACTCATGTAAATTTTTCTGGGGAAAAAATAGTTGAAATTACTACGGTAACTTCTCAGTTCTCAGGTCAAAAGTTTCATGTTGAAGCAGCTAAAAGTTATTTCCAGAAATATATAAACAAAAAGGACAACGTAATAATTATCAATATTGGTGTGCCCAGCGTATTCAATTATGCCCATCTCTGTCGCCTAATTTGTTATTATCAAATTCCTAAGTTCTTACCAATCTGGACTTTGGGTTAACATCTTTAATGAAACTGATATGTATGGTATGGAAGATCAATAAATTAATACGAGCAGTAGATATCAACATTAGAAACTTGATTACTTGAATAGACATCATACCTAACTCAACAGCGTCCACACGGACATAGACATCTTGTCCTCCATTTGTAAATTCCCTCAAGTCTATCAAATCTCCATACCAAGTAAGACAGCCACTGCCACCTCCCCTGATGTCAGCGCTAGCGTATGCCGTGCAAGAGCAGTTCCTCAAGCACGATTCTTTGCACACTTTCATCTCCATGGTCATGTTTCGTCGGGCTTTTGTTGTGTCGGGCAGCTTCATCCCGACCACTTTGACGAACCCCTCGCCATTTCCACACACTTGGCCTCCGCGCTTCCGCACACAACCGTTGGAACCATCCCTCAGGTACCAGTCACGCTTTGACTTAGGCTCGAAACTGGGAAGACACTTGCACTCAAAGTCATTAACAATTGAGGGGTCACAAACACCAAAGGCACCACAATGAGCAAAATACTCGCACGGCTCCTTAGGCGTGGACCAGAACGCGACCCATTTTCGCTCAGTATCATGCCATGTGACCCTTTCGACTGTCCCAGATGATTCATCAAGCTTCATTACTGATATAACCGAGGCGTTACGTACCCCATACTCAATTTCAACTCTATCTTGATTGTCAACATAACTGACATTGAAGAGGTAAGTACCTACCATTCCAGGCACACCCGTCCATCTAGCTCCATTCCATGGTCCGCCACGCCAATATGGATCTGAGTCCTTATACAAGAACAATTGAGGCATTGACCCATTAACATCAATCCCATATGAGTATGTTCCTGATCCGGGATCTTCACGTGACTTCCAAGATCTCAGGAACCAACTCATACCCGTCCTAAAATCCACTCCAAGTTTCATGTTTGGAAGTAGTGTATCTGTCGGATAATCAAAGCCTTGCCATACAACCTTGCTGTCATCTTCCCGAAACACCACCAGGTTTCCGGATTCCAGAAGCTGGGCAGAGTAATTGCCAGCTGAATTAGCACTTTTTGACACATTTGTGGACCACAATGGAACATCTGCCTTCTGGCTATCGAAAATTACTAGGTTTCCCTTTCCGTCTACTGATAAAAGTCCGGTGTTATTGCCAATCGGATCATCTCTATTCACCACCCAAACTATTGTTTGTTCTGAAACTTTGCTGTACCAAAGACCAACGTATCTTCTGATAGAATTGCTAGGACTAAAGAATCCCAGTACATACGTTCCTCCACTCGAAACTAAAACTTGGCCGTCTTTAAGAGGTTGATTTGGGGTGATGGTGTCCTTGGAAATGCAAGTTCCAACCAGAAAAAACATAAGCAGGAACCTCAGGCCATTTTTTTCATTTAACATGGTGGTTCGATGATGTTTTTATGGTACCCTGCTGTGCAGCTGAAAATGTCAGCAAAATATATAAGAGTTCCATGATATGACTCCCCTAACTTTAGTTAATCAAATTTCATGTCATTTTCACACAATTAATTATATATCTATCTTTATGACTTGAAAAAGTTACTGATGTCAAGTAGGTGTAGATTAATACATAAATAATCAATGCATAAACAGATGCAGTTGAAAAAGATTATTTGGAAAATTTCATGGATAAAATTTCTCCGCGTTCCATATATAATAGAAGTCCAACATGTGATATGTATCAAATTGTGTATGTTCCATAATCCAAGATATATTTCAATTTATTTGAAGTTTTTGTAACTCTTAATTTTCCCAAGAACCAAATTGATGTGATTTATATAAAAAGTTATTGGGACAGCTAGCCGGCACGCGTACATGACTACGCACCACAAACAAACAATACGATAATAGTAATACTGCCTACAGCTCCCGTAAAGTCTTCGGTTTAAAGAGTATATATTCAGTTTAAGGATTGCTATATGTGGTCGTTCCTATTTGAGAATATTTTTTGAATTTGTCTAGAAGCATTATCAAACAAGTTTGGAAATGACTTTGTAAATTAGTCTAGCACTCCATAATTGTCATAAGGTTTTTCTTTAATTCTCAATTTGCTTTCTTTAGATATATAAGCATTATTAAACAACTTGTGTTTCTTTAATTGTCATAATCTTTTAAAATCATTTTAAATTATTGTTGTATATAAGTGAGTCGGAGTTGGAATTGGATGAAGTGAAAAATTAAATCCCATACTTCACTCTCATTCTAATTTTATAGGGTTCAAATAACTAGATTTTATTACGATCGGAATTAAACGGAGTACTAATAATTGAGATGAAATTTTAGTATTATTCAATAAATAAATACCCCAGTACTCTACTCACCGGGAGACGCGCATTCCCAAAATTTTGGAACGGAAGTCGCCAGTCGGTTAATATTTTGCAACATTTGAGTAGATTCAATTAGATAAATAGAAGTAACTTCCTTTCTTCAGTTCCACCATCTTTTTGGACTCTTGATCTTTTCCCTGTTCTATTTCCATCTTCGGAGTATAACTTATATAGCATTTGTTGATACTGTTTGTTACTTTGCAATTATTTGTAATGAAATTTAAAAATTAAAATAAATTTAGTGCGAGTAATTTTTTACTATCTTTTATTGGACGAGTGGTGAGAATTAAGTCTGAGATCTTGTACACTCAAAAGTCGATTGTCACTCTATGAATTATTGCACCTTATTAATTCACAACAATAGAACACGATCAAAAGAATTTTTTAACGTTTCTATCTTAATCGTACTTTTTAAAGTTTCTTTTTTAATCCTAATTACAATAAAGATTACATCCCTTACGTCTAAATATTCTTAATTACATTAAAAATAATTATTCGTATAAATAATAACCAAATACTATTTCAAAATAATAATCTAATCAATTTTAAAAAAGAAAAATCATGCAACTGTGCAAAAATAATCCATAATGGAATAATTATAATTAAATTAATTGTAATATTAATCACTAATTAAACCTATTTAATTAAAATAATCATAATCAAATTAATAATAAAACAAAACATGGCCAACATAATTATATATAATGCACCACCCAAATTAAGGCAATTAAATCATGTATAAAGCATGAGTAAAGTAATAAATTTTCTTTTACTTTCTCTTATACAATAATATAAAATATAAATGTGTAAAACACAAGCTGTATATGTAATATATAACTTTAGATAAATTACTTTTGTTTTAATAATTATTTGTTAATTCTTTTTTGATATTGCTTAGAATGTTGATAATAATAAAATGAAGAAAATGTAAACTACTTATTTTAGTTAATTGAGAAATATATATTCAGGTAGAATATTACATCAGTTTATACTATTATTACATTTCAATTGTAAAACAATAAAATAATAATACATAAAAATAATATGTAAAACATGAAAATGTTAAAAATATAAAAAAATTATATTAAAACATTATAAAACAAACAATCAAAATATTTAAAATAGTAATAATAAAAAACCCGTGTTGTGCACGAGTTTCTAAGTTAGTAATGAATTATTACAATCAATTACATAAAATATGTGATTTGAGATTATCGATAGATCTAATTTACATTTATATTATTTAGTTGATTATTTAATTTATCCATACAAACAAATAATATACGTACTATTTAAATTATAACTTGTTGAAATGTAAATTTGTAAACCCACGATTTGTACTTTTTATAATCGCAAATGAGAAAAACCTTCCCGTCCAAAATCTCAACGTACCACTGACTCTAGTAATTTATCATCACTTTTTAAGACCTCAAATTTTTAACATCGATATCAATTCATTTATATTCTAAAATCAATTTTTTTTCATAAAATTAAAATTACTTATTATTAACATAGCTGATTGTGCTAAAATTAAATCCATAAACACCAATTACGTATTTTAGGATTCCAGAACTTTTAATTTCAAAAAATCATAATATATTTTTACTTTTTTGGATGAATAAAGTTAATATACGTGCGTCATCAATCACCATTATGTGGGGTGCCATGAATTACCCTGGTTGTTGGTTGTGTTCACTTTTTTGTCCAAAAATTATGTACACAAATATATACTCCCTTCCTCTTTGAAAAAGTGATATAAGTACATACAAACACACATTAATGAATAAAATTAATAGTGATTTAAAATTAAATAGAATATGAGATTTATCAGTTAAAATAAGAAAGAAATAATATAAAAAAAATTGTATTTGCTTTTTAATAGTAAAAGTAGTTCAGAATCTTGTGCACATCACGAATTTATTTTCTCAGTTTGTTATTTTTTTAATTATTTGTTTATTTTTAAATGTATTAACATAGTTTTCCTTTTATTTGAACATTTTCATTTTAAACATAATTCAATAATTTTAACATTATTTTTCAAGTGACTTGATCAACTATTTTATATATATATATATATATATATATATATATTTATATATATTAAAATGATAAAATAATTTATTCTATTATTGTAAATTTGATAGATGACTGATTTTATTATAATTTTATTTAATC
The DNA here is from genome assembly GCA_014636745.2 of Centella asiatica. Lineage (NCBI taxonomy): Eukaryota > Viridiplantae > Streptophyta > Magnoliopsida > Apiales > Apiaceae > Centella > Centella asiatica. The sequence continues at coordinate 56,862,378 of CM025780.1, forward strand.
GTAATCGATAGATGATTATATTTTATTATTAATTAGGTTATAATTATTTTAATTAAATAAATTTAATTAGTGACTAAGATCAATTTATTAGATTGTTTTATTATTACTATATTTATGCAAATTTTGATAGTAGTCTTTGATGACTATTATTTATGAGAACAATTGTTTTTAATATAATTAAGGAGACTTAATTGACATAAGAGGTGGAGTTTAAGAACAATGCCAAAGAGTCTTCTTATATGTAAACTCTTCTTGAGAACTATTATTAGGAAAAATGGGAAATAAGCTGCACCTTATTTAAAAAAAAAATGTTATAGTAGTTTTTTCTTGTATTTGGTAATCTTTTACGAAATCCAAGCGTTTGAATGGATAAAACATTTAAAAACATGAAAATAGTACAAATTTTCATGATTTTTGGTGATTCAAAAACCTTTATTAAAATAATTTGTTGAGGTACTCTTCTCTCACCTGTTCCTGAAAACATTCCTAAAACAGTAACTACTAATTGATGCTGATGTTTCAGGATTATAATTAAAAGAAAAAAATTATGGAAGTTTAAAACAAATTTATGTTTCTATTTATTTTAAAGGTAAAATGTAGAAGGAAATCTTAAGACAGTGTTGCTGTATTTTGTATGCAGCTGGCAAGTTGTACTGTAGCTCTCCTGCTCTTCACGATGAGCAAATATGCCGAAATAAATAAGAGCAGAGCTGCAGCAACAGATGGTACCAAGATTATGAACTTGTCCTGGTCATTTGATCTCTTTGCTTTCTTCGTGTATTGGGCTGCAAAGAAGAAAGCCAGTAGCTTATTCGGCTGCCCGCGAATATTACAGGGAAGAAAACGAGCATGAGGTTGTTTTTAGGGTAGCTGGTCACTAGTTTGGTGCAGACATCCACATCTGCTGGCCGTCATTCCAGTTAAGATAATTAGCTACCCCGGCTGACCCATTGAGCACAATTCTTGATAAAATTGAGGTGTTATGACCTGTATACATGAAAGAGACCTCATCTTAATTTTCAACATAAATATTATCGAAGATGTAATTTTGTGACATTTCAGGTGTACCACTCCATCTAGCTCCATTCCATGGTCCACCTCGCCAATATGGATCCAAAATCTTGTACATGAAGAGCTGAGCAATCGAGCTGTTGTCAAATCCCCATAAATATGATCCTGTTCCAGGATCTTCAAGTGACTTCCAGGATGTCGAGAACCGAGTAAATCCTGTCTTATGTTCCACTCCAATTTTCATGTCTGGAAGTAAGGTATCAGTGGGAAAATCAAAACTTTGCCAAGCAACAATATTGCCATCATCTTGAAGCACCACAAAGTTTCCTCAATCCAGAAGCGTAGCCGAGTAATTTGTTGCAGACGCGGTGTCAGACACATTGGTGGACTATAGCGGAACATCTGGCTTTCGGGTATAAAATATGACAAGTTTTCCATTCTGTCTACTGATAGAGCTCCAGAAATATTGGAGATCGGACTATTTCTGTTGGCAACCCAAACTACTGTATGTTCCGATATTTTGTTGTACCAAATACCTACATATCTTCCTCTGCTCGAATTCTGAGGACTAAAAAATCCGAGCACAAAAGTGTTCTCTTGGGAAACTAAAATATCGCCATCTTTAAGAGGCTGATATAGGGTGATTCTGTCAATGGAAATGCAGAGTCGGAGTAGGAGTAAGAGAAATACGAGAAAGGACATCAGGAAGTTCTTCTCATGAAACATGGCTTGTTCATTGACATTTAATCATATAATGTAATGTTGTTCTAAAGGTTTGTCTGAATTTGATTGTTCCATTTTTTAAGTCAACGTTAGTAAGTAAGATGCTTTCATTAGATTTTCAACTTTTCATTTTCATCCGAATTGATGGGAATTATTATAAAACTCAGGTGGATTTAATTATTATGCAAGTTGGTATAAATTAAAAGTCGATAACATTAATAAAAAAACAGTGTTGCACTTTAATGCTTTGTCTAGATTAGTGCTTTAGATTAAATTTATGGAATTTGTTGAGCTGGTTTTATGCTTTGGAAATATTTTTCTATAGTTTCTTTGGAGAAATGTCGATAGGAGCTCGTTTATTTTTCTTGATACTAGTATAAGTATCTGGAAATATGACCTCTTTGATGTTAGAAGTCAAATGATTTAAGAAACTCTGATTGTCTTAATTACTATTACTATTGTCCCTATCTGGTATAGCTGTTGACAGAGTAGCCATCACAGATATTCTCCATGAAACATATCTATAAATAGCATGTCTATGAAGAGAGAATATAAAATAAGCTCAGAGAGAGAACATTCCAGTGATAAAAACTTATATTCCAACATTATTAAATAATGAAGTTCTCAGATCCTTCCTCTTGTGCATCTTACACATGTTCTGAGCATTTTAGCTGATTTTACTGAGAAGATCTCTCTCTCTCTCCACACACACACATCTATATTGAACATATAGGTACCCAGAACATATATAGAGAGGAGTGAAGGTAGTAATACCCTGCATTCACTAGTGGACCATAACAAAAAAAAAATAGCAGAAGAGAAATAGAGGTCCTGTATAAACAAGATAAGCTTCTGAAGTTGTACAAGCACATTACACACTCCAATCTAGAAAGAAAAAAGAAAATGGTTACATTTAATTATGCGTGTATTGACATTGTAACAAGATTGCTACTACTTTATGTAGGTTACAACATGAATCCTTGGATGAATTAAGAATCAATTATCTTTGATTTGGAACTATTCCGTGATATAATTCGATGTACATATCGTTGGAATTATGCTTACGAATAATTATATAAATAAATGAGTTAATTAGTTGTATAAAGGTTGTGTCGAAATAACCTACATCCATTTAAATTAGGTAATTGTAATATTTTGCTAAAAACCAATTATAACTGGTGAGGTTTAAATAGTTATTTTAAATGGACCTATAAGGTCGGAAACAAAATAACTGACTTATTATTAAACCAAATCTAATTCTAAATAAGATTGCGATATGTATATCACTATATACATCAAGATAACTAAGGTAGCTATACACATCACTTGCACATAAGATATGAAAAAGAGAATTCTAAGGAGTTTTTGGATAGCACGTGTAGACAAAGTATTTCAGTTCATGTGTGGATACCAATGGAGGCGTGACGATTGACTTGTAACTGAGACACAACTGTCATAGTTTTATTTGCTGCAGTTCATTAGAAATTACCATGACAAAAACCAAAGTATGTTCTTGATCATAATATATATGCATATCCTAATTCATAGATTTCGAATTACAGTTTTTCAAATAATAAAATGTTTCCGCTGTTCAGAAGTTAATTTAAATTCATACGCATGTCACCAAAAGAGGGTAAAAGAAAAAATGTACAAAACTCTTTCGTTAGACCAGAGCAAATAGATAGAGCATGAGGTTTAGCGACCTTGCACCACGGTCATAGTGATTCCATTAACAGAAATGGCTTGTGGACTTGTCGAATTCATGTTTGCAACACCTTCGTTTGATGTTCTTAAAATAAATGAAGGACGGCTTGGAGGGGGAAGAGTTGTCTCATTACCTAACATAGTTGCTACTTCAGACATGGTTGGCCGTGCGGAGGCAGATTCTTGCACACAAAGAAGCCCAATATGAATACATCTCAAAATCTCTTGATCCTGTTGATACGATTTCCCCAGTATCGAATCAACAATTTCTAGCCCTTTGTCTTCACTCCAAAGATCCCAAACCTTGGGGTGCATAATTGTATCAGTATTCCAATCATAAATATAGGGGAAGTTTTGCATATTAGTCTACTACAGTATGAATAACTAGTACTTACATGTCCAATCAAATTAATTGAATTTTGCCGATAGTAGCTGTTGTTCTTTCTTCCACTGATGATCTCTAAAAGTAAGACTCCAAAGCTGAAAACATCAGATTTGATTGAAAAGAGGCCTTCCATGGCATACTCTGGTGACATATAACCACTGCAATTAAACAATCACATTAGATTTATGCTATGGCACTGCCTAAGCATAATCAAACACAAGTAGCACTCACTATGTTCCAACAATTCTTCTTGTAGTCTCTTCCACTTGATCACCACCAACTATTCTAGCCATACCAAAGTCCGATATTTTTGGGTTCATTGAGGCATCTAATAAAACATTGCTCGATTTCAGATCCCTGTGAATGATCCTTAGTCTCGAGTCGTGGTGAAGATATACCATCCCTCGAGCTATTCCCAATATAATATCAAAGCGTTTTCTCCAGTCTAGCATGCGCTTCTTGTCTTCATCTGAGTCAAGATTTGGGAGTTTCACTAGGTATCTTCTACACAAAACTAATTATAAAATTGAACTAACTTTAGTTTTGAAGCATGACATTATACCAAAAATGAAACAGTTCAAGCCTTTGTTGGACAGGTACTCGTAGATCAACATTTTTTCTTCGTTTTGTACGCAGAATCCCAGAAGTTTCACAAGATTCCTGTGCTGCAACTTCGCTATCACTATAACTTCGTTCCTGAATTCATCTATACCTTGCCCAGAACTTTTGGACAGTCTTTTCACTGCTATTTCTTTTCCATTACATAACATTCCCTACAAGAACCGTTCAGAGTTCATACATTCTCACATTTCTATATTCTAGTTATTTACGTTAGTATATTAAAAGCTACCTTGTACACAGATCCGAAACCACCTTCTCCTATTTTGTTGGCAAAGGAGAAACTGTCTGTGGCTTCCGTAATAGTGCTTAGGGAATAGTAATGAACATCAGCACTTGTTCCTCTTTCATTTATCTCCGCTGCTTCATTATCAGTACTATTACGAAGAAATAAAAGCTCTTGGGATCTTCTCCCACGTGTTCCTGAGAACAATCCTATATCGATAACTACTTATCAGTACTGATGTTTCAGGAATCAGGATTAAAAGAAAATGTTACAAAAGTCCGAAAAAAAAAATACCAATATTCAGTTGAAGAACACAAAGAAAGAAATCTTATCAGTATAATTGTGTCTTTAAGGCAGCTAATAAGTTCATTTTGAATTATACCTTTGCTTTTCTTTATGATCAACCAATATCCCGAAATAAATATGAGGAGAGCTGCAGCTAGTGATAGCACCACAAACTTTACTTTCTTGGAAGCACTCTTTGCTTTCTTCGCTTTCTTCGAGTCTTGGGCTGCACAGAAGAAAATCACAAACTTTACTAATATGGTAACCACAGGCTTAAAATGGAGCCATTAGACGTCATCCCAGGCATTTCACTGAAGCCAGTTTGACACTTACCGCAAATAACAGAATGCCTATAGGATGCATAATCATTTCCACGTGTTTGGTTGAATGAATGGAATGAGTTGAGGAATCCAATGGGTTACAGAATGGAATGATGAAAGAATAGAATGGTTATTCCCTTCTTATCTATGGTATATCAAATTGTTTCATTAGGAATGGAATGAGCATTTAAACTCTTCGGGAGTAGAATATTATGCAGAGAAACAATCAAGATCCTTAATATCTTGACAATAAAGCATCACCATGGTATATAAGATCACTCGAATCTTTGAAACTCTTCATAATCATTTAATAAGAACAATTTTGACCTCAACCCATTAAGAAATATCACCCATAGAATCATAACACGAAATTATTAATTCGTAATCTCGATGAAATTAATCTAAGATCACATTGAAACAACAGACCAGCAACCAACAACCAAGCAGAGGAATGTAAATAGTTAAACATAAACCAGAATCATAAATTCCCAATTCTTATAGATTAAATTTAATAAAGAACTCAACTTTATCCTACTCCCTCCATTCCATGAAAAGAGCAACAATTAGATTTTTTTTGTACTGTAACCATATCATAGAACAAATTAAACCTTTCTTGCTAAAGTTAGTCAAGACATTCATTTATGTTTATAAGATAACTAGATAAGTGTGCTAATAATAGTAATAATAGTCAAACATTAATAGAAAGGACTACGTGCATACCTAACTCCATTGAATCCACACGTATGTACACATCCTGATCACCATCTGAATACTGTCTTATATCTAGTAACTCCCCATACCAGGTAATACATCCATTTTCTCTATTGCTAATGTTAGCACTCGTGTAACCTGTACACGAGCAATTCCTCAAGCACAAATCCTCACATTCTTTCATTCCCAAGCTCGTGTCCGTGCGTGCATTGCCAGTGTCAGGCACCTTCACCCCAGCCACCTTCACGAACCCCTCTCCAAATCCACACACCTGTCGCCCTTGTTTTCGAACACAGCCGCCAGAGCCATCCCTCAAGTACCAGTCATGAGCTGACTTGGGCTCAAAACCTGCAAGACACTTACACACAAACTGACCTATATTGTAAAGGTCACAGTCTGTAAAGGGACCACAATGAGCGAAATAGTCACACTCGTCGTTGGGCACGGACCAGAACCCGACCCATTTCTGCTGATCTTCATTCCAGTTGAGGAATTTAACTGTCCCATCTGACTCATCAAGCGCCATTCTTGATATAATCGAGACGTTACTTCTAATATACATGAATGATACCTCATCTTGATTTTCAACATAAGTGTACTTGAAAATGAAGTTTTGTGTCATTTCAGGTACACCACTCCATCTAACTCCATTCCACGGTCCACCTCGCCAGTACGGATCCAAACTCTTGTACATGAAGAGCTGAGGAACTGTCCCATTATTGTCAAGCCCAAAAGAATATTGTCCTGTTCCTGGATCTTCAGGTGATTTCCAAGATGTCAGGAACCAAGTCAAACCCGATTTTCGATTCTCTCCGAGTTTCATGTTTGGAAGTAAAGTATCTGTGGGAAAGTCAAAGCTTTGCCAAACAATCATATTGCCATCTTCTTGAAACACCACCAAGTTTCCAGAATCCAGAAGCTGAGCTGTGTAGTTTGCTTCAAACATGGTGTCAGAAACACTGGTGGACCATATCGGAACATTTGGCTTTCGGGTATCAGATATGAGGAGTTTCCCATTTCTATCTACAGATAGAACTCCGGAGGTGTTGTAGATCGGATTATTTCTGTTGGCAACCCAAACTACTGTATGTTCCGAAATTTTATTGTACCAAATACCAACATATCTGCCTCTGTTAGAATTTTGAGGACCGAAAAATCCGAGTGCAAAAGTGTTATCTTGGGAAACTAAAATATCGCCATCTTTAAGAGGCTGATCTACATTGATTCTGTCAGTGGAGATGCACGTACGGAGTAGGAGAAATAGAAGAAAGTACCTCAGGAAGTTCTTCTCATGAAACATGGTTTGTTCATAATGAAATTTCTTTTGAAATAAATGTTATATTTTGAGGCCAACATTAATACAAGTAAGCTAGTTTCATTGGATTCTCAACTTTCAAATCATTTTCATCCAAACCAATAGTATAATACTTGGATGGAGTTTAGATGCAGGCAAAAATTGATAATTGTATAAGATGAAGTGTTGAAGTTGATGCTGTGTTTAGATTAAATTTATGGAAATGGTTGAGTTGTTTTATGCTTTGGTAATATTTTTCTATAGTTTCCATCGGAAAAAGTCAATGGTCTTGATATCAATAATTCATTAAAAACTTAAATTGGATAAAATTAGTAAATCAATCAAACATTTTCTGAGACTCGTGTGCATGTATTATTTACTTTACAGGGTAACCTATAAATAATAATGCCGTGTGGTTTTATTAAATTTATATAATTACAACCAAACAACCAAAACTCTGATTAACTTGTGATAATGTGTGTGTGTATATATATATATGTGTGTGTGTGTGTGTGTCTATATATATATAGTAACTTTAATTGTCGGTTCTACTACAAAATACTGACTATTTAAATTTACATGACAATTTTAATTTTTAGTAGCTGCATTGGACTGGCATTCATATCTGATGTCATGAAATTTTTGAGATTTTTAAGTAATTCAGTATAGTATGTTTCTTTGTTAAATACTACTCCATACTCTTTCACAGGATTTTTAATTATACCTCGTCAGACTTTTACTTCGATAATTGTATCGAGTCAACATATGTATTAGTGTAAATTAACAATATCTGGATCCGGAGTGAGTCGACTAGCAGAGTTGTAGTTGGTCTTTATGTGATAATAGCTGTTTTTTTTTCCTTCGAGAAATTGTTAAAGTTTGATTTGACCCATAAGCAGATCACCACCAATAGCATGTTATTGCGAGAAGCAGAACTCGTATTTGCATGTGACATATTCCTGCCGCATAGAGTTACATTTTGTCATTTCGGACATTTGTATATATTTTGTTAGAATTTTGATGCAATTTATCATAGTGAACTTTTACATACATTAAAATCAATCACTTCAGGCCAACTTTGTTCATGTTTCAAATACATATACCAAGATCAAACATGCGACTCTTTTTTGTAGCCTCGAACTAGTACATAAAGTATGACAAGGTTTAGCGACCTTGAACCATACTCATTGTGATTTCATTGCTTGAAATGGCTTGGGGGCTAGTAGAACTCACATTTGCAAGACCTTCATTTGGTGTTCGTAAAACAAATGCAGGATGGCTTGGAGCTGGAAGAGCTGTTTCATTGCATAACATAGTGGCAACTTCAGACATCGTTGGCCGCGCAGTAGCGGATTCTTGAACACAAAGAAGTCCAATATGAACACATCTCAAAATTTCTTGATCTTGTTCAGATGACTGCCCCAAAACAGAATCAACTATTTCCAGGGCTTTGCCTTCACTCCAAAGATTCCAAACCTGAGTGTTCATAATCAATAATCAAGTTTTTGTGCACTTCATGACTCCTCCGAGTTGTAACCGTACCAAAATATACATGTGCTAATGCCTAGTACTTACATGTCCAATCAAATTGATGACATAGTTTTGCTGATAGTAGCTGTTATTCTTTCTGCCACTGATGATCTCTAAAGTTAGAACTCCAAAGCTGAAAACATCAGATTTGATCGAGAAAAGGCCTTCCATTGCATACTCTGGTGACATATAACCACTGCAATTAAGAAGATAAATTAGTATGATGCTTTATCTTTACTTGCTATATGCCTATATATTTTAGCAGAAGAAGTGGCACTCACTATGTTCCAACAACTCTTCTTGTAGTTTCTTCGACTTGATCGGCACTGACTATTCTAGCCATACCAAAGTCTGATATTTTTGGGTTCATGGAGGCATCTAACAGAACATTGCTTGCTTTTAGATCCCTGTGAATGATTCTTAATCTCGAGTCATGGTGAAGATATACCATTCCTCGAGCTATTCCCAATATAATATCGAAACGTTTTCTCCAATCAAGCATGGATTTCCTCTCTTCATCTGAATCAAGATATCAGAATTTCGTAAAATAGGCACAGATATTAAGTATACTGTAATATATCTTCTACATAGGAATACTAAATATACAAGTGAAAATAAATAGCATGTGAAGGGATACACATCATACCGAAGATGAAACAATCCAAGCCCTTGTTAGACAAGTACTCATAGATTAACATTTTTTCTTCTTGCTGAGTGCAGAATCCAAGAAGTTTCACAAGATTCCTGTGCTGCAGTTTTGCTATAACCATAACTTCATTTCTAAATTCTTCTATACCCTGCCCTGAACTTTTGGATAATCTTTTCACAGCAATTTCTTGTCCATTTTCCAGTATACCCTACAAGAATCATTGGTGATTCATAAACTTTTTACATTGCAAGATTCAAATTAATTACTTGCATTAGTATGTAGAAGGCACCTTGTATACAGAGCCAAAACCTCCTTGTCCTACTTTGTTTGGAAGGGAGAAATTTTGTGTGGCTTCTATGATAGTACTTAGGGAATAATAATGAACATCTGTACTTGTTCCTCTTTCATTAATCTCTTCTGCATCGTTACTACTAAAATTGTTTGAAAGTATATTACGTCTTCTTTCACCTGTCCTCAGAGCAATTTTTAATCAATTATCACAAAATTGAAATGATGTTTCTGGCTTTAAGTTTAAAGCTTAATAAATATTGAGAAGCAGGATATGCTTGATATGGTCTCAGTTGTTCCAATTACTTTTTAGTCTCCTATTTACTCTAGAATTGTCACATGCTTAGTAGGGGTTATATAAACCTTGTTTATTTTAGTTTTACAGATTCTATATTTTTGTAATATAAATTATACTGTCAAAATTTATAATCTCTAAAATTTAAGCTAAAACATATGGAAACATAATCATTATAAACACGATTGTAGAAGAATAATTGGCAACAAGCAAAGAAATGTAAAAGCGGATGAAACATCATTTCTGTTACCAGCAATATACCTCTCCTTTTCTTCTTGCTAAACCAAAATGCCATAGAAAGTACAAGTAATGCTACAGATGTTGATAATATCAAACTCATGACTATGGCATGGGGATGTGATCCCTTTTGTTTCTTTGAATATTGAGCTGTGAATTGAGAAGAAAGAAAGGGGAAAAAAACTAATTCAGCCCATTGAGTTCAAAATGCATTTCTCCATTACACACACACACAAAAAAAAAAAAAAAAAAAAATGAATACCTGTTGCAAACTAACAACGGAATATAAACTTGCATCACAACCATGTTTCCAATTCAAATATTACTCCATCAAACTAAATTAGAACATACATTTGTGCCAATTTATGTAGTACTTTACTCCCAACAATTTAGCAATGGAGAGAGTTCAAAAAAATCATAAGGATAAAAGAATTCGCAATGATAGTAGAATGGACCACATACCTAACTCCTGTGCATCCACTCGTACATATAAATCCTGATCACCACCAGAATACTCTCTTACATCTGTTAATTCTCCATACCAAGTAAGACATCCATTTCCTCCTTTACCAATGTCTGCACTACTCGTGTAACCCGCGCACGAGCAATTCTTCAGGCACAACTTCTCACAATCCTTAATTCCCAAACTCTTATCCACGCGTGCATTGCCAGTGTCTGGCACCTTCACACCAGCCATCTTCACGAAACCCTCCCCATTTCCACACACTGATAATCCCGGCTTCCTAACACAACCACCAGAGCCATCCCTAACAAACTTGGGCTCAAAACCTGGTAGACACTTACATGCAAGCTTGCCAACATTATAAGGGTCACAATCACCAAAGGGACCACAATGAGCATAATAGTCACACTCATCATTAGGCGCATACCAGAAGCCGACCCATTTTTGCTGGTCTTCCTGCCAGTTGAGGAAACTAACCGTCCCAGCTGATCCATTAAGAACCATTCTTGAAAAAATTGAGGAGTTTCGTCTAGTGACCATGAAGGAAACCTCTTCTTGATTTTCAACATAAATGTTATTAAATATGAAAATTTCTGACATTTGAAATATTCCACTGAATCTGACTCCGTTCCATGGTCCGCCTCGCCAATATGGTTGTGAACTTTTATTTAAGAAGAGCTGAGGAACATACCCATCGACATCAAATCCTAATGAATAAGCTCCTGTTGCTGGATCTTCAGGTGATTTCCAAGATGTTAGGAACCAAGTCAAACCCGTTTTTCGATTCACTCCAAGTTTCATATTGGGAATCCACGTATCCGTGGGAAAATCAAAGCTTTGCCAAACAATCAAATTATCATGTTGTTGGAACACAACAAAGTTTCCAGAATCAAGAAGCTGAGCTGAGTAGTTTTTTGCCACGGCCGTGACAGAAACATTGGTGGACCATAGAGGATCATCATCTGGCTTGCGGGTATCAAAAATGACAAGGTTTCCATTTTTGTCAAATGATAAAACTCCAGAGGTATTGGAAACTGGATTATCTCTGTTGGCAACCCAGACTACTGTCTGTTCGGGAATTTGGTTGAACCAAATGCCAACATATCTACTTGTCTTCGAATTTTGAGGACTAAAAAATCCGAGAGCGAAAGATTCTCCATTGGAAATTAAGACATCCCCATCTTTAAGAAGTTGATCTCGGGTGATTGTGTCAGTGGAAATGCTGTACCGGAGTAGAAAAAGTATAAGAAAGCTCCTTAAGGATTTTTTCGCACAACACATGATTTCTTCCAATGATTTTTCTAATTGGCAGGACATTCTTTGTTTTTTTGTCTGAACTTTTGTTCTTCAATTTTGGGAGAAGTTAATTATAATTTTTAATTAATTTAAATATGTTGAGAACTATATATTTGTCGACCAGTGTAATTAATTTAAACGATTCAACTCAGTAGTCACTATCCCACAAAATCAACTACCAAGATAGTAAAAATAGCGATTTCAGTTGCAAATTGCAGCATTTACGATTATTCTAAAACCTAATGCTTTATACGTAGTATTAGATGGAGATATGTAAAGATGATTACATGTTAGTAAGTTTTACAGAAATCCATCAAATATATTCAGAAAGTTTTGCTTCAACAAATGTTTCCAACATAGTTCATTACGAGAATCATATATTTGTTCGCATAGTTTATACATACTGTGCATTTTACGCATACACTTTTGGCTAAAGAGTTGATTAGTCGATAGTAGATTAAAGAATCTCAACAATAGACTACCAAAATTTCAATTAGAGTTAATTTAATTTTAATAGATGAAATAATCATTAATAAGTCAATTCTTTCCAGGAAGTCTTCTTGAAGGAGTATCTGATATTTAAAGTTGTAATATATTTGAGATTATATTGTGCATATATAATATCTTCAGTTTATACATGTTCAAATGTTTCAATACCAATGTAGTGGGTTACAATGACAGGGTACCTAACAGCAATAATTCAGAGTGGTTTTATTAATTAATATTCCCCAACATCTAAAGCTCTGTTTTCATATTCAATTACCATCTCATCTAAAAGGTTAAACGGGTTAAAAGAACTCCCTTACCTGTGTCATACCAAATTACAAATCTTTATATAACTATAACTCCAAGTATGAACAATAATATGCACACAAATTAAATTACAAGAGAAACTCAAAGAAAAACATAAAAATAAAATAAATAGATGAAATTCACGAGTCAAATGATTGACTTGTAATTTTTTTTTGTGAATTTGTTTATGTTCATAGATATATTTAAGTAAAATACTATCATTCATCTATGAGGTGGAAGATTTGTTATAAGGTTGTTACTTTCTGCTATAAAACTTCTCTATTTGCACCTCACTGACAATCATTTTTCGAAATAAGTATTTCAATACGTATAGCTGTACTCGACATTTAAAAAATAAAACTAAAAAAACTCATTAAACTTGAACACAACGGTTGAAGCTACTTCATATGCACAAAGATTCACGCCTTCAAATTAAAATCTAACCACTAATATATACGTTTATTAGTGAATAATGTAAATCTCCAACTATGTTGTTAGCAGAAAGTAACTATTATTAACTTGTCAGTTAACAAGATACTGACATTTTTTAATTCATCAAGTCATCAGACATTTTCATCATGAATTTTCACAAGATTTTATATTATGTCAGTTTAAATTAATAAAATCTCTATCCAGAATGAGTCCAGGCACAGATCTTTGGTTGGACTTTGAGTCTTAGCCTAAAATCTTTATGTGATTAAATTTTTATTATAATATATAAGGTTCTTGTTCAAAAAATGAAAAATAATACTCCATTAAGTCTAAAGTTGGAATTATATATATTTTTTAATTGTTTCATAATTAAAAATATATTTATATTTTTAGACGATAAAAAATCATGAGTATTATGGTTACTAATACTTTAAGTAACAAGTACCATGACAATGAATATATATTTAAAACATAACAATTATCTTTAAAAATAATCATATCCCTAATTTTGACATGAAAAGAATAATAAATAAATACTCACCCAGCTTGCTCAATTTTCTTATGAAATGGCAGATTACTCGTTTAAATTTGCAAAGCTCAACAGCTTTAACCCAATTACGATATTCCATAATTTGGGGATTTGACTGTTTGGAATTGAGGATGCCGCTGTCTGCTGTTGCTACTACTTTCAGCCGGCAGCGCTGCTCTCCGCCGCTGCTCTCCGATATATCTGAGTAAGAAAGTGCTGATCATCTTTTCTCTCAGGATTTATCCTATAGATCTCTCAGTTACTTTTCTCCTGCCTTTCTTCTTGCTTATAAAATTGAGTAGAGCGACGCGCCGATATCCGAATTGGATCGCCGATATAATTTGTGTGTCGTCGTTATACGTTGTGTCTCGCCGTTATATGAGTTAGGACACCGATATTTAGTTACCTCGCCAATATATTTCAAATTCGTTGCGGAATAGATGCGGTTCCGAAATATGTAACGGTGCTAGCCGATGCTCATAAGTTTTCCGATATCTCAGTGATGCCGTCGATACTTCGGACCACGACTGGAATAGACCAGCCGATGAAGCACATGAGCAACAGCAGAAAGCTCATATATTTCAGATGTTTGAGGCCTTATGAAAAAGGTGCTTATCTTACAGGAATCAGGTGTATGTCACAATTTTAACACCTTCTGTGGAAGGGGTGGCTATTCACTTGGCAGGAAATAACAGAGTATGGTTTTCTGTTTTGTTAGTGGTCAAGTTGGTATGTATACTGTAAATCTTGGTGCAAATGGGCTTGGATGCTTTGGGGAAGAATGGGATGGAATCAACATCCAAGAAACTCTGCAGGCAATTCATAAACTCCATTCCCAATAACATCATTGTTTTATGTTCTCATATTTGTGTGCTTGAAGTATCTTATTTTCTGGTGGAATTTGAATATCAATTTTTTAAAAAACCTTTTATTTCTATTATGTTGAAACATTATTCTTTTTATTTAAATAAACATTACCCAAAACTCATATGAAATATCAGTCTCTAACATTTTTTTTTCTCATATAGTGATGCCTTTGGAAGTCTGATGCACTCATAGGATTCTACATTGTTGTTGTTGATAACTTTTAAGGAGTTTCCCTGCGAAAAATAAAGTCTTCTGTTGTTACAGTATCAGTGCACTACTAATTACTTGGTATACTTTTCGTCTAATTTTGAAAAATTTTCCTCAGACAATATAAAATTTTTAGCACCCCCCTTGTATATTGACTCAAAATCATGATTCTGCCATATATACATGATATAAATAATCTTGAATAAGCAAGATATAAGTGCATCTAAATATTATCCTGCAGTCACTAGTGAGTGATATATAGATAATAGGCAAGGTGAATATAACACAAGATTAGAAAAGTAAGGATATTCTACAAAATAAACCATGAGGTTTAGCGACCTTGAACATTGGTAATAGTGACTTCATTAACTGAACCAGTTTGTGTGCTAGTAGAACTACCATATGCAATACCTTCATTCGGTGTTCTTATGATAAATGCAGGATGGCTCAGATGCGGAAGAGTCGTCCCATTGGATAACATAAACACTACTTCGGACATGGTTGGTCGGGCAGAGGCGGATTCTTCCACACACACAAGCCCAATATGGATACATCTCAAAATTTCTTCATCTTGTTCATGTGAATGCCCAAGTACTGAATCAACTATATCCAGGGCTTTGCCTTCGCGCCAAAGATCCCAAACCTGTAGGGGTTCATAGTTTTAAAATGTGAAAGTTTTGTCAATGAGCTTACATGTTTAGCACAACTAGTTGCACATGTTGATAAAAATGGTCTTGGGGGTTCGTAGTATATCAATTCGTAATGTAAGTCTTTCACTGAAGCATAGTATATACTTACATGCCCTATTAAATTAACTGAGTTTTCGCGATAGTAAATGTTGTTATTCTTTCTTCCGCTGATGATTTCTAAAATTAGAACTCCAAAGCTGAAAACATCAGATTTAACTGAATATAAGCCTTCCATGGCATACTCTGGTGACATATAACCACTGCAATCATGCAAATAAATTAGATTAATGTTTTTCTCATTATCCTACTTTATTTGTGGAGTATTAAAAGGCACAAGTGAGACTCACTATGTCCCGACAACTCTTCTCGTAATCTCTTCGTTTTGATCACCTCCGAAAATTCTAGCCATACCGAAATCTGATATTTTTGGGTTCATGAAGGCATCCAGCAGAACATTGCTTGCTTTTAGATCCCTGTGAATGATTCTTAATCTTGAGTCATGGTGAAGATATACCATTCCTCGAGCTACTCCCAATATAATATTGAAACGTAATTTCCAATCAAGCTTGCTTTTCTTTCCTTCGTCTGAATCAAGATCCGAGAATTACACAAAATAGGCATAGCTATTAATTAATAAGTATACTGTTGGACTTAATATAAATACACAAGTGAAATAATCCTAACGAGTGTTGAGGGATAGACATCTTACCAAAAATGAAATCATCCAAGCCCTTGTTGGGTAAATACTCATAGATTAACATTTTTTCCTCTTTCTGAGTGCAGAATCCTAGAAGTTTCACAAGATTCCTGTGCTGCAGCTTCGCTATCAAAGTAACCTCATTTCTAAATTCTTCTCTCCCCTGCCCTGATCTTCTTGATAGTCTTTTCACTGCAATTTCTTGTCCATTCTCCAGTATACCCTACAAAGAGGATTGATAGTTCATGAACTTTTACATTGCATGATTCAAACTATTCACTTGCATTAGTATATAGAAGGCACCTTGTACACGGAGCCAAAACCTCCTTCTCCTACTTTGTTTGGAAGGGAGAAATTTTCGGTGGCTTCTATGATAGTACTTAGGGAATAATAATGAACATCTGTACTTGTTCCTCTTTCACTAATATCTTCTTCCTCATTTCTACTGAAATGAACCGAAAGTTCATGACTTCTTCTTTCATCTGTCTCTCAGAGCAGTTTTAATCAGATGTTTCAGGCTTCAAGTAAAAAGTTAAGTTTAAAGTTTAATATTATTTTAGAATTATAATATTGCCACAGTTGTTCAAGTTGGTTTTTATCTGCTATTTCCTCTAGAATAGTCACGTGCTCGGATGAATCTTGAAAAGAAAGATTAAAGCAGATGAAACGTCTATATACCTCTCCTTTTCTTCTTCTTCTTATGAAACCAATATGCAATTAAAAGTACGAGCAAGGCTGCAAATATAGATGTCACCAAAATTATAACCTTGCCATGGGAATGAGATCCCTTTGGTTTCTTTGAGTACTGAACTGTGAAAAAACAAAAAAATAAAAAATGAAAACTGATTCAGGGTTTGAATGTGATCATGGTAAAGTGCTGATGTGGTGGAACCAAATAGTGTGTGCCTGTGTACCATGTTGGCGTAATGCTTTTGAAATATAAACTTTCATGTTATGCTCTTACTATCATCTTACCTTTTAGTTTCGTGTATCTATAAATCCTATGAATCAAATTTGATAAAAATGTGTTTATTTTTAAGTAGCACGGGAGTAAATATCATTGAATACGTAAGTTTGTTCCTATCAGTAAAATTTCAAACTGTAGTCTGCAATTTTTATTGTGCAGTTAAATTACGTATTACTCCTAATGATTTTGGGGCAGAGGGTGTCTAAAAGAATGATACCGGTAAAAACTTGCATTCATAGTAGAATGGACTGCATACGGCATACCTAACTCCTGTGCATCCACTCGTATATACAAATCCTGGTCACCATCTGAGTACTCTCTTATATCCACCAATTCTCCATACCACGTGAGACATCCATTTCCTCCATTAATGTCAGCACTCATATAACCTGTGCAGGAGCAATTCCTCAGGCACAACTCCTCACAAGCTTTCATTTCCAAATTCCTGTCTACTCGTGCATTGCTCGTGTCTGGCACCTTCACCCCGGCCACCTTCACGAACCCCTCGCCATTTCCACACACCGATACTCCCAGCTTCCTAACACAACCGCCAGAGCCATCCCTCAAGTTCCATTGACTAACCAACTTGGGCTCAAAACCTGGAAGACACTTGCACGGAAACAAACCAGCGTTATAAGGGCCACAATCACCGAAGGGACCACAAAAAGCAAAAGAGTCACACTTATCATTTGGGACGGACCAGAACTCGACCCATTTGTGCTCGTCTTCCTGCCAGTTGAGGAAATTAACTATCCCAGCTGACCCATTAAGCACAATCCTTGAAAAAATTGAGGCGTCACGACTTGTATACCTGAATGATGCCTCTTCTTGATTTTCGACATAAAACTCATTGAAGATGGAACTTTGTGACATTTCTGGTAGACCACTCCATCTAACTCCATTCCATGGTCCACCTCGCCAATATGGATCCGAACTCTTATTCATGTAAACCTGAGCAACCGACCCGCCAATATCAAACCCGAATGAATAGACCCCTGTTCCTGGATCTTCATTTGACTTCCAAGATGTCAAGAACCGAGTAAAACCCGATTTCCTATCCACTCCAAGTTTCATATCCGGAAGCAAGGTGTCGGTGGGAAAATCAAAGCTTTGCCAAACAATCGACGCACCATCTTCTCGGAACACCGCAAAGTTCCCTGAATCAAGAAGCTGAGCTGAATAGTTTTTGGCGACGGCAGTATCAGAAACATTACTGGACCATACAAGAACATCTGGCTTTTGGGTATCAAAAATAACAAGGTTTCCATTTTTGTCAAGTGATAGAACTCCAGAGGTATTAGAGATTGGATTGTTTCTGTTGGCAACCCAAACTGCATTATGTTCCGAAATTTTGTTGTACCAAATCCCAACATATCTGCTTGTGCTAGAATTTTGAGGACTGAAAAATCCGAGAGCAAAAGTTTCTTTATCTGAAATTAAGACATCCCCATCTCTAAGAACTTGATCTCCGGTGATTGTGTCGATGGAAATGCAGAATTCGAGTAGAAGAAATATGAGAAAGAACCTTAAGGTGTGTTTCTGATGAAACATGGTTAGCTCCAACGATTGACTCGTACTCCCATAATCTTTATTTTTTGTGTGAACAGGTTCAAAAAAATTATCCAACTACTAGTAAGCTACAGAACGGAGTAACATATTAATACCTGTGAGAGGATTTGATGCAATTTTTGACCAACTCATATTTCTTGAGGATCTACATATTTGTCCAACTTGATTGTCACCATCCCCACAACCAACCTACTGATGCCGTATTAATTAGTTGAATATTCATTTTAAAAATATATATACAAAGACTATTTTACAGGAGCATATATCAAAAACATAAAATGATATGTTATTATTCTGATTTTTTAAAACCTTTTCTAAATGATTTTGACAGCCCAATATAAATCTTTATATTTTTTAATCATCATACTTTAAAACAGCTCTTCCCTAGATTAACTAATAATGTTGATTTTGCGCAGATGGAGAAGAAAAATGCTATTTGATTTATCTTATTTCATGGGTCCCATCATTCTGATGAACTGAGTCCCACCCTTGATGCCACTATCATTACTATCTCGGTATAATTGTCCAAATTTATTTGTTATTTTTTCTGGTCAAATTATTTAATTTTAGACTTCACAATCTGACAAATATATTTTATATTTAGAAATTATAAAATTTGACTTTGTATTATATTTAATATATTCCTTATGATAATAGTTATGTATTTTAATCAAACATATAAAAAAATATTTTAATTTTAAATATGATCAATTTAACTATGAAAAGTCAAATTATGATAATTAAATCTGAATGAACATGGGAGTAATTTTCTTCATGGTCACATGTTCAAATAAGAAAGATCGAAATAGATTTCTCTTTTCGCAATTTAAAAAAAAAAATCAGTATCCTAATAGATTCCGGTTCATTATATGTTGCCTTAGATATTCAACGCTATCAATTTTAAATCTTGTGTAGTTGTGTTATGAGTCCATCTTTTCGGACCCACGTTTAATCCAACAATTAGTTGCAAGCATTCCTTCTGTTTATAATAATTGTGATTTTTCATTTTTCTTATTTTCAATTTTGATTCATTTAATTTTTAATTTTTTTCTATAAACGAATTTTTGCTTTTATTTTGTCCAGATGAGCAGTTGGTTGAAGCTTTTATGGCGAGGGAGTACGTCTACAACTATATGTATCCTTCACATAAAATAAAAGTAATATTAATGGTGGAAGATAGATATTTAAAAGTGGTCCTCTGTAAAAGGTTATAAACCAATAAGCATGTTCCCCAAAGAAGACCATCAAAGAAAATTTCTGAGCTTCCTTCATCTTTATTAATTATTATTATTTTTTTGGTGTTACACCTTCGTCTTTTCCTCATTATCTTAGTTATATGTTGGCCAAAAAAAATATTACCCAGGAAAATTGGGAATCAGTTTTTTTTTAAACCAAATGGTACCTACTACAATTCTTAAAAACTGGTTAAGAACTTAATATTCTTTTTTTTTTTAACCCTCTACACTGAGTCACAAAATACCACCTATCAGTTTTTACCAAATTTGTCACCAATGATGTAACTATATTTGAAATAGAAAAGTTTGAACCCGTGAAATTGTATAGCTTATGAGCCAAAAATATAAAAAAGCCTTATTTTACTTGAAACTCAAAAACTTTAAATGACGATGCAGATTAATATTTATGTAACGGTATAACAACGTTTTCAACTCTTAATTATGCATATACTTATTAACAACTAACATATTCCACATTGACCGCTATTGAGGTGAAAATTAAAAGAAAAAATAAAAGTGGGAAATTAAACAGGGATAGATCAGGCCTCCCGTACATGTGCTTTCAATTTCTTGTACTGCTAGTATCTGAATATATTAGGACCGATATACGTGTAACTTGTAACTAACAATACAAGGGTTTATATATAAGATTAGTAGTAATTTAACATGTTACAAATTATTCCAATAAAAAAATATCAATAGTAATTATGTTAAATCGGACTGAAATTTTTATTCATGATGGAATGACTACTAGTCCATAAAGAATATATATCTTTTTTTGTGATTGACATTACAAAAATAAGTCAATCATAAAAAATAAAAAATAATAAAAAAAAAACATGCAGTAATAATGGAATGTGTTTATTTCAATATGAATCTCTTCGGTATTTTTCAGAGGCAAGAGGTTAAGACAAAATCTTAATTTTTAGGGTGAATGACAGATGAATCATAATATTGTGTTAAAATAATATTCAAATGATGCACTTTTTAAATTATTTCAATCAAATAAATTTTCTCTATCTTTTTTTCCAAATTTACCCTTATTAAATATTTTAATTATAATTATTTTATTTAAATAAATATTATTATTGTCACCTCATCCCATTGCTTGCCGCTAGTCTTTGGTGGCTGCTGGACATCGCAAGTCATTGGATGCTGCCACCGTCGTCGGGCGCTCCGATTGTCAGGCGTCAGTCATTGCTCAGTACTAGTACCAAATCTTTTAGTAATACTATTAGATGTTTTAATAATTTAAACAAATATTTTAGTAATATTAACATGTTAATTAGTAAATATTAATACATCCATTTGTAACAATATTAGACCTATTTGATTATTACCATGACCAACAAAATTTATACATCTCTGTCACTACCTACATTGTTGCTGGTCATCGGTCATCGCCTACTAGCATTGGAGGTCGCCGATCCATTGCCACCAGTCACCGACTACTACAGTCATTCGTTGTTGATCACTACGACTATTTGTCGCCCAAATCATCACCACTACAACTACCACCGAACATATTTATAAATAAAGAAATTTTAATAAATATTTTATTAACATTAGCAGATGCTTTAGTAATATTAGAACATTATTTAGTTATATTAGTACGGTAAAATGTATAGGTATCAGTTTTGACTTATAATGACTATAATCACCATTATTAACACCAAAATTTATATTTCATCACCCTCAATAACATCTTATCATAATCACCATAAAATATATATAATTTCTATTAATTAATACTTAAAAAAATGAAGAAGAAATTAATGAAAAAAAGACACTATAATCATCACCATAATTTTTAAACCACCACCATTATATATCAAACAGCACCTCCACCACCAGAACAATCAAATAGCCATAGTTACAAATAATGACCACAAATATAATAAATTTGTTAAACTTATAAAAAAAAAAATTAAAATACTAAATATTTTACTAAAGTTTCTAACAAGTTTTCTAAATTTACTAAATACTTGATGTAAATTATTAAAAAATTACCAGAATCTCCGGCCAAACCACTACTGCCATCACCTTCAATTTTTTTCCAAATTTCCTATTAAAACTTATAGATTTGTTATCTAAAACTATAAATCTATCTCCATAACGAAACGGTTAGAACTTAGAAGTTTTACCAACTAATTATAAATAAGATCAAATTTAGACCATATTAAAATGATAAAAAAAAGCGGAGCTTAGTTATGTGAATAACTTTATTAACTGTAATATGCATCATGTTTTGTGATGGCCTTACAATTCAATATATACTAATCTATTACGCACACGTATCATAATTTTTTTGTGAATGTAAATCTTTTATGATAAATTTTTTTCTATTTTTCACTGTGCCGCAAATTCGCGGACGATATTCTAAGTCTAAATTCTTAATAATATACAGATAGATAAAAGATATTGTGGGCTACACAAGACCAGTTGGACCCATAACTTGAAAAAATTGGTCCGAACCGGCGGTCTGACCGTGCTGTTAACTATTAATTAGAGTTCTGGTCTCCATAATCCCCCCACCCCCCTTTTCTCTTCCGATCGGTTTACTTTGTTTCAGCGGAGGAGGAGGTCGAGGTCGAGGTTGACGGTCGACTCCACAGAAAATCCTGTATATATACGCAATGTTATTTCGAATTTTCAGCATACAATTATAGTGTGTTGGGCTTGGAGGATTGGGTTTACTGACAGCATTAACGTCCTCAATCGCCACCGCATCGGAAGCGAAGGTGGCCTTCAATTGGTATTTTCAATTACACGTCTTCTTTCTCTAAAATTTTTCAATTTGCAGTACCTTTCTAACAATTTTGACCCGTCTTTGTCACGTCAATTTTTAATTAAATATTAGAACAGCTGTCCGCATATTTGATGGAATGATGCATTTTTTGTTGGTTGAAAGTTTAATACTCTGGTTATATTTTTATAATTCAGTGGCTTAATTCGAAGCATGGGAACGTATGATTGAGCTTACAAACAAAGGTATCCGTGAAAGTTTATTATTGTCTGATTTGAGGTGGCGGCTTGTTTCTATGATTTGTCTTTTCGTTTTGCACCAGATATGTTGCATCGATTTTAAAAAACAATTTTATTTTGTGTATGGTGTAAATTCGAAATATCCAAAACTTTTGCATTTGACGGTAATGCATTTTTGCAATTTGCGAAGTACAAAAAATGGAAACTTTAAACTACTTGAAAAGTTTCACTATTCCGTTTTCTTTTTAAAATTAAGTAATAATACATGGTATGTGTTTTAAGTTTTAACAGGGGGCAAAGAAACCACAAATTAAAAAAAAAAAAAAAAAAAAAAAACTGAACGTGCTAGTTGCTCGTGATTAATTTAAAGAGTTCTCATTTGAAGAATAAATAGTCTTCTCTTGCGATGGTATCATTTTAAGTTCACAACTGTATGTGTTTCTTTAATCTACTTTATTTTTAAAAAAACCCTAAATTGCTGAACTGATTATAAGCCACTGCTAGACCATGTACATTATGAAATATGAAATTTCATAAGTGTATGTCTAATTATGGAACGGACGGATTACTAATTTTAATTTATTTAAGTTGAATTATATTCTAAAATTTTATAAATTGACTTTACAAAAATTAAAATAAATTTCGGAATCATAAGGCCCAGTCGGAAATTTCTGGTGAAGAAAATTGTGCTGAAGTAGCTATCCTGCAGTAGTAAAGTACAACTTCAATTTTGATAGACAAACTTGATAGAATTGGCACGACTATAATATATGATTCCCAACTTATTTGTGAGGATGCGAACTTGATAGTATTTATTAAGGACTTTCTGCAGTTGAGAGCGGTTTTATTATTGCAAAGTGTGTTTTGCTGTATCATATTCTGAGAAATTGGCAAGTAAAATTTTAACTACTCGGATAAATTTTTAAAGGTTTGTATCATGGAAATTCCGTTCCTTCTGTTGCAACGTAGTTTATGATTTAAAAGTCATGACAGAAACATAACATTAATTATAAAAACTAAAAAATAAAAACCTAGTGCGCAATAAGGCTCAGCTAACGACCTTGAAGAGCGGTGATAGTGAGATCATTGATTGAAGTTAGATGTCGAGTGGTAGAACAGCTCATGCATGCAATACCTTCATTTTGTGTTTTTACAATAAATGCCGGATGGCTCGGAGGGAGAAGAGGAGCTGTCCCATTGGATAACATGAACACTACTTCTGACATTGTTGGTCGTGCTGACGCAGATTCTTGCACACAAAGAAGTCCGATATGAATACATCTCAATATTTCTTCATCTTGTTCATGTGAATATTTTCCCAAAACTGAATCAACTATTTCCAGGGCTTTCTCTTCGCTCCAAAGATCCCAAACCTGCAG
This sequence comes from Centella asiatica, assembly GCA_014636745.2. Classification (NCBI taxonomy): domain Eukaryota; kingdom Viridiplantae; phylum Streptophyta; class Magnoliopsida; order Apiales; family Apiaceae; genus Centella; species Centella asiatica. The sequence goes on from CM025780.1 coordinate 56,886,761, forward strand.
GGGTTCATAATTTTGTATCAGGCGGAAATTTTCATTACAGTATACAAATACTATGAAAGAGTGTACAATCCTTTTGGCCTTCTGTAAAGGTTTGGTGAGTTTCATAAAATTTCTTTTTTGCTGATAAAAACTTTAAAATACGACAAACTGAAAGTGTTCATACTCCTCTGAAAGTTATTTGCGTAATGCAACATGTTACATCTTAATAGAGATGTTCTTGGGGGTTCCCAGCATAACTAGTTAAAATATAAAGATGATAGAGCAGGACTTACACGTGCAATCAAATTAACGGAATTTTGCTGAAAGTAATTGCTGTTGTTCTTTCTCCCGCTGACAATTTCCAGAACTAGAACACCGAAGCTGAAAACATCAGATTTAATTGAAAACAGGCCTTCCATCGCGTACTCTGGTGACATATAACCACTGAAAATACAAATAAATTAGGTAAATTCCCCTATTTATGATCTGCATAAATATGCAGAGGAAATGACAGATATTGTCTCTGCACAAAGACAACTACTACATTCATGGTTGTGCACTAAAATTATGTAAGGTTCGCACAGTTTTACTATACGAAATAAGTAGTGCTTTCCTGTCTAGCTACCAAATAGCTAGGGACTCATATATATGCAAAAGCACAAGGGGCACTTACTATGTTCCAACAACTCTTAGCGTAGTTTCTTCAATTTGATCACCTCCGAAAATTCTAGCCATGCCAAAGTCTGATATTTTTGGATTCATGTACGCGTCTAATAAAACATTACTTGCTTTGAGATCCCTGTGAATGATTCTTAATCTCGAGTCATGGTGAAGATATACCATCCCTCGAGCTATTCCTGATATGATATCAAAGCGTTTTCTCCAATCTAGCAAGCGCTTCTTTTCCTCATCTGAATCAAGATTTGGGTATCAGACAAAATAGATGGGCTAAACTAACTAATCGTTTTAAGCGTGCTATAGGACTTGATATCATCCATACAGAACAAAAGATATACAGATAATATAAATTTAAGGCATGTTGAGGGATGCACATCTTACCAAAAATGAAACAATCCAAGCCCTTGTTGGGCATGTACTCATAGATTAACATTTTCTCTTCTTTCTGAATGCAGTATCCTAGCAGTTTCACAAGATTTCTGTGTTGCAGCTTTGCTATTACCACAACTTCATTTCTAAACTCTTCTATCCCTTGCCCTGAACTTTCGGATAGTCTTTTCACAGCAATTTCTTGTCCATTTTCCAGTATACCCTACAAGAACATTAGATAATTCATATACTTTTGCATTGAAAGATTCAAATTACTTGAATTAACTAGTATGTAAAAGGCCGATACCTTGTACACAGAGCCAAAACCTCCTTCTCCTAGCTTATTTGGTAAAGAGAAATTGGATGTGGCTTCTATGATAGTGCTTAGAGAATAATGATGAACATCTTCACTTGTTTCTCTTTTACTAATCTCTCCTTCACCATTACTAGTAGTATCAAATGAAAGTTCACGATCTCTTCTTTTATCTGACCCACAGAGCAATAAAATTTCTAATGATCATTAAGGCTTTAGAGAAAAGAAATTTTGAAGTTCATTAACTAAACAAGTAACATATAGGAAGATATATATATATATATATATGTCAGTTTCAAACTGACATTCAGTAGGTTCCAATGTATCTGTTGTTCGGTGTCACAAATATGGGCTAGGGAAAGATATAGACTTAGTTCATAATTAGAATCGAGTCTATCCACCAGCAACAACCTACAATATTATTTGCAAACGGCCTCAGCTGTTCCGGTTGCCCTTTCATCTATTTTTTCCATATTTTCCTTTAGAATTATCATGTGGTCATTAAGGGTATTATAAGCATTATATATACAAGTATACAACTACCAAAGACTCATTAGAATTGTAAAAGAAAAATAATAGTGGATGTAACATCATTTTCGTTACCAGATATATACCTCTCTTTTTCTTGATGATCAGCCAATATCCCAAACAAATTATGGCCAAGGCTGCGACAGCAGGTAGTACCAAAATTATGACTTTCCCATGAGAATGAGATCTCTTTGGGTTCTTTGAGTATTGAGCTGTGAAGATTAAAATAAACAGAATATTACTTCTAATAATTAGTACCTGTACAAGACCATTGATATTAGAATAGACAACGTACCTAATTCGACTGCATCAACTCGTATATACAAATCTTGATCACCATTAGAATAATCTTGTATGTCTAATAATTCTCCATACCATGTAAGACATCCTCTTTCTCCAGTAGTAATGTCATTACTCGTGTAACCCATGTAAGCCGTGCACGAGCAATTCTTGAGGCACAAATCCTCACAAGCTTTCAACCCCAAACTCTTATCGACGAGTGCATTGCTGGTGTCAGGCACTTTCACTCCGTCCATCTTCACGAACCCCTCGCCATTTCCACACACCGAAGCTCCCCCTCGCTTCCTAACACAGCCGCCAGAGCCATCCCTCAAGTTCCATTGACTAACTGACTTGGGCTCAAAACCTGGAACACAGTTGCACTGAACGTTATACGGGTCACAATTACCAAAGGGACCACAGTGAGCAAAGTAGTCACACTGATCATTAGGCGCGGACCAGAACCCAACCCATTTTCGCTGGTCTTCATGCCAGTTGAGGAAACTGATGATCCCAGCTGACTCATTAAGAATCATTCTTGAAAAAATCGAGGTGTTACGTCTAGTAAACGCGAAGGAAACCTCATCTTCATTTTCAACATAAATGTTGTTGAATATGAAATATTGCGACATTTCAAGTATCCCTGTAAATCTAACTCTGTTGTTTGGTCCGCCTCGCCAATATGGTTCTGAACTCTTATTTATGAAAAGCTGAGGAACCATCCCATTAACATCAAATCCTAATGAATAAACCCCTGTTGCTGGATCTTCAGGTGACTTCCAAGATGTTAAGAACCAAGTCGCTCCCGTTTTTCGATTCAATCCAACTTTCATGTCGGGAAGCCACGTATCTGTGGGATTTTCAAAGCTTTGCCAAACTGTCAAATTACCTTTTTCTTGGAACACAACAAAGTTTCCAGAATCAAGAAGCTGAGCTGAATAGTTTTTTGCAACGGCCGTGACAGAAACGTTGGTAGACCATAGAGGATCATCATCTGGCTTTTGGGTATCAAAAATAACAAGGTTTCCATTTTTGTCGAGTGATAGAACTCCAGAGGTATTAGAGATTGGATTATTTCTGTTGGCAACCCAAACTACGTTATGCTCTGAAATTTTATTATACCAAATACCAACATATCTTCTGCTAGAATTTTGAGGACTAAAAAACCCAAGGGCGAAAGATTCTCCATTGGAGATTAAGACATCCCCATCTTTAAGAACTTGATCTCTGGTAATTGTGTCGATCGAAGTGCAGAATTGGATTAGAAGAAATATAAGAAGGGACCTTAACGTGTTTTCCTGATGAAACATGGTTTCCTGCAATGACGGTACTTGATAAAAAAATAATGTTTGTTTGATTTTTTGTCTGAATAATATCAATGAAATTATTATTTGATTTTGAGGTCAAGTTACCTCACGTATGCTACTATAATTTAATGCAATTTTTGACTGATTCGTTTATATAATAAGGATCTATATACTAAATTGTCACCATCAACTCAACCAACACAACAACTACTTTTTTATATTAATAAGTTGAATATTATTGGGTTCGATTGTGAGATTTTGCATATAAAATATAAAACATCATTCTTTTTACAATTTTGTCCTTTAAATTTTTTTTATATGGGACGGAATGGATGATCTTAGATTATGTAGTTATCATCATTCTTAATCGTTATGAAATATTATTATGATTCCAACAATTAAGTTTTATTTAAAAACAAAGGGTCAAGGTCGAATTATTTTACATGTCAATAATAGCAGTTCTTATGATATTGATGGCACAAATAAGAAGCTTTTACTTAGTCTATGGTTGAAGCTTTTATGCCACTACTCCATCTACAACTGCATTTGATTTATTGGTGGGAAGCATTAAATGGGAAGGTTGATCGATAATTCCGTAATGGACGGATTCTCCTGCACAAGGGTCCAACTCTAAAAAAACTGCCCCTTCTTGCATTCCTACAGGGCAATTATGTATATTTCTTAACTTTGGGTGAGTGGGGATATTTAGCCTAAGATCAGGATATGCTATAAATCTCAAAGAAATTATAGAAAAGCTCCATATAACTCAAAAGTTAAAAATAAAAATAATTAGTTTAGTTGTCCGTGTAAACACACATATATATATTTTTTGGTATGATTTTATATGATTTTGTTATAATTTATTTGAAATGCGTATTCTATTTATAAACTTTTTGATCATTTAAGGGTAGTAGCGAACTTAAAATTTATGTTGAACATAAATATTTAATTAATAAATAGTTATGTGAATATTTATATTGATTACTAAAAATTTTATTCATGCTTATGTAGGTTTTGGGGTGAAATTTTAATTAGTAATTTTTGTAGCTATTATATTTTATGATGATCATGTGTTTGTTAATGTATTCTTATTCTTTGGTTTTGAATTTTGATGTTATCATATTCTTATTCATGAACTTTTGGATAGTCTTTCCACAGCAATTTCTTGTCCATTTTCCAGTATACCCTTCAGAAGCATCTATAATTCAGATATTTCTCATTGCGAGATTCTTTTGCTTGCATTAGTATGTACCACGTACCTTATGCACAGAGCCAAAATCCCTTCTCCTACTTTGGTGGCAATTGCAAAATTGTTTTGTGGATTCTATGATTGTGCTTAGAGAATAACAATGAACATCTGCACTTGTTTCTGTTTCATTATTCCCTTCTCCATTTTTAATGTTACTAGTAAGAAACGAAAGCTCATGTTCTCTTCTTTCAACTCTCCGTGAGAGCAATTCAATTCATCACAAACACATAACAAAGTTTCCAGAGTTGAGTAAAAGAAAGTTCCAAGTTTAACATGATCAATAGTACTATTATAGTAATTATGAATATCAGATTTCAATAAAAAATATATAGGCGAAAATACTTACGTACATACATCATTAATGCAATAATAAATCTTTAATTAGTAACTTGATAATGAATATAGCATCGGATGAAACATATATCATTAGGAATGACAGGTAGATACCTCTCAGTCTGCTAACAAAGAGTGAGCAACGCTGCAGCTACAGATGGTACCACAATTATGACTTTGGCGTGGTTATGAGATCTTTTCGATTTCGATGAATTGTTAGCTGTAATGATCAAAACAACTGATTCATGTTAGAATTTGAGCATCGTAAAAAGCACTGGTAAAGGTCAACCCTGTCCTCAATCAAAGACATCCCAAAAGTGGAGCATTATATAGACATACTCCCTCCGTTTATAATGCTAGTTGTTTTAGAAATTTTGTCAAATCTTTAATTAACAGCCGTTTTTTTATCTCTAAAAAAATTGTCTCCCATTAATTTCTTAATTTACCCCTCAATAATTATGGTATGACTTTTTTTTTCAAGTACATAGATCCCTACAAACATGTAAATTATACAGGGGTAATAATAGAAAAACACCAATAAATACTTCAATTAATGTTCTCCTTGGTATAGGTAAAAAATTCTGAAGTGACTAACATAAATTGACAGAGGGAGTATTTTTTTTTTAGTTTTGGATGGAAAGTTCCGTTTCATAACTATGAAGCTAAAAGTGGAGTCTTCTTTATATCTTCCGTCACAAGAAATAGCATTGTGATGGATGTATATTTGTAACTGATACTTTCATATGTGACTAATCTCATTTCTTACTTATAAAACTGGATCCAAGTATCCAAGTCTATTTGTCATCCAAGACGACCTATGTGCTATTAATCTTTTTCTTTCTTTCTTTTTTTTTTTTTTTGGTGAACTTTTTAATAAAATTTGTCTTTTGCTGATAAAAGAAAAGTATAGTCCAAATTCTAATGGTGATAATATATAAATGAATTACATACCTAACTCTACACGAATATACACATCTTGGTAGCCACTGGAATACTCTCTTATGTCTGTTAATTCTCCATACCATGTTAACTCCATTCCATGGCCCACCTCGCCAATATGGATCCGAACTCTGATTTAGGAACAGCTGAGGAACTCATGTCCCGCTAATATATACCCCGAGTGAATAAGTTCCAGTTCCAGGATCTTCTGGAGACTTCAAAGGTGTCACGAGCCAAGTCAAACCCGATTTTAGATCCACTCCCAAGTTTCATTTCCGGAAGGAAAGTATCCGTTGGGAAATCAAAACTTTGCCAAACAGTCGAATCCCCATCTTCTCCAAAAACCACAAAGTTCCCTGAATCAAGAAATTGAGCTGTATAGTTTTTCGCAACCCGGTGTCAGAAACATTAGTAGACCATACAGGAACATGATCTGGCTTTTGGGTATCAAAAATAACAAGATTTCCATTTTTGTCAAGAGATAGAACTCCAGAGGTATTAGAAATTGGATTATTTCTGTTGGCAACCCAAACTAAGTTATGTTCCGGAATTTTATTATACCAAATACCAACATATCTTCTCCTAGAATTTTGAGGACTAGAAAATCTGAGGGCGAAAGATTCTCCATTGGAGATTAAGATATCCCCATCTTTAAGAACTTGATCTCTGGTAATTGTGTCGATCGAAGTGCAGAATTGGATTAGAAGAAATATAAGAAGGGACCTTAACGTGTTTTTCTAATGTAACATGGTTCCTGCAATGGCAGTACTTTTATAAAAAACCGATAATGTTTGTTTAATTTTTGTCCGCGCGAATAGTTTCAATGAAATTATTATTTGGTTTTGAGGTCAAGTTACTTCCAGTATGCTACTATAATTTAATGCAATTTTTTACTGATTCGTTCATATCCTGAGGATCTATATACTAAATTGTCACCAACAATTCAACCAACACAGCTACTACTTTTATTGTATTAATAAGTTAAATATTATTCAGCTCCATTGCCAGATTTTGCATAAAACTAATTTAGAAACACACATTATTCTTTTCACGTTTTTGTCCTTTAAAAATAATTTCACATGGAACGGATGATCTTAGATTATACAGTTATCAATCGTTGTTAATCGATATGAAATATTATTATGATTCCAACAATTAAGTTTTATTTAAAAACAGACGGGTCAATATCAAATTATCTTTACAACTCAATAATAGCAGTTCTTATGATATTGACGGCACAAATAAGAAGCTTTTACTTAAGTCTATGGTTGAAGCTTTTATGCCACTACTGTATCTACACCTAAATTTGATATTATTGGTGGCCAGCATTAAATAGGAAGGCAACTTTAAAATTTTGTAATTGATTCGATCTCCTGCTCAAGTGTCCAAGTTATTAAATATTTCCACCAAAAAAACTGCCGCTTCTTAGTTTCCCCGTTAGCTGCGCTAAACTTTTCCACTTTCCTAATTAAACGCAAGACAATTACGCACAATTCTCTATTACAAAAAATTGAAGTGAGTGGGGATATTCGGTCTAACATGCCATAAATAATCCCACAGAAAATATAGAAAAGCTACACATTAGTCAAAAGTTAAAAATAGAAATGACGATGGTCCCATTTGTTTGCTTAAATTTTAGAGAAATTGTGTAAATTATACGGTAAAAAGTTAAAATATTCAAAATTTAAGTTAAAACGGATGAGACCAATATACACCAACATAACATTATCCACGTATTGACTACTATTAATGTGGAATTTAATAGAAGTTTTTCTAAAATTTGAGAAATTCAAGCGGGGATAAACCAGGCCAATATATGTGGTTTGTCAATTTTTTTGGAGTAATACTCCGTATTTCACAATTAATCAATTTAGCAATTAGCAAACATAAATATAGGCGAATTATATAATTTTTGTTTTAACTATTTTTCGGTGAATGGATAGTATCCCAGTTAAGTGCCCCGGACATGTCGCATAGAAACCCATGTAAAACTTTAAAATAAAAATAATGATATAGATTAATGTGCGAAATGCTAAATATAGCCAAGGTTTAGCGACCTTGAACACTGGTCATACTGACATCATTAACAGAAGCAGCTTGAGTGCTCGTAGAACTCCAGCATGCAATACCTTCATTTGGTGTTCTTATGATAAATGCAGGATGGCTTGGAGGGGGCAGAGTCGTTCCATGACATAACATAAACAGTACCTCGGACATCGTTGGTCGTGCAGAAGCAGATTCTTCGACACACAGAAGCCCTATGTGGATACATCTCATAATCTCTTGTTCTTGTTCATGTGATTGCTCTAAGACCGTATCAACTATTTCGAGGGCTTTACCTTCATTCCAAAGACTCCAAACCTGGGGTTTCATGGTTTCATATCATTATAAACTTACAAATATAAGTATTTTGTGAAGCAAATAGAGTAGTATATACTTACATATCCTATTAGATTAACTGAGTTTTGCTGATAGTAACTACTGTTGTTCTTTCTGGCGGTGATGGTTTCTAAAAGTAGAACCCCGAAGCTAAAAACATCCGATTTTACTGAATATAGGCCTTCCATCGCGTACTCTGGTGACATATAACCACTGTGAATAAAACAATAAATTAGTTTTATCCTTTGTCGTTGACTGAAAATATACAAACATATAAAAGTACTGGTACTCACTATGTTCCAACTACTCTTCTTGTAGTCTCTTCCATTTGATCGCCTCCAAATATTCTAGCCATACCAAAGTCTGATATTTTTGGGTTCAAAGAGTCATCTAATAAAACATTGCTTGCTTTTAGATCTCTGTGAATGATTCTTAATCTCGAGTCATGGTGAAGGTATGCCATCCCTCGAGCAATTCCTAATATAATATTGAAGCGTTTTTTCCAATCAAGCACGCATTTCTTTTCTTCATCTGCATCATGATTTCAAAGTGCCACAGAATAGGCAAAGGTGATAAGTACATCTTCGAATTTAACATCTTCAACACTATTTAAGTGAAAAACTTCGTAATATGAGGTTTGTGTTGGAAGATAGTGATGATACCGAAAATGAAGCAGTCCAAGCCCTTGTTGGACAAGTACTCATAGATTAACATCTTCTCTTCTTTCTGAATGCAGAAGCCTAGAAGTTTCACAAGATTCCTGTGCTGCAGCTTCGCTATCACCGTTACTTCATTTCTGAATTCTTCTATCCCTTGCCCTGAACTTTTGGATAGTCTTTTCACAGCAATTTCTTTTCCATTTTCCAGTATACCCTTCAAAAGCATCTAGAAATTCAGATATTTCTTCCTGAAAGATTCTTTTGCTTGCATTAGTATGTAACACGTACCTTGTGCACAGAGCCAAAACCACCTTCTCCTACTTTGTTGGCAATTGCAAAATTGTTTGTGGCTTCTATGATTGTGCTTAGAGAATAACAATGAACATCTGCACTTGTTCCTGTTTCATTATTCCCTTCTCCATTTTTATTGTTACCAGTAAGAAAGGAAAGCTCATGTTCTCTTCTTTCAATCCTCCCTGAGAGCAACCTTTAATTAGTGACTTGATAATGAAATGAGAATCTCAGAATTGTTGTTAATACATTGATAAATCTTTAATTATTAACTTGACAATGATTATAGCATCGGATGAAACATATATCATTAGGAATGACAGGTACCTCTCAGTCTGCTAATGATCAACCAATATGCCAAACAAAGAGTGAGCAATGCTGCAGCTACAGATGGTACCACGATCATGACTTTGGCGTGGTTATGAGATCTTTTCAATTTCGAAGAATTTTTAGCTGTAATGATCAAAACAACTGATTCATGTTAGAGAATTTGAGCATCGTAAAAGTACTGGTAACAAATTAATAAGGAGCAATTGCATCAAGGTCAACCCTGTCATCAATCAAAGACATCCCAAAGGTGGAGCATTATATAGACATATTTCTTAGCTTTCGATGACAGTTCGGTTTCATAAATATAAAGTGGAGTCTTGTTTATATCTTCCGAGTAGCATTTGTGACCGATATATATTTGCGACTGATACTTTCATTTGTGACTAATCTCATTTGTAACTTATGAAATTGTAACCAAGTATCCAAGTCTATTTATCATCCAAGTCGATCTATTTGCGACTAATCTTTTTTCTTCTTCCTTTACTTTTTGGTGAAATTTTCGATAAATATTTTGTGTTTTGCTGATCAAAATATAGTATCAAATTCTAATAGTGTTAACATATAAAATGAATTACATACCTAACTCGGCTGCATCCACACGAATATACACGTCTTGGTAGCCATTGGAATACTCTCTTACGTCTGTTAATTCTCCATACCATGTAATACATCCATTTCCTCCTTTACGCATGTCAGAATTTCTCGCGTAACCTGTACATGAGCAATTCTTCAGGCACAATTCCTCGCACTCTTTCATTCCCAAGCTCGTGTCTCGTCGTGCATCACTAGTGTCAGGCAACTTCACCCCGGCCATCTGCACGAACCCCTCGCCATTTCCACACACCGATACTCCCGGTGTCCTAACGCAACCACCAGAGCCATCCCTCAAGTTCCACTTATCAACAAACTTGGGCTCAAAACCCCGAAGACACTTGCACTGAAACATACCTGGAACGTAAGGGTCACAATTTCCATTGGGACCGCAGTGAGCAAAATAGTCACAATCATCGCTTGGCGCAGACCAGAAACCGGCCCATTTTTGCTCGTCTTCATGCCAATTGAAAAAATTAACAGTTCCAGTTGTTTGATTGAGCACCATCCGCGAAAAAACAGTCGCATTACGTCTGGTATACATGAACGATACCTCATCTTCATTTTCAACATAAAAGTGATTGAAGATAAAATTATCTGACATTTCAGGTATCCCAGTCCATCTAACTCCATTCCATGGCCCACCACGCCAATATGGATCCGAACTCTTATTTATAAACAGCTGAGGAACTGATGTCCGGCTAATATATAATCCGAAAGAATAAATTCCAGTTCCAGGATCTTCTGGAGACTTTGAAGATTTCAGGAGCCAAGTCAAACCCGACTTTCGATCCACTCCAAGTTTCATTTCCGGAAGGAAAGTATCCGTTGGAAAATCAAAACTTTGCCAAACAATCGAACTGCCATCTTCTCCAAACACCACAAAGTTCCCAGAATCAAGAAGCTGGGCTGTATAGTTTTTCGCAACAGCGGTGTCAGAAACGTTGTTAGACCATACAATAACATCATCTGGCTTTTGGGTTTCAAAAACAACAAGGTTTCCATTTTTGTTAAGAGATAGAGCTCCAGAAGTATTAGAGATTGGATCATCTCTGTTGGCAACCCAAACTACGTTATGTTCCGAAATTTTGTAGTACCAAATAGCAACGTATCTGCTTCTGTTAGAATTTTGAGGACTAAAAAAGCCGAGGGCAAAAGTTTGTTCATTGGAAATTAAGATATCTCCATCTTTCAAAACTTGATTAGGGATGATTGTGTCGAAAGAAAGACAAAGTTCGTGTAGAAGAAATATAACAAACGTCGTCCTTAAAAAGTTTTTCTCATAAAACATGGTTTCTTCCGAATATCGACGACTTTGTTATTCAAATGAATTAATACTTTATTAATTAAGGCCACCTGCGATATGTTTGTACAAGTACAAATATATTTTTATATACTAGTATAGTAGTAGTATATATGCGATGAGAAGTTGAAGAAATTCATTTGTGATGTATGAACTTTTATGTTTTTTTGTCATTTTGTGCGTACAGGCTTTCGTTTATATATATATACACAATAATTAAAATATTATGATTATTATGAATCGACTTAAAAAAATAGAACAACAATTTAGAATGCTATTGTATGGTTCCCAGAAGTTTCTCGTAAAGAAAATAATGCCGTAGTAGTTATCCTACGATTTAGACAAACTTGACCAATCAGCAAGAAAAACAAAAAATGGTTTGACTTGGGACTTGTGGGACGAGCTTGATGATAGTTTTTATGGGCTTTTTGTTGCCACGTACTGTATGACTTGAAGTAATTAGGCACATATTTCTTCTTTCCTGTAGTATTATTTTAAAATTATGTAATCTTGATAGCATAAAAAATTATATTTAAGAGTTGCGTCTAAAAGGTTTCAGTACAATTTTAAATTAAAGTTTTTTATAAAATTAAGCTTTATTTGTTTCAAAATTATAAATACATTTTAACCTTTTAAATCAAAAGGTAACATATCAAATTTTAAAATTTATGAAAGTTTTGAATGCAAATGATGTGATGATAAAAGTTTTTTGTTATTAACTATTATGATTAAGAAATTTGTATTCCACTTGAGATTGGATGGTAGTACTACAGATTTACCTCTATCTTTTGTATTATTCAGGATTATATATATCTTGATGTCCTCGTCAAATTTAATTCCCACTAGCCACCACAACGCCTAGAAACTTTGGTGGCTATAGGTGCTCGTAGTAATTTTACATCTTCTGGGTGTGGGTGCGGGTGCGGTGTACTTCTTTATCTTTTGAGTTGTATTTCATCTGGGCGTGAAATAGAAAAATGTGCAACCCATTACATGAGTAAGTGCTACACAAATATGAAATTGCGTAATCGTAAGCTGATTCAACCTAAAGTAAAGTAGGTTGTAATAGCAAAACCCATTTTTTTAATTATCGGCAACAAAAAACTTATTAAAGAACTCATCAAAATACAACCGTCCAAAAGAATTGGACCTAAAAAAAACAAAAACCTTCTTTAGAGTCTTCTAACCAAAGAAACGATCCTCACCCAAAACAACCTGAACTGCATATGCTTCTAAGGATATTTTAGCGCGAGATTTAGCGACCTCGAACACTGCTGATAGTGACTTCATTAACAGAGTCAGGTTGGGTGCTAGGAGAACTCACATCTGCAATACCTTCATTTCGTGTTCTTGTGATAAATGCTGGATGGCATGGAGGGGGCAGAGCTGTTCCATTGCATAACATAAGCACTATTTCTGACATGGTTGGTCGTGCAGAGGCAGATTCTTCCACACACAGAAGCCCAATATGAATACATCTCAAAATTTCTTCATAATGTTCATGTGATTGCTTTAATACCGAGTCGACTATTTCCAGGGCTTTGCCTTCATTCCAAAGATCCCAAACCTGTTGGTTCAAAGTTGTTCCCGTAAGCTTACATGTTCAGCACTATTAGTTACATCTTATTAGCGATGGTCTCAAGGGTTTTTAAGTCTCGTTTATTTCAGCTTAAATTTTACCGTTACTTGATTTTTGTAGTGTAAATTACATTGTCGAAGTTTAATATCTAAAATTTAAACTTAAACAAATTAATGGGGTTATAGTATTTCAATTTGTAATATAATACTTTTCGTAGATCAGATAGAGTATTGTACACTTACACAGCCTATCAAATTAACTGAGTTTTCATGATAGTAACTGCTGGTGCTCTTTCTCCCCGTGGTGATTTCTAGGAGTAGAACACCAAAGCTGTAAACATCTGATTTAACTGAATATAGGCCTTCCATGGCATACTCTGGTGACATATAACCACTGCGATTAAAACATCAAATTAGTTTATCTTTTGTCACTGTTTGAAAATATACAAACACATATAAGAGGAACTCACTATGTTCCAACAACTCTTCTGGTAGTCTCTTCCATTTGATCCCCTCCGACTATTCTAGCCATACCAAAGTCTGATATTTTTGGGTTTAGGGAGGCATCTAATAAAACATTGCTTGCTTTTAAATCCCTGTGAATGATTCTTAATCTCGAGTCATGGTGAAGATATGCCATCCCTCGAGCTATTCCCAATACAATATCAAAGCGTTTTCTCCAATCAAGCACGGACTTCTTTTCTGCATCTGAATCACAACTCGAAAGTTCCAAAAAATGGGCAAAGGTGATAGAAATATTTTAGAACATGATATCTTTAAAACTACGTAGCAATTTAGTGAAAATTAAATTACCAAAAATGAAGCATTCCAAGCCCTTGTTAGGCAAGTACTCATAGATTAACATTTTCTCTTCATTTTCAATGCAGAATCCAAAAAGTTTCACAAGATTCCTGTGCTGCAGCTTTGCTATCACTGTGACTTCATTTCTAAATTCTTCTACCCCTTGCCCTGAAGTTTTCGACAGTCTTTTCACTGCAATTTCTTCTCCATTTTCCATTATACCCTTCAAAGCATTTAGATTTCAGAAATTTTCTCATTACAAGATGCCATTACTTTGATTAGTATGGATTATATAATATAGACCTACCTTGTGCACGGAGCCAAAACCACCTTGTCCTAGCTTGTTGGCAACTGAGAAATTGTCTGTGGCTTGCATGATAGTGCGTAGAGTATAATAATGAACATCTGCACTTGTTTCTCTTTCACTGATCTTTTCTCCATTTTTATTACTACTAACAAGACAGGAAAGTTCTTGATCTCTTCTTTCATCTCTCCCTGCAGAGAACAATTCAGTTTAATTATCAAAAACTTCTAATGATGCTTCGGAATGTAAAGAAAAGAAAATGTAATGTTAATTAATTATCAGTAATACAAATAGTAATTATCACAATGACAATTTTTTTAACATGGATGAAGTATATTTAGTTTTTTTAAGAGTATTATATAGGAACAAATATTAGACGATAAAAGTAAAACTAGTGTTCAGTTCAGTACTTGTCCAATAAAGATGTAATAGTTATAATAGAATGGACAGGGTTATTGGTGCCTAATTTTTGTTGAAAAACAAAACTATCACTAAGACTATATTTTGAAGATAAGAGAGAATTTGTATTTCAACTTGATTATAAAATGATTTGGTATAAGGTTTTATATAGGACTCACCAAACACCTAAAAGTCTATCTAGAATTAAATAGGAATATTTTAGAGATGAGTGTATCTATAGTATACATTGAACCTTCCAAGTACATGTATTACCATAACTCTCATACAATTATCAAATAATACATTCTAGAAACACTCATACATGAACCAATAATAATTATAATAATAGTCAAAATTATATATT